>JANITW010000009.1:3206702-3216928 GCA_027564335.1 Erythroxylum williamsii
CAAAGTGTGTCGTCTTAAAAGATCCATATATGGTCTCAAACAGTCTTCTAGATCGTGGTATTTTAGATTCCATGAAGCCATTACTTCTTTTGGCTTAGTCATGGTTTTAGAAGACCATTGCGTGTATTTCAAGAGAATAACAAGTGGAATTTTGTTTCTCACTTTATATGTTCATGACATATTACTAGCCAGTAATAATATGGAGACGCTTAAGACCACTTAAGGGTGGTTGTCCTCTGTCTTTGATATGAAGGACATGGATGAAGTTAGGTATGTCCTAGGTGTGGAAATAACAAAAAATCGTCCCAAGAAGCTTTTCAGTTTAAGTCAAGAAGCGTATATTAATAAAATCTTGGAACGTTTTTGAATGCATTATTCCAAACTCGTTAACACTCCAGTTGAAAAGGGTCTTATCTTGAGTCTTGATCAATGCCCTAAAACAAAGAAGGAGAAAGAAAAAATAAGTAATGTCCCTTATGCTAGTGCTGTAGGAAGCTTAATGTATGCTATGCTGTATATATGGCCTGACATTTGCTTTGCGGTTAGTTTGGTAAATCGTTACTAAAGCAACCCAGGACTTGTTTATTGGCAAGTAGTCAAAAGGATTTTTTGCTACCTTCGTGGTACTTCAGACTTGGTCCTTTGCTATCAAAGCGGGGATTTAAGGTTAAGGGGATGTTTGGATGTCGATTGGTGCCCGATGAGTCTAATTCAATCTCATAATATGTTTTCACCTTAGGAGGGGGAGCCATCTCTTGGTGTAGCAAGAAGCAAGACTGTATAGCATTATCAACAATGGAAGCAGAATACATTGCTCTTGTCACTTAGGAGGCAATATGGTTGAGAAGTTTTCTTCAGGATCTTAATATTACTCCCAGATTTAATGATCCTGTTGAATTGTTATGTGACAACATAGCCATACAGTTTACTAAAGATCTGAAGTTTCATAGAAAATCTAAGCATATCAAAAGGCGTTATCATTTTGTAAGAGACATCATAAAAAATAAAGAGGTTGCCATAAAGTATATACCTACTAACAAGATGGTAGTTGATCCCTTACTAAAACCTATTCCCTGATATTCATTTAAGGCTCATGTGATGAGTTTAGGTTTATGTAGGGTTTAGTTTTTCCATTGGTTTATATCTTGTTATATAATGGACATGTTTACAATTGTAACGTGTTTTTTGTTTAATAAAAGTTTATTTCTCAAATGTTCATTGGTACGTAATTACATGATAAGGCACATTGTAATGTCACCACACACTAGGCTTCTGATTGACCTTATCATACAGGCAATCGCTCTAACGCTTGAGTGGCGAGTAGGATGAGACTTCACAATATTAATATTGAGTGTAAGTAACATTGTGTTATCTTCATACTTGTTTAGTATGCATGATAAGTTTTTATATTTGAATAGTCACTTTAGTAAGTCTAAGATGAGACTCTGATGAGTCGGATATGAAAGATTCAGATTTCACATTGAAGCCTTAAAGCCAAATCTCGAGTGTCAAGATTAGCATTAGGTATGTTAATATAGTGGCTTGGATTAGTTTTTAAGTAAAGCTAGATTCGTGATTCGTATGGCATAAAAGAGTGACATGCCTAACTTAGTGGGAGCTATGCCATGACAAACATTTCATATTATGTGTGCTATATAACAACCTTCTTATGGACTGACAGTTAAATCCCTTTCTCTGTCACTGTATGATCCCATAAACTTTAATGTCTAATGAAAACCCTTCAACTTAGAACTATGATATGAAGTCAAGGCTTGGTGTTGCTACTTTAGTTGTTTTTCCAAGGGCTAAGATGTATCCAGTCCAACTAAGCACATTAGGAAAGTAGTTAAGCTAAGATGGACTATTATAAGTGTCTAAGGAAGAATCTTTTCCTTCATCACTATATCAGCTCGGGCAAATATACTTGGTGTATAATCACATGATATATCTATAAGCATGAAGGGACAGTGTATGCCTCAGTGATGTTATGGATGATTTGGGGTATCATGAATATATGAAAATGTTAAGTTAGTTAGATGGTGACTTAATATAACACTATTAGTTCTTTAATGGTTGTACGCCCCATTCTTAGTATGACACGTGAAATTTTTAGAGAGAAGATGTAATTTGTGGCTTATGTGGCCGAGTGGGAGTTGTTGACAGTTTACAAAAGATAACAGCCACTTTATATAACTCCCGTAACAGTTATTTATCCTAACCTAGGATTAAAGGGTGAAAAACGGATCATTCAACGATCAATTACAAAAACAGAGAAAATACAAGTTTTTCTCTTCCATTCTCTCTCACGTGAAGCAATCACCAAAGGCTTAGAGTTTGGGACGTGAATTAATCGGTGACTTTAGTAGCCAACCGTAAAACGAAGACTAGCAAGCAGTAAATCGATCCAACACTTCCACATTTAGGTCAGTCCTTATAATTCTATAGAAAATAACAAAATGTGGCATTGGACCTATATAACTAAGTCTATAGAGTAACTATTCGTTTGATGAATAGTATAGAGAGTGTTCTTAAGATCTGTTAGTCCATAAAAGTTGCTTGTATACATGATGACTTGGTAGAGAAATTATGCGAATTAAGAAGGACTTTGCATATGCTTTTTTCGTTTTTTAGTGAGTAATTGACATTCTGAATAAGGATTGTTGTAAAATTTACTAAAAAGTAATTGACATTCACTAGAGTCCCATATGCCAATTTGAACATTTTTTGTTCCCTTCAATATGGAAAAAAGTGTTAGAGGTGTAAGAGATAATGCCTATCCAATCGTAACAGTTATATTTTGTGTCAAAAAGATTAAAGATGTGATTCTACATGAATGAGATCCAAATCCTTACTGGTGATAGAATAAAGTACACAATTCATGTCTGCCAAGGGTAATTTTAGAGTATCTTTGATTTCAAGCCTCCTATTTACTTCAAACTATAAGATGAAAGAGTTGGATGGATTTAGAGTAGGGTCTGGTGCCAGCCTAGTCCAGACATTTTGAGTTTGGGGTCTGAACAAGAATTTCTTACAAGAAGAGGTTGTGAACTCCATCGATATGTTCTTTGCCCATTGGATTATGTCATATCGGATGACTCTAGAGATTAGATTGATAAGTTATTTATAATGTCCTTGAATCTTCTTGTATATAGAGCAGGCCAAGACCAGCTATTGTATATGTTGTGAAAAATTCACCAGATTAAAGGAGGTTTGTAGCTAAATAGGATTGAATAATTAGTAATGAAGAAATTGACATAGATTTTAAATGAAAAACCTTAAACAAATTAGAGTAAGAACTACGAGTTAGAAGAAAAAATTTCACAATGAAAAATCTATGAGTTACAAGCTCTCTCTAATCTTATAAGGAAAAACACTAACTCTTTCAAGAAATAGGAGAAACACTCTCTAAATTTTTGGGGATTGAAAATGAAGAAGAGAAAATGTTTTCAGAATGAATATAAAACCATCTAGGAAGGTCTATTTATAAGCCTTTTAGATGTGTTTATAGCTAGGGACAAATTGTCCACAGCTATCCTTTATTCTTGTTGTCAACTTTTTTTAAGTGGACAGTTTTCCACTGGCAAGTCAACAACAACAATCTCTCACTTGAAAATTTGACTGAATGTCAATCAAATCTTCACAACATTCTTTCTTCCTTGTCATTTCTATGTCACTCATGTCTCCATCAGGTCACAATAGGATCGACACCAAATAAATTAGTCAATGTTGACCATTTTTGTCATAAAATCTGCGAGATTAACTTTAGTATAAATCTTTTACATATCTACAATTCCTTCTTCCACTTTCTCACGAACAAAGTGACATTGAACTGGTGTGTGTTTTGTTTTTGAATGAAAAGTTGGATTCGTTATAAGGTGCACGGCACTCTAACTATCAAAAAATAGAAAAGTCCTCTCTTGCTTATGCCCGAGCTCCTTCAATAGCATTTTCAACCAAACTGCTTCTTTTAAGTATATCCTTTCACCCCCAATCTTTCACAATATCGCACCTAATCATCACTATTTTGCTTGATCTTATAAACCCATTTGTTGCTAATGGCCATCCTTCTTCGTGGTAATGGCACAAGTTCCCAAGTCTTGTTCTTATGAAGAGTTTTAGTTTCTTCTTGCATTGCTATCATCCATTAAGATTCATCTAAACTATTCATTACCTCTTGGAGAGTTAATGGCTCCTGATCCTTAGTTAAAAGATGATATGCAACATTGCCCTTAATAATATAGTCTGAATGCCAATCTGGTCAACTTTTTGGATGATTTGATCGACAAGCTCTAGAGCTTTATACTCTATTGGTTCTTGTACTTCATGCTCTAATGTTGCTTCAGAAGAATCTATCCAGGATTCCTTTTCCATCTAAGCAACAGTAGTCTCTAAATATTCCTTTGATGTATTATCATCTTCTCATTTCCTTTGTAGCTCGTTTCCAAAGATTACATTCCTGTTGACAATAACCTTATGGGCAATGGGATCCCATAAGTGATACCCCTTCATTCCATCAGCATACCCTAAAAATAAGCATTTCTTAGTTGATACTTCAAATAATTTAATGAAAACATTAATCATGCTTGTCTCTCTCATGCATTTGATCTTAAACCTAAAATGTATCTTATCTTAAGGATTATTTATGAATAATAATCATAAAATTAGGACGCTATTATAAGGAATAATTAATCTATGAATCATAGTATTTATAAGTTCAAGAACAAATCACAATGTTTATCATAATATATTATCTTGTTCCCCCACACGAAATCATACATTGTCCCCAATGTATACACAAGATACTCACATAAAAAAATAATGAACAAAAATAAAACATATAAAGAGGAATCCCTAAATTATGAGCATCTGAACGTTAATAGCAAGTATAAACAAAAAAATAATTTGAAAAATAATGAAAACAACTTAATGATGACTGAAATTAAAATGAAAGTAAAGCAACTAAAAAAAATAAAAATGCAATAAAATAGATAAACCTACAAAATAATATTAGTAAGTGTTGGTGGTGGTTTTGTTATCGCTTGGACCGTTCTACTAGAGCTGAGTGATGCGCATCTATTATTGGAGTTCTGCCTTATGCGCGTCTACTATTACTGGGTTGGTAGTGTGTGGACATTGCTAGAGTTGTTGATCGACTGGAACATTTATGGGTAAAGTTTGTTGGAAAAATAATGCACTAGAGACAACAAGAGAAATTTATTCTTGCAAAAAACTATTGCTCTGTTACTTTCTGTAGAAAACACGCCTAGATATATAGGCTTACAAGAAAAACTAACAATGCAAAAAATCCGGTGGTCCACTATTCCATCAAAGATTTATTAGCCTACTAACTATCTGACTAAAACAAACTCATGATTCTAGGAAACCAGTAATAACCCATGACTCCAAACATTCGATCAACTTTGACTCATATCTCAAACACTCCCCCTTGATTCAAAGTTGCACATACCAAGTAAACTTCTAAGGTAACAAAATTTTCTTTCGGTAGAGCTTTTGTAAAAATGTCCGTCAGCTTCTCATCAATGCTGCAGTACTTCAGAACTATCTCTTCTTTTGCAACAAGACTACGAATGAAGTGGTGACGAAGTTCAATATGCTTTGTTATGTTGTGAAATGTTGGATTCTTTGTCATGAAAATAGTTGCTTTGTTGTCACAAAATATCTCCGCTGCATCTTTTTGTTTTTGTTGAAGATTGGCTAGCACTCTCCTGAGCCAAATGGCTTGACAGGTTGTTGAATTTGCTACAACATATTTAGCTTCTGAAGTTGACAATGCCACTGTTGTTTGTTTCTTTGAGCTCCATGTGATCACTCCTGATCCTAGAGTGAAGATATTTGCTGAAATACTTCGCCTATTATCCAGTGAACTTGCCCAGTCACTGTTTATAAATCCACTTAATCTAAAATTGAAGGTTGTAGTGTACCAGATTCCATATTCCATAGTTCCAACAATATAGTGTAAGAATCGCTTGGTTGCTCTGAAATGAATCTTTGAAAGTTGTTGCATAAATCTAGATATAACACCAACAACAAACGCTATGTCGGGTCGAGTATGTGTCAAATAAATCAAGCGTCCAACCAAGCTCCTGAACTATCCAACATTAGCCTTTTCTACACCATCTTCACGCTGCAACTTCTCATTATATTCATGGGTGTAGTTGTTGGCTTGCAAATAAGCACGCCGAATTTATTGAGAAGATCTCTATCATATTTCTTTTGTGAAATGAAAACTCCACCTTCAGTTTCACAGACTTCAATTCCAAGAAAATAATGCAATAAACTTATATCCGACATCTTAAATTTATTCATCATTTGAGACTTAAATTCATCCATAAGAGAATTAGAGGAATTAGTGTAAACAATATCATCAACGTAAAGAAAAACTATGATGAAATCATTTTTACCTTTCTTTTTTACATACAATGTTGGCTCATTTTCACTTCTCATGTACCCTTTTTCTTGTAAATACCCATCGATCTTGCTATAACAAGCTCTAAAGGCTTGTTTTAACCCGTACAAAGCCTTTTTCAACTTGTACACTTTAGTTTCGTAATGAACCCCTCTGGCTGTACTACGTACACTTCTTCTTGTAATTCTCCATTGAGGAATGCCTACTTGACATCAAATTAATAAATAGGCCACTGTATTTGTGCTGTTAGAGCTAATACTGTTCTTATGGTTTCAAAACGAGCTACTGGAGAGAATGTTTCTTTGAAATCAATGCCTTGTTGTTGCACATACCCTTTTTCTAAAATGAGTTTTGTGTTTTGTATGCTTCCGTCAGTAGCAAGTTTTTTCTTGAATACCCACTTCAAGCTGATTGCATTTTTGCCTTCTAGTAAATCAATTAACTCCCATGTTTCATTTCTCTTGATACCTTTTATTTCTTCTACCATTGCTTCCTGCCATTCCTATTTTTCAGCTGCTTCTCCATAGTTTATAGGATCTAAAATAGAAAGAGCAAACTGACAAGATGCATATATGTCAGTTAAGGATCGAAACTTTCTTGGTGGTGTCTAATTTGAAGACCCATCAGGAGAAGAACTTTTGCTTGGCGTTGCTGAACTTCTGTGGAAGAACCGGTAGGTGAATTCACCGGAGTTGGTTCTTTTGCATCATCTGAAGATATTTCAGCAGGAAGTTTTGGCTACACTTTCTCGTCACCTTGCACCAGCTTGTTATCTAACTGCCAGCTCGTACTTTCATTAAATATTACATCTCTTCTAATCAAAGTCTTGCCACTAAAAGGATTATACAATGTATATGCTTTGGATTGAGTATAATAACCAACAAAAATACAATTATTGATTTTTCATCAAGCTTTTGATGAGCTTGAGAATTTGTCAAAGCATAAGCAACACACCTAAAAATTTGTAGATGACTTACAAATGGTTTTCTTCCATGCCAAACTTCATACGAAGTTTGATTTATCACAACCTTTGTTGGTGAAAGATTCAGAAAATATACTAATGTTGCCATAGTTTTTACCCAGAATTGGTTTGAGAGTCTCCTTGCTTGTAGCGTACTTCTTACCATTTCCACAATAGTTTGATTTTTCTGTTAAGCAAAACCGTTTTGCTCTGGTGTGTAAAGAGTTGTTAATTCTCTACGAATGCCATTTTCTTCACAAAAGAAGTTAAAATCCTCAGATATAAACTCTCCTTCACTGTCTATCCGAAGTACCTTGATATGGCTGCCACTTTGGTTTTCAACCAAAGCTTTAAATTTCTGGAACTTCCTAAAGGTTTCTGATTCGTTCTCCAAAAAATAAACCCAACTCATTCGACTATAATCATCAGTAAATAGCGAGAAATAATGACTCCCACCCAAGGATTTAGTTTGCATTGATCCACATAAATCATCATGAATTAATTCTAAACACTGTGAAGCTGTCTAGGCTTTCTCAATAGGAAAAGATTTTCTAATTTGTTTTCCATAAATGCATCCTTCAAATAAATTAATAGAACCAACTTTTGGTAACCCGAGAACCATACCTTTATCATTGAGCAGCTTTAAGCCCTTCATGTTGAGATGATCGTACCTCAAATGCCATAATTGTGACTCATCCTTTGCACTTGCAGCAAGAACAAAATTCTCTATATTCAAAACATCCAGCGGAAACATCTTGTTTGAAGTCATGAGGATATGAACCTGTTGACCTGATCTTTTATTTGTAATAGCATATGCATTATCATCAAATAGAAGAGAATATCCACCAACCATCAATTTTCCTACGCTCAACAAGTTATACTCCAATTCTAGTACAAATTGGACATTGTCCAGCTCTTTTACTTTACCATGCCTAGTATTGACGTTCACTGTGCCCTTGCCTTTAACTTGTATATGCCTTTTGTTCCCAAGCTACACTTTTATCCTCTGTGTCTCATCAAGCTCCTTGAAAGAGGATTTAACTCCTGTCATATGATTTGAACAACCACTTTCCATAAACCACAAATTTCTTGGTTTTGAGTTATTGTCAATACAAGCCATAAAAAACTTATTTTCTTCTTCATCTTTTGCTGTAAAATTCATTTGTTGGTCTTTATACCAATAATTATCTTTTATATGGCCATATCCTTTTCAATGATTACATTGAATGTTATGAATTGTCTTTGGCCATCATTTCTGCCTCTGTCTCTAGCATTACCATGTCCGCAACTGCCACGAAACCCCCTCTACCTTGACCTCTACTAGCTAAGTTGTCATTATCTTCATGGTGACTAGTTGTCTCCTGGACTTGAAACGCCTTCTCTTTATTCTTGTTAGGTACTCTATTGATCGTTGACTCATGAGCTTAGAGAGATCCCATCAGTTCATCAACAGAAGGAACTGACAGATCCTTAGCATCCTTTATGGCTAATACCATATGATAAAATTTTGGAGTAAAGCTTCTCAACACTTCTATAAAAATTGTCTCATCGAAAATTTGCTCACCATAAGAACGCATTTGATTCGTTATTGTCATTATTCTTGAGAAAAAATTAGTAATCAACTCATCATTCTTCATTACTAAGGTTTCAAAATCACATTGCAGAGATTGTAGTTTTACCATTATGAATTTTGAGTCACCTTGAAATGCTTTCTACATAATTGACCACCCTTGCTGAGATGTGGTTGTTACTGCAATCCGTGAGAATATGGTCTCGTGAATTGTTTATGAAGAATGAACAAGGCTTTAGCATCCTTCTACTTGGTAATTATTAGTCTTTCTTCTTCTTTTGCATTCAGCTCCAGAATATCAACAAAACCTTACTCCATTAAGTTCCATAAATCCTGTGATCTAAGCAACGTCTTCATCTTAATACTCCACCATTCATATTTCTCACCACTGAAAATTTGAATGATAGGTTGAGAAGAAAAACCAACTACTGTAGCCATGTTCTTGCAACTTTTTCAAAGCCAAATAACACTCACTCACTCTCATGTTTCCTTTTATACCCAAAAAGTGTTTCACTCAATACCCAATGGACCCAATTCTCATTAACCTATCTCCGATACCAAACATGTTGGAAAAATAATGAACCAAAAACTGTTAATTCAAAATGACTTTACTTAGATATAATTTTAATGTATAACAAAGAGCAAAATAAAAGAAAAACAAAAGCAGACAAAGCAACACAGACGCAGACGCACAATAAGACGTAGACGAAGAAAGCAAAAGAAATAAACAGACGCAGACACTAAACACAGACGAAGTAATACAGATGAAGCAACACAGACAAAGCAACACAGACGAAGCATTGCAGACGCAAAAGATAAATACAGACGCAGACGAAGACATAGTAAAACAAACGAAGACGAGAATAGAAAAACAGATGCAGAAGAAGAATTGAGAAGCAGACGCAAGAGTCAGTTCGAGTTAGTTACAGAACTCAACTAATTAACCGTTTCTGTTAAAGATTCAAGAAATAAGAATTAAGAAGCAGTTGGAGACGAAGGCTATAAATACAAGTCGAAGTCGAAGATTGCAAAGTTAGTTGAAAAATTGCATAATTGAAAATTAGCTGAATTACATCTACGTGATCGTAAAAGCATTCTGTGTGCAAAATAGCCGAGAGCTATTTTTATTGTAACAAGTGTTCAAACACTTATCTGTGAGAAAGTAGTGCAGATACCCTGCAGAGGCTAAGCGTGAAAGAATACTGATTGTAGAGACCTGAAGAGGCTCATAAAGAATACTTGTAAAAGTTGAAGAGATAGTGAAATCT
>JANITW010000009.1:3467449-3480488 GCA_027564335.1 Erythroxylum williamsii
AATTTTAGTTAAATTTCCTTAGTTCTTTCAAATGATCCAAAACCCCCTTTTATCAACTTTGTTTGCATTTTTTTTTTGACAATTAGGCTAGCTTAGACCTTTTTCACTTGGTTCCAATTAAGTGAGATGACTCGAGGTTGCATCCTATATTGCAATCCTTAGAATTTAATTATTTTTTATTCGATTTTCAAGGGATTAAACTTTAGATCGATACGAAGTGCCGATCAGCCACCTTTCACTCATTCCTAATGCCACATGTCACCATTTCATAGGCCTAATCTACCCAAATGTCCATGTATCATTTCTTCTTGCTCTTTAACATTTTTCCTAAATTTAGGTGCACACAACACTTTATCAATTACTTAATTATGTCAATAATTTCCCAATTCACTAATTATAATCCACCAAACAAGATTCATGACATATTTAACACAATTGTGTCATAATCATTTAAAATCTTTCATATCCCGAGATATGCCAATTGACTGCATATACTATCTTTACAATGTCTCAAAATCGTGATTCATGTGTGTATGCAAATATAATGCATGCAAATGGAATGTTCTTCATATATTCTCACATGATATGACTCAATCTAACAATAAATCCTTAAGTGTAGGAATGGGCTATCACATATTTAATAGTTTTGACTAATTTTAAAAAATTAATAAAGTTTGAAATTTATTTATGAATTACTAAAATATATGAGTTTGTTTGTTGTCAAAGAACGAAAACAAAAATCAAATATAATACATGCATTACCATTAATAACAGAAAAAAGGAGTAGACATTTAGTTCTTAAGGCGTGACTTTGGGCATATGTGGTGAGCATACTTCTATTGATTGTGTACCTACTGATGGTGTTAATGTTAGTGTTAATGAGGATGCAAACATTGATGGTGAGGAAGGTGGTGTGATTGCTTATGCTACTACAAATGGTTTGGTGCAATTGAACTATTATTTAACGTGGAATAGAAAAGTGGAAAATATTTCTCAGATGTTAGATCAAACTAAAAGGAGAGGAGGTATAATAAAAGAAATGAAGATGAAGTAGCTAGTAATGAAGGTGGAGATGAGATAGTGACTAATAAAGTTGAACAATATAAAAGTGAAAAAGGATATAAAGATGCATACAAGGAGGTCGATTTAGATAAAGAGAGTGACTATGTTGAGAGTGATGACCTGACTTAATACTGCATAAGTTGTTATGAGAATGTTGATAGTGTAGTGAGAGGTAAATGTAAAAATCCTTATTTTGATCTAAAATGTCACATTCTACCTTAGATTGTAGGTTTATGAATTTTAAAATACTAGAAAATTCAAGTAGTTAATACGTATTTTATATCAAATAGTTTGGGGCTAAAGTACAAAATAATAATAAGTCTCAGTTGAGAGTTAGATTTGGATCCTAATTGATTAGTTTTTGGAAGTATCAAGAGAAATGAAAATTTTATCATAGAAAGATATGAAACAACACACACTCATACAACTACTAACTTTAACAATCTCATTACATCTAAATGGATAAGACCCTACTATAAGGAGAAGATTAAGTCATAACCAAACAATAAGATTGCAAACTTAAAGGCCATATCGAGAAAGGGGTTAAAATTAGATGTTAGTTTCAACATTTTCAAAAGAATATAAGAAACTATCATCAATATGATGCATAAGTATTACATGGCTAAATTTACCAAACTATTGGGGTATATTGAGGAAGTGAAGAACAAGATACAATATGGAAGGTAAAAAATTGTTTACAAAATGATCTACATATTCAGTGCTTGTTAAAAGGTTAGATTTAAGGTTATATACTAATAATAAGACTAGATGATTGTTTATTTAAGAGAATATACAAGGATAATTATTGGATGTCATAGGAAGGGATGAAAACAATCAAATGTTTCCTATAATCTTAGGTTATGGTTGATATTTGAAAGATAAATAAATATTTTTATTAGGAAAGTTTAAAGAGCTGATAAGTTTACAACTTAAAAGATTTACAAGAATTGAATAAAGTGAGATTGGAACAACATTTAGTACAAATAGGTTTCTCTTTATGAAATATAGTAGGAAAATAGTAAATTTGCCACATATTTGTATTTTCAAGGCTGATGATTCTTGTAAGGTCTCTAGTAATTCAATAGCACTAATTTTTTTTGTAATAGTTTTTAAATAGCAATTTCAATAGTGGTCTCTTCATTTTCAAACATCCTCAGGTTTCCTTCATTCCAATACAATAAATCAATGTTACAAATTCTAATATAAACATCCTCTAGTCCTTGTTTTTGGATTTGAACTTTAGATACCCAATATATTATATTGGTTTAATTGAAGAAGTTGCAATGAAGGGGAAACATTTCGAGTGTACGACTCCACAAAATATAGGAGAACCTATAATTAAAATATAGGTGGTCTAGGTCTTGATCAGCAATCTAGCATAAAGCACATTTTGTATCTACTAAAAGGAACTTCAGTGCATCCTTAATCCTAAGTTTCCTCTTAACAACAAGCCATAATATAAAAGAGTTAGACAGGATAGCTACAGTCCTATACCAGTTTACACTAATAGTTTTTGATATACTAATAAGAGTTTCTTGTATGAAGAAGTTGTGAACTTCATTGCTCTTTCTTACATTCAATGGATCAAATCATGTATGATGAGATAAGGAATATTGAGGGAACTTTTTCATCATTTCCTTGAATCATCTAGTATAGTGAGCTTTGCACCTTAGTATTTGTAGGGATTATTGCCCTGAGTGTTTAGAAGTCTTTTAACTTGTATAAGGTTCCCATGTTATAACATTTATCAAAGCAAAAGAGTGTATGTCTACCATCTCCTATTTTATGCTTGATAGATGGATGCACTAAATCCCTTGTGAGGAGCACCTATCTTAAGGGGAGGTATTGGAATTTTGTTTAACTGACCTAATACTTTCCTATTTTAAGAAACAAAGATGAATCCTCTTCACACATAGTGCTTATTTATTATTACATACCTTATAATCTTTTGATAAAGAGGACTTTGATAAAAATTTTAATTAAACTGACTCCTAAGCCATCACCTTCGTTAGATAAACAAACATCTGACCACTTCACTTTAGGTAATTTGGTCTTACTTTCCAATCCATTTTAAAGAAAGTCTCTGGGCATTTTGTTAATGGTTTTCATAATTTCTTTAATTAGCACTAAATGTATGAGGATTACTTAAAATAGAGATTAGGAGTTAGAGTCTTTCACCATATGAGAGAGCCCTATTACACCAGTTACTCAACCTTCTCTAATTGCGTTAATAAAAGGAGAGCAATCTAAATATGAAAGCTTCTTTGTGGAAATTGAGACCCTTTGATATTATAAAGGAAGTTGTTGATATGGATACCTTTATAGATTGTTAGAAGACTTGCATCAACATTGGAATTAGCATATAAAAAGAATTTGAAACACAAACATGATAAAGATTTAAAGAGCTCTAAAAAATTGATCAAAAATTTAATTGATATAAAAGTAGCCCTTTGAAAGAGTACAATTCATCTGGAAAAGAGAGGGTGACGGTCTAACTTATTACACTTATAGTGAAATTTGAACCTTGGTTCCTTATAAATGTTAAGCTTTTTTAATTTAGAGAAAATATGCATATTAAAGGCAAATAAGTAAGGTGATAAAGGATCACCCTGCCTTAGTCTTCTATCTTCTTTTTAAAAAAATTATTGGTTCTCCATTCACTAAAATTGACAACGAGGTAGAAGAGATGAACTTCTCTATCTAATTGATGAATTTAATGACAAAGCCAATAACATACATTGAGCTGAATAAGAACTTTTAGTATAAAAAGTCAAACATCTTGGTGAAAGATATCTTTAATGCACAACTTCTAACTGTTTTCTCATTATGGTAATTCTTAAAAAGCTCTTGAGCAATTAAAATATTGTCTCCAATACTCCCTTAAATATAATAAGTGGAAGAAGAAAATAGGGAATCTAAGTGTTACCATTATTTCACACTTCATCAACTAATATAATGCATGCACATAACAAAGGTAGTGGCAGATATACAAATAAAGACAGAAGGGGTAGTAGATGTGAAGTACACTTTAATAAGTCAACTGGCTCAAATGAGTACCATGTAACATAATAAAATTATTAAACTAAGTTCTAGTACGTTTTGAAATTAAACAAACACTAATTCACTTTTTTATTTTCATATATACACAATAAGTGCAAAATGTCTATATAATAAAGTTAGGTAGCTCACAAAGATTGATTACTATCGAATTTGATTCTCATACTGAAATTGACTTTCAACTAAGAGGATAGCAATGGAATGGTGAAAATGGTATCATCTCATCTATCTTATCTTCTAAGAGGGATACAAAGAGCATAAGGTAATCATATTCGACTTTAAATGCAAGTCGAACTTGATTTACATTCTGTTGTTACTTTGTAAATTATGAATATCATAAATGAAAACTTCTTGGCGCCATCTCTTTGGTGTAAACTCAAGTAAGAAAGAACACTTTGTTGTAGGACTAACCTTTACTAAAAACTAATTTCTTACTTTTGAAAATTTGGATATTATAAATGAAAGTTGCTTAGCATGTTCCTTATGTGTAAACTATTGGAATAAAAAAATACCTTGTTCTATGTCTAACCTCAATTAAAACTTTTTATAGCCTTTCTTAGATGATTCAAACAGTAAGTTGATAATATAATCGATATTCTATGTTACCATCATAAACCATTCGATCCTTCACTAATTTGATATTACATGGTGTACTTATTGGCATACATTAATATGCTTTTGAAATTGTAGATATCATGTTTTTTTTCACTTACAATTGATGACATCATGACATAAATATTTAATACAACATTGTCAGTTGTACGCGATTTCAAAAACAACTGCAAACTTCACTATACAGCAAGCTAATAATATTATTATCTACACCAGTTATATCTATATTTAAATCCAACAGAATATTCCCATTAAATTAAAATAATGAAATATGAAAGTCGATGAAGTTCAAATCCTTCAACAAAGATAAGACGAGAGAGGAAGACATGTAATAACCAAATCACTTTTTTTCTAAACAAATAAATAGATAATATCCGAATGTGAAAACACTGATTCTATACTGAGACTTGCATGTAAAACTCTGTCCTTCTCGATACGCCAATAACTCAACATAAGCAAATACGGGGGTACATAGTGCTTAGTAGTAATCTAATCGAATCTAAGAAATGGATAATGGTTAATTAAGAGCTGGGGTTTCAGCCAAAGCAGGTGACATGCGGGGCTGCAGGACCCTCAACTTGTTAAATAGAATCAGCTGCTCAACAGAGAAGACACATAACTCGTGAGAGTAAAACATGGTTTGAGCTGCGGGAGAGTTCAGCAAAACCTGTAACAACTGCTGCCTGTTCAACATCCCCAAAATCCCAAACTCAGAGTTGGGGCTGTTGTCAGAGGAGACAGTGAAAGTGGAGTGAAGAGGCATGGAGTGGAGCGCCAGAATCTGGGACTGCAGGAACCTGACGTACTTGTAGGCTTGATGAAAGAGAGTAGCAGTATCCATGTTGGAGTCCCAGGGCATAAGCTTTAGTAACGAGCGAGTCTTGTCGCTGATTCTCTGGCGAGTTCTCTTGCTGCTGGAGCGGTGGTTGAAGTTGAAGCTGGCGTTGGGCAAAACAAGAGGCGAGCGTTTGTGAGAAGATGAATAAGAAGAAGACTGGAGGGAAGCAAGAACGCTGTTGTAGTTGGAGGAAGAGGAGAATGAAGAAGAATGAGCTGAAAGATTGGGGTTGTAGTTCTGATTGGGATTCTCCAGACAAGGAGGAAGAGGAATAGTAGTACCAGTAGAAGAAGTAGTGACGGAGGAGGAAGAAGAGGATGAAAACGTAGGAGAAATAAGAGTGTAGAGAGAGCCATCAGAATCCATTTCTTGGGAGGCAGAGGGCAGAGGTAGAGGTGAAGGGAGTGAAGCAGTGAGGTTTCCTTCATTAAATAAAAGGAGAAGAGATGAAAGGACACGTGTTGATTGTATATAAGACAAACAAACATTCCGCCAGCTGTGTCCGTACTAAGGCGGCGCTGTACTACTACAAAGGGGACGGATGAACGATGATCATCCGTATTGTGTGTGCTGTGACATTCCCACTACCAGGCGTGGATTTACACGTGCCATCTTACTCTTCGCGGTTATTTACTGTCACCCTTCCGTTTTTACTTCTCCTTGTTACTCTATTTATTTTACCCCCGTCACGCACTATAAGAAAATAAACTCTTTTGTAATATTTTAAAAACGTCACAAAAAGTTTTTAAAATGTCGCAAAAGAGTATTTGCGACATTTTAAAAAACGTCACAAAAAATATTGCAGAATGTGATGTAGGCACAAGCTTTCCGTAACGTTTTATGAAAAACGTCGCCAAAAATACCTACATTCTGCGACGTTGTGTAAAACGTCACAAAAAGTTGGACAATCTGCAACGTTTTTAAAACGTCACAGAATGTTAAGGAATCTGCAACGTTTCTAAAAAAACGTCACGGAAAAAATTCTGCGATATTTTTAGAAACGTCGCGGAATGTTTTCAGTAACGTTTTTATTATTATTTGTATTATTTATTTTTCATTTTTTCGAAAATCATATTAATAACTATTCAATATTATTTATGAATTTTAGTTATTTAATAATTCTTCAATTTTTTTAGTATATCAAAATCTTATACCAAAATTAAATTCTAACTTCATAAAGTACGGTGAGTCTTTGCTTTTGTATAACTAAACTACTGCTTAAATTTTGTTGGATCACTGAGACAGAAGGTTATGGTAATTACAGCAAGACAAAACAAAATGTTGAAACAAGAAGGTTACAGCATCCAAACAGTTAACTTTGAAACAATTACGCAAACTAGGAATAAACATCCAAACAAGCATCGATTTTGATTCCTTAGTCCATAACAATAATTGTATAAGAATGCAGTCATTATAGCTAAGAAAACGTTGTCAATTGCCACAATGACTATTCCCAAATTCTACCTTATTATCTTGGATGTCATAAAGTACACTTAAGCTTCGTATTACAATGGTCAATTAAGAAAACAATCACTTACAAAAAACTTAAAGGTTAGTATTGTATTAAAATCTGGCTACTGCTTCTTTGTGTCTGATTCACATATACAATGCCTTCCAATTTTGTATGATCTAAACCAAATTATTCCTTATTGTTATCACGTAAACAAGCTGAACCTTTTACCACTCCTAACATGATTCTCTTTAGTGGAGTCTGATTCACTTCCCACTGTTTCTTCCGAGCTGCAATCACTTGGAAGGAGTTGAATTCGGTCTGCATTCTCTATAATCCAGGTATTGAATGCTAGAAATGCTGCCCATTCTGCTACTATAAAACAGGGAAGGAAAAAACAATATTCCAATCTAGTACAAACAGAGAATATCTATTTGAACATATGCTTTTTAAGAATATTCATATCCAATTACAGATTTGCAAAGCAGACAAGTTAAGCCTATGGGTGTCCTGATCTTAGGTTTGTAAATCATTTCCATTCTACTTGATAAAAATTGTTCCCTTCTTCTAGAACTAAACAGCCCATAACATTCTATTATTATTTTCAATCACTGAACATAGCAGATCAAACTTAACCGTTCATAAAAAACTTACAGTACCAAAGAGGATAACTTAAATGGCAATGCAACATTCACGGGAATGACCATATGACACTAGTTCTAGACACCAACATCACGTATACTTCACAATGTTAACTAAATCTTGGTATTCCCATAGCCAAAAAAAGTGTTCATCTTCTAGTGCCTTATCAGAAAACAAAAGAAAATGAGTCAAAACACCTATAAGATATCAACAAAAGAATCGTGACATAATACTGATTCTGCACTGCACCAAAATGAGTCCTATACTAGTCTCCCTTTGCATATATTTTATGAACAGTATTAAATGCCATAACTAACAGAAAATAATTTTTCAATACAGAATGTTATTCAACGTTAGTAATTCCCAAAAAACTGCATGCATGCACAACTTGAAATAAAGGCCACAGATACCAATTATACAAAACTATTAACTTTGGAGATTACCTTATAACTGGAGATTAAAGACAATGATATATTAGTTCTTTCAGACACCTCAACAAGACACTTGCCTTTTGAGAAGGGGTCAGCTTATCTAGAGGCTTATAGTTTTGTCCATCAAATGCTGCTCCTACAACTTTGTAGATGGAATTGAAGAGAAGGCTAATGCCAGCTTTAAAGTAGGCGTAGAATTGGCCATCTTTTAGAACACAGGAACTTGCGTGTTCGATGATTACATACCATGTCCTGTTTGAGACTCCATTTCCAAGCATCTGCAGTCCCCTAGTAACAAAATTTTTGGTTGTCAAAATTGAACAACATAAAATAAAAAGAAGCTATGGAACAATAAAGGCAAGGATATGTGCTAACGCTGCGTAATTTTGATGGATCAGTAGCATTTAATTGCAGAAAGTCCTTGGCAGTGTGAATCCCATTTGAGGCTATGCGTGTGTGATTTGGACCATCTTTTGCTATCTTTTCCAATCTCCAAACCTCATCGTCCAGGTGAGGAGGGTGGTGTTTCTGATATGCTAAAAGAACAAACCGACAGTTAACCTCCACCGTTATCATTCCTTCGAGAAGCTTCATCGTGTTTAAAACAATAAACCCCAACACCATCATCTCTCAGCATTAGCGATTGATAAAACCAGCTCCAAACACATAACAAAAAAATTAGATATTTACCTTCCGAAGAAAATAGAGACGATAAGCGATTTTTAGATACTGGAACTTCCTGGTTGATGAATTAATCAAAAGTGTATACCAGCTGTTGAGAGGAACTTTTCTTTTAAATTTGTCCATTCCACAAACTCATCAATTTGCCCATTTCGAGTCTAAAAATTTCTAGATCTAAGATCTGGAAGGACCTCAACGATACCTAATTCTGGAACAAAAATAAAAAAGCACCAAAAAAGAAAAAACGAAACTCGCTTAACGTTTTTGGTATCGAACTTCGATTGACCTCCTTTCACCTCGAATCTTGCAATTCAAACCGTAGATCAATTACAAAAACCCCTAAAATAAATCAAACAAAGCGGAAATCGATGAAAACCTATACAAAATCGACAAGAAACTTACCATTGCGATTAGGCAGAGCTATTCTTTAGGTTTTAGAGAGAGAAATAGAGAGAGATAAGAGGAATGGAAAAGAGTGGAGGGGGTTATTTGTTAGGGAGTGAAAGGCGGGGAAGAAGAAGAAATGTGACAGAAGAAGGAACTAGCAAAATGGTTGGAAATGAATACTTGTAAATATTAATTGAACAAACTGTGACATTTTTTTCAACAAAATGTCACAGATTTTATTTTGCAACGTTTTGTAAAAAAACCATCGCAAAAAATATAACAAATCTGTGACGTTTTATAAAAACATCATGAAAAAATGATTGACTCTTTTCGTGACATTTTCTAAATGTCACAAAAAGACTGAACAATTCGCGAGGTTTTTTTTTAAATGTCGCGAATTGCATGTATTTGATGCAGTGACATGTGGCTTAACACTACTGTGTTTTTTCTCTTTTAATCAGAAAAATTTGCTACTAGCACTTAGGTAGCTCCACTTAAAAACCTAGACCATATAATATGAACCTTAGTTAATAATATCGATTGAGCGTGAAAGGAAAATAACAAAAAAAGTAAAATATCTTATTTCAATTCCATAAAGATCTAACAAACTTTTCGAGACTGTAACTATTGCGAATCCTCCAACACTTTTATGAACTCTACTCACTAAGGCGTAATCAACGCCTTTTTGTAGTTTTCTTAAAACATGAACCTCTAAATAAGTCAAAATAACTTTGCATTAATAAATTACTTAAGCAACCATAAGAGACCTTACCTTTTATATATATAACTTCCATATTAAACTTCTCTATTACAGACTCAATATAAGTCCGGTCTACACTAATTGTGGTCTATTTTTCTCCTAACATTCAACCCATTAATTTAGATCATTTATTGAGCCCTTTATTATCTTTATCCGGATCAAATTTTACATAACTTAACCAATAAGTTATAAAAAACCGATAAAATACAATTAATTATTCGCCATCTTTACATAAAAATATATAACATTCTCTCTCTTGGATAGTAATCAATTGCGGTATTGACTCAAGTTTCAAACCAATTAAAAATATGGTTAAGCCATATTACTATATTGGTTGACCAGGTTTAAAAAACTGGTTGATCCAAAGATAATGAAAGTCTAACATTTTGTCCCGAAAGGCTTTTGATACTAAAAAATATCAAATACATGTGTCATGTATGACATAGATCCAATACAATCACACATATCTAAAACCTCACTGACATGAATGAGAAAATGGAGTGTGGTGAATTAAGATGATACCTATATGATTTGATATCTATCATCTTTCTGTTTGTAGGTCTCGATTTATCTAATATTTATGCTAAAATGCATATGTGAAACAACACCAAAGAAATCTTATTTTTTTCTCATTGAATGTTAAACTGCATTAGAGAAAACCTTTATGCTCTCTCACTAAATGCTAAACTGTATTAGAGTTATGGAATTAAATAGTAAAATCCCCCTATGCCATGTTAAAATTTATAAATATACTTATTAAATTGTATGTCCTTAATGACATAACTCCAAGTCAATTTTCAAATATGTCCAATGACCTTTAAAATGCCATACTATCATAATACATCACAATGTATAAACATATAAGGAGTAAACATAATGATCCTTAACTAACAGTGTTTAAGGACTTCAATACACCCATACTGTATACATGTCATTCAAACACAAATGGGCGAAGTCCTTTAGTTAATGGTTCAACTAACATCTCCTTAGTCCTTAAATGCTCCACCTCAATATCAGTTTTTTATATCAACTCCTTTATGGTCAATGATTTGACCTTCAAATGCTTAGACCCTGTGATATTCTTATTATTATTACTAAACAACACATCAGCAAGATTATCACAATATAACCAAATGGGTCTAGCCACTGAATCAACCACAGAAAACTTAGAAATCAAGTTTCTGAGCTAAACCGCCTGTGAAGTAGCCCCATAGTATGCTCCAAACTTTGCATGCATTATTGAGGAAGTCACTAGTGTCTGCTTGACACTCTTCCACAATACTACCACATTTACTAATATGAAAATGTAACCTAAAGTAGACTTTCTATCATCCGCACACGTAGAAAAATTCAGAATTTGTATACCCTATAAGGTTTAGATTGTTGTCCCTTCTGTATGTAAAAATATAATCCCTAGTTCCCTTTAATTATCTCAGCACTTGTTTAACTACATTATAGTGGTCTATCCCTATGTTAGCCAAATATCTACCTAATAGTCCAACAACAAATGTAATGGTTGACCTAGTACACACATGGGCATATATCAGGCTACAAACGCACTAGAATAAGGAACATTCCTTATATTCTCTCTCTCTCCATTTCATTTTTTAGACATTTTACCAAAGATAATCTCTCACCATGAGAGATTAGTTCTACAACAGGTTTAGATGCAAGCAATATATCATCCATATACAATAATACGAAGATAATTGTGGTCCCCTAACTTTATAATATAAGCATCTTTCAACTTTGTTCTCGACAAAATCGAAAGAGGTCAAAACCTCATCAAATTTTAAGTACCACTGTTTAGAAGTTAGTTTCAAATCGTATATCAATTTTTGCAACTTATAAACCTTGTCTATCCCTTCTTGATCCTAAAATCCTTGAAGTTGATCCATATAGACCTCTTCATAAAGATCACCATTCAAGAAAGCGATTTAACATCCATCTAATGTATCTCCATATTATAAGGAGCTACTATTTTCATAATCACTTTAAATGCATCCTTGGAGGATACAAGAGAGAAGGTACTTTTTCTATTAGTGAACTCTCTGGCAACCAATCGAGCCTTAAACCACTCAATTTTACCCTGAGTGTTCTTCTTGGTCTTAAACAACCATTTACAACTGACGAGTTTACGATGTTGGGGCAAATCAACTAGCTCTTATACCTTGTTATACTTTATAGATTGCATCTCGTCCTTCATTGCATCCTACCAAAAATCTACATAGGGTTTAGAAACAACTTCTGTAAAAGTAATTAGATCCATAATATGTCTAATATCATAGTCTTGTTTACCCAAATAGGTTATATAATCAGATGGGATAATAGGTTGTCTCACTCTAGTGGATCTTCACAGCTGTATTGGTTTTTGTACCCCAAAAATCTTTGTTTGTATAGATATGGGTTCCTGTTCCTATACAGGTATAGTACTAAGATCTTGATCCACTAAACCCAGCTGTATGAGTTGCGGATACGAAATAATTGTAGTATTTATCCTGTTATCAATTGAAGGGTGAGAGGGTCCACCCTTATTAAAGACATCATATTCCAAAAACGTAGCTATTTATGATTCAACTATTCTAGCCCCCTTATCTATAGTAAAATTTGTAGCCTTTAGAGTGATTAAGGTATCCAACTAAGTAGAAATGAGTAGAATGAGCAAGTAATTTGCTTTCATTAGAATTATACACGTGTACCTAAAAAATATAGCCCTATACACGAATGTATAAAAGGTTAGGTGTCCACTCTTTCCAAATCTCAACAGGCATCTTTGGCATTGAATTGCTTAGGACTCTATTTAGTATATACAAAGCCGTCTTGATCATTTTACCACAAAGGTAATAAAGTAGGTTAGTTCTGATTTGCATTGACCTCATCATTTTCTTTTAGTTCTTTTCGATCAGATCATTTTGCTCAAGACTACCCGACATAGTGAATTGAGTCATTATTCTAATTGATTCCACATATCTGGAAAATGGACCTTTTTTGTTGGACCCCAATTTTTAAGTGGAATTTAGAAATAATAATTGAAATGAAATAAGTGTTTTTGTGTATATAATATGTTATATATGTAATTATGCTTTAAGGAAATTGATGAGAAAAGAATTGTTTGATTT
>JANITW010000009.1:3529634-3542526 GCA_027564335.1 Erythroxylum williamsii
AATCTTTGTTTTATGTAATTGTTGAACCATAGTAGGATAATATACCTTACATTGGTATAATTAAAGTTGATTAGTGTTTGTAATGAACCTAGTTTAAGAGTAGATTAATTTGTAAAAGGTTAAATAGGTTTTGGATTTTTAGCTAAGCTAATAACTTATGGAAGGTATTATTTTGATATCAAAGTGTCTAATTTGGAAATTAGAAGTTATTAAAGAAATGAAGTATACTTATGAACACAATGTGATTTAAATGATATAAATGATGTGTTAGTTACAAATGTTTGTGAATTGGGAACTTATGTGAGTACATCTAAAATGTAATTACTTAATGTATCCATTGGTTCATTATTGCAAATGCTTATGTTTATAAGGCATGTTGACTTTGATCAAATGTAAATGAATACGATCAAGTTGAGCAAAATGAAATAAAGTCATATGTTTTGCAATATAACTTTTACATGAGGATTCTAAAATGTAAATGTTTTGTTTTAAAACTGCCAAGTCCTAGTTATATGTAAATAGGCATGCCTAGAAGGGTCTGTAAGTGCTCCTGTGACATGACACTAAGGTCTCCCCTGATTATTGACACTACGGTGTCCCCTGATTATTGACACTATGATGTCCCTTAACTATAGACACTATGATGTCCCTTGATTTTGAGACATAAGTCTCTTCTGTTTCTAAGATACCAATCATGGTATCTTATGTTTTGGTCCTATTACCCACTTCTCTAAAAAGGATTACCAGGCTATCTTATTTTGTATTTTGATACAAGTTCAATTTTGATATAAGGAAGTTCTGATCTAATACAAGATAAGCTCTGATTTGATACAAAGCATATTCTAATATAAAAGAGCTATATCCTATTTTGATATTCAATTCTAATACATATACATTATGTTTTGATATTTATGAGTTTTTTTATGCAAGAAAGTTTTATATTGATGAATCATAATTTTTTCTGAGACACATAATTTTTGGATTAGTCTTTAATATGAACAAGTAAAGATTGTTATGATATGATATGATTCAATATATGTGAATGTTAAGCGACTATTAGAAAAAATCACTAGTTTATGTCTTGTTTAGTTATTCCCCACTAAGCTTTATGCTTAGCATGTTGGCTTTGCCTCCGTGCAGGTCCTGATAAGAAGGTCTAAGCCTAGGACAAAGATAATGATAGTGGCTAAAAAGAATGTGTTTTGCATTGGAAATGTTCAGTCTGTTTTATTTTTTAGTTATTTTTGGGTTGTAATTAGTGTAATTAGACATTTTGTATATTTGCGGATATGGTTTGTAATATCTTATAAATAGGTTGTAATAGCCTTAATATAAGTTGACTTTTAACATTGTGGCATGTATTTGGATAAGTACAATATGTCTGATGTGTTTTGTTTAAAAAATCTAATGAAAGGTAAGGTATATGGCTTGAGTTTCTGAGAATGCTTTGAAATGTTTGGTACGTTTTGGTTCATTTTGTGTAGCATTTGCATATCCTCCTAGGGGGTAATTGGGTGTTACATTGTTTGGTATCAGAATATGGTTTAAGTGATTCTGGTTTAACTAGTTCTTAACTATTGCTTGTACGTGGATATAAGAGTTGTGTTTGGCCTAATGTGGTTTGTCCCACGATTTGGTTTTAGATTTGAGTATGGAAAGATCTCATAAAGCAATTGACGAGGTTGTGAAGAGTAATAATACTGTGTGATCTCATCCATCTATATCGGGACCCTTTGGGCTCAATCGAGGTGAAGCTGAAGTGCCACCTCCTCCACCTTCAGCTAAGGGGGAGGCTTTGGTTAAGATGTCGCAAGACATAATGATGTTATTACATCATACGATCGCACCCAAGTCTCTGATTGTTCAGTTACAAAAGTATGAATCTGAAGAATTTACACAAATAGTCTGTTAGATGCCAGACTAGTTTTGGTCAATTAAAAATAATGCTTACTAAAGCTCCTATATTAGCTCAACCCACTTTTGGTAAGGAATATATTATGTTTAGTGATGCGTTTAGAAATGGTTTGGGTTATGTTTTGATTCAAGATGGAAATATAGTTTCACATGCCTCTAGGCAACTAAAGCCATAAGAAGAAAACTATCCTACGTATGATCTTGAACTTATAGCAGTAGTTTTTTCTTTTAAAATTTGGCAACACTACTTTTATGGTGAAAAGTGTAGGATCTTTACCGATCATAAAAGTCTAAAGCATTTGCTTACCTAGAAGGAACATAACTTGAGACAACAACGTTGGCCAGAACTGTGTAAAGATTATGATTGTATTATGGAATATCATCCTGGTAAGGCTAATGTTGTGGTTAATGCCTTAAGTTGAAAGACTATTTTAGCATTGTCACTACAACAGAGTGAATGGGGACTTACATCTGATAGGACTTTGATATCTTAGTTCAAAGCTAGGGCTACCTTGAGACAAGAGATCTCTGATGCTTAGAAAGTTGATGATAAGTTGTAACAACTTATCTTAGCAACTCAGGAAGGTAAACAGCTTGACTTTTCTGTGAAAGGATATGGTGATTTATATTATAAGGATCGATTATATGTGCTAGCTAATGATGATTTAAAGAGAAAGTTATTATTTAAGGCCCATAATGTTGTCTTAATTATGCACCTTAGTGGAAATAAGATGAATCAAGATTTGAAACAGCATTACTGGGGGTAAGGTAAGAAACACGATGTAATGAATTATGTATCTAAATGTTTGATATATTAACAAGTTAAAGCTAAGCACCAGGTTCCATCTAGTTTTCTACATCCTATTTCGATTCCTCAATGGAAATAGGGTAATATTACCATGGATTTTGTCACTAGACTTCCTCTCACTCAAAGGAAGCATGATGTTGTATGGGTGATTATGGATAAGTTCACTAAGTCTGCTCATTTTCTACTTGTTTGTCCTAATTATTCATTTGATAGGCTTGCAAATATATGTGTGAATGAGGTAGTAAGGCTACATGGAGTACCATTTTCTATTATTTCTAATCGTGATCCTGAATTTACTTCGAGATTATAGAAAAGTCTGCAAAAGGCTTTGAGTACTCAAGTCAAGTTTAGTACCACTTTCCATCCCCAGACAGATGGACGATCTGAATAGGTTATCTAGATACTAGAAGATATGCTTTAGGGATATGTGTTAGAATTCCCAAGAAGTTGGGATAACTATCTTGCTTTAATAGAGTTTGCTTATAACAACAGTTATTGGACTAGCATTGGCATGACACCTTATGAAGCTCTATATAGTAGGACGTGTAGAACTCCAATATGCTGGATATAATTATGTGAAAACAAGATGATCAGGCCTAATATTATTAAAGTTACTGAAGAGAAATTTCAAGTTATCTAATAAAGATTGAAAGCTACCAGTGATAGGTAGAAGTCCTACGTCGATCTAAAAAGAAAAGAGATTAAGTATCAAATAGGTGATAAAGTATTCTTAAAAGTGTCACCATGGTTACAAATACTCCAATTTAGGAAGAAAGTAAGCTTAGCCCATGATATATTGGTCCTTGTGAGATTCTTAAGAGAATCGGACCAATAGCTTATTAATTAGCTCTTCCTAAAGAGTTGGCCAAATTGCATGAGGTGTTTCATATTTCTATGTTAAGAAGATATCGATCTGATGATACTCATAAGATTCCTGTGTAAGAAATCCAAATACAATCGGATTATATTTATGAAGAAGGGCCTGTATCTATTTTGGCTAGAGAAGTCCAACAACTTAAAAATAAGCAAATACCTCTGGTGAAAGTACTTTGGCAACACTATGGACTCGAGGAAGCAATATGGGAACCAAAAGAGACCTTGAGAGCCTAGTATCCTTAACTATTTTGATCAGATATTAATTTTGAGGATGAAATTCTTTAAGGGGGAGAGAATTGTAAGGCCCCAAATTGTACCCTACTTGAAATGTTACATGTTCATGAAAGTACACGTATGATAGACATTAAAAATTAAGCTATGATTTGAATGTGAATTGCATATGTCTAGAATTTTAGTCTAATGGATTATACTTAGTGATTTGGAATTAATAGCCACCATTGGAGAATTGAGGTATTAAAATATACATTTGGGCTAGGAAAATTGTCAAGTTGGTACATGGAAAATTAGAATGACTAAGCATATAAGTTATTGACATTTGGTATAGCTAATGCATTGACATTTGGCAACATTGGTTGAGTGACAAGTGGCCTGATTAAACTATGGCATTTAGCAACATTCATTAAGTGATAAATGGCTTAATGGAAGTGTGACAATTGTTAGCTTAAATGCAGGACATATATGATACATGAAAAGGAGACATATGCCTTGTGGTAAGAGTGACCCCTAGCATCAAATAAGTCTAGCTAGGGCAGAAGTGTTTCTGTTGGTTATTCTTTCTCTTCTTGCTCAATCATCTCCAAAACTATCCCTCTCCTTTAACTCTAAAATTTTACTGCAAATATGCATTAGCACTCCAAATTCTTAGCCAAATATTGCATCAATGAAGCTAGATTTTGTTATCTTCTATATTGTCTTCTTAGTGCTACGATCAACTTAAATTCAAATTGATTTTGAAGTTGTGTATTGGTTGCTTGGATGGGTTGGTATAGGTAGTTCTTTGGAGTTGAAAATTTGAAGTTAAGAAGGTAAGGGAATTCTAAACTTGATAGTATATATTATTACAAGTTCTGTGATGATTGAATTGGAATGGTATATGTGTTAAATTGATAATGCAATAAGATCTGGAACATGATGCTTATTTGGTAGGTTTTGCTATGGATTTTATTGCATGATAAACAATCGATTATGAGCTAATAAATGAGTGATTTTAAGTTGAAATTGGATATGAAATTAATGAGGAATTTGCATGTAATTGAGGTAAACTTGAAGCATGATTTAGGGATTGTCATATTAGTGTTTTGGATTTTGGAAAGAAGATGTTTGGATCTGGAATCTGCAAGATAATAGTCAGGCCACGATCATGGTACTCATCCCATTATCGTGGGCAAATACATTAGCTTCTGTCACATTTGTGGGAATGTACCCTATAATCGTGGGAAAGGCCTTAACATGGTAATCATTGTTTTATGTAATTGCTGAACCATAGTAGGATAAAATACCTTACATTAGTATATTGAAGTTAATTAGGGTTTGTAATGAACCTTGTTTGAGATTAGATTAATTGGTTAAAGGTTGAATAGGTTTTGGACTTTCAACTGAGGTAATAACTTATGAAAGGTATTATTTTGATATCAAAGTATCTAATTTGGAACTTGCAAGTTATTAAAGAAATGAAGTGTACTTATAAACACAAATATTATTTAAATGATATAAGTGATGTGTTAGTTATGAATTTTTATGAATTGGGAACTTAGGTGAGTTCTTGTAAAATGTAATTACTTGATGTATCCATTTGCATTATTGCAAATGGTTATGTTTATAAGGCATATTGAGTTTGATCAAATGTGAATGAATATGTTTAAGTTGAGCAAAATGGAATAAAGTCAATATGTTTTGCAATATAACTTTTACATGAGGATTTTGAAATGTAAATGTTTTGTTTTAAAACTATCAAGTCCTAGTTGTGGATAAATAAGCATGCTTAGAAGGGTTTGCAGCTGCTCCTATAACTTGACACTAAGGTATCCCCTTATTATTGACACTATGATATCCCCTAATTATCGACACTACCATATCCCCTGATTTTGAGATATAAGTCTTTTCTATTTCTAAGATACCAATTATGGCATCTTTTGTTTTGGTCCCATTACCCACTTCTATAAAAAGGATTAGTAGGCTAACTTGTTTTGTATTATGATACATGTTCAGTTTTGATATAAAAAAGTTCTAATCTAATACAAGATAAGCTCTGCTTTGATACAAAACATACTTTGATCTAAAAGAGTTATATCCTATTTTGATATTCAGTTCTAATACATGTACATTATGTTTTGATATTTATAAGTTTTGTTTCAATGTAAGAAAGTTCTATATTGATGAGTCATAATTTGTTCTAAGACACATAATGTTTGGATTATTCTATAATATGGAAAATTAAAGATGGTTGTGATATGATCTGATTTAATATATGTTAATGTTAAGTGATTGCTAGAAATAGTCGCCAATTTATGCCTTGTTTAGTTATTCCCCACTAAGCTTTATACTTACGACGATGGTTTGACCTCCGTGTAGGCTTTGATAAGAAGGTTTAAAGTTTGGGATAAAGACAACCGTTGTGGCTAA
Source organism: Erythroxylum williamsii (assembly GCA_027564335.1). Classification (NCBI taxonomy): domain Eukaryota; kingdom Viridiplantae; phylum Streptophyta; class Magnoliopsida; order Malpighiales; family Erythroxylaceae; genus Erythroxylum; species Erythroxylum williamsii. Next base: position 3,535,876 of record JANITW010000009.1, read on the forward strand.
GAAGAATGTGTTTTTTATTGGAAATGTTCAGTTTGTTTTGTTTTTGATTGTTTTTGGGTTGTAATTAGTGTAATGAGACATTTTGTATATCTATGGATATGGTTTGTGATATCCTATAAGTGGTTTGTAATAACCTTAATACAAGTTGGCTTTTAACATTATGGCATGTTTTTGGATAAGTACAATATATTTGATATGTTCTATTTAAAAACAACATCTAATGAAAGGTAATGTTTTGGTTCAGTTTTGTGTAGCATTTGCATATCCTCCCAAGGGGTATGTAGCTATTACAAAATGAATATTGAAGAATATAAAGGTAATATTAATAGGAATTTAAATAAATGTATGATGGATGGATTAGGAATGGATTAAGATCTTTACATAAGGTTACATATCTAGATCATCAATTAAGCATACATGGAACATTGACACGTATACATGTGCATGACTGTATATTCATTTGATTGAATAACTTAATAATGCATGAACTATATATGTGATGCATGACTATAGACACTCAAGTCGATCGTTAGCACCCAGACATTGCTAGATTGTCAAGGCAATAGCTTATTGAAGCAAACTGTGAGCCAACCTAGATGTGTAAACTCAATTATATATGTGCTTCTGTTTCAATTATATGTGTAGTAAGTCAACCTCAATGTGTGCTTCTGTTTCAATTATATGTGTAGTGAGTCAACCTCGATGTGTAAACTCAATTATATGTGTGCTTCTGTTTGAATTGTATATGTGTTGAGTCAACCTAGATGTTTCCCACTATGAATGATTTGATTTTGATTAACTTTTAATTATTTAATTATTATTTATATGAATATGACGATTCTGGACATTGATAGTCCAAGGAGCTTGATATTCAGGAATGTATTGGAAGTGCTTTCCAATTATATGTGAAATGTGGAATGTATGAATAACTAGAATATGAATGCCAGGCTTAAATTTGAAGGAAGCGATATATGACTTGTATACATCAAATGAGGAATATTGAATGCATAATTTGTAAAATGTCGCATCTTATTTTATTAAAATGCATGAACAGATAAAGGAGTTGTGACCAGAGTAGCAGATGTGTGAAAAAGATCTTTAACCTAAAAAATGCGATAAAAGGACTCAGGCTTAGATGTAATGAGCCCAGTATCTACAACAAATACGGGACATAAATGAGTTCGATATCCATTACTAGTACAAGATAGTATAGACGCTCAGTCATAACCAAGTGAAATGAAGTCGAGTCATATGTGCATTTGCATATACATTCATGTGTATAATAGATGATCAAATTGATATGCCCTATTGAATGATTGAATTGACATGCCTTATTGAACTGAGGTGAAATATTGAATTACCTAAATCTAAAGAATTTGATATAGTATAAATTAATATATTATATGTTATGTTTGATGAATTGGACCTTATAATTGTTATTACATTTTGACTTGAGTAAGCACATCGATGATGGTTCACCTATTGAGTTCACAAACTCATCAAAATTGCAACATTATTTTTCAGGTCTAAGGAGTACTAAGTTCTAAGTTGATAAAGTAGAGATATAGTTCCTACATTTTAGGGACAATATGGCTTAAAGGTCTGGTTAACTAACACTGATGAGTCCAGTCAGGATATTTTGGTTTAGCATCCCATTTCATGTAGCACACTTTATATGGAGTTGTAAACTCTCATTTGTTATGAATGTATATACATGAGTTATGAATTGTAATGACAATGTACATGTATGTTTGATGATGGAATGGGAAAGTTCGATCTTTAAGAATCTTGTGATATATGTGATGCCATAATTAAGATAATGTGATATGCGCCAACATGCCATTCCCATAAGGTATGCGCTTGGATATACTCTGGTATGCTGGGTAAATGCTCTATGAGAGTGGTATGTTACAATTTTGGTATCAGAGTTGGGTTTGGCATCCTTAAGGACATATAGAAGCAATTTGACATGACATTTAGCAAGAGATTCGTATAGTAATCATAATTGTTGTTTGTTATTAGTCATCTGCCATAGGAGATCGGGTCGTCGAATCTACTAAATTTGAGCCAATAGGAGCCAATAAAGAGTCCCCCTGAAAGGAGAGAAAGTAGGTATGACAAACTAAGTAGGGGGTTGTATACTTCTATGGAAGTATAGTCCCTACTGAGGCAAAAAATTGGTCAGAGAGGACAAAAAGGATATTGGACAATATGGATTGTGAATCCGATGAGAGGTTTGATTATGTCGTCTTGCTACTGCAAGGCCTAGCTTACTAGTGGTGGAAGATTGTTCCTAGTAGCTCGGTTCGACCTTGTAGACTAATGTGGGAAGACTTTTTAAGGGTTTTCAAGGAGAACTACATGCCAAAGATCTACCTAGATAGAAAGATGAAGGAGTTCCTCGACTTAAAATAGGCGAACCTCACTATAGTTGAGTATGAAGTGAGGTTTAATGAGTTGTCGAGTTATACTACAGCTCTGGTCCTAACTGAGGAAGAAAAACGTAGGGGGTTTGAAGATAGGTTGAATATGGAGATCAGAGCGAGGTTGGCCATTACCAATTTTAGTAGCTTTACTAAGATGAGGGCTGTCTCAATTTAAATTGAGCAGTTATTGAAAGATGAACAAGGAGAGTATAAGCAAGATTTTAGAATGAAGAGACATGGTTAGTTCTAAGCTGATTCTGGCAGAAGATTCAATAAACACTATAATAGGTCATCATGATCACAACCAAGATCAAGACAGTCAGGGTTTAGGTGGAGAGGTAGTTTTGTCTATTCTGATAGAGGTCAATTGTCTAAAGGATAGTCCTATAGTGGGCAAATACAGCAGATGCCTAGCTGTGAACATTATGGGAAGAGACATGGTCGAGAATATTGGAAGTTATCGAGAACCCGCTTACGATGTGGCTCTTTTGAACATCAAATTAGAGATTGTCCCACCATTGCTGAAGCATAGTCTGGGATGAGACGGGGATCAGTAACTGAAATGATTTTCCAACAGAGTAGAGTTAGTAAAGTAGGACAGAGAGGTAGAGGTAGAGGTAGAGGTAAAACTAGTTCAACGGGTCCTAGTGTAGTCAGAACTTGGACTAAGGTATAGAGCAATCAGTCGCAGTCTTAGGCTAGGATCTATGCTATCACTAGATAGGAGGCACAGAATTCCCCCAATGTCATTGGAGGTATGTTATCTGTCTTTAATTTCGAGGCATTTATGTTGTTAAATCCAGGGTCTACCCATTCATTTATTACACCACACTTAGCATCTAAACTGTAATATGAGAGAGAGATGTTAAGATGTGGCTTAGAAGTGAGTACTCTAGTAGGTAGTACTACAGTAAGTGGGGAAGCATGTAAAAAGTGTATTATTCATGTTGATTAAGCGGAGTTAGAAGCTGACCTAATAGTATTGCAATTAAGAGAGATAGACCTTATTCTATGTGTGGACTAGCTCACTACACATAAGGCAAACTACTACACTAAGGAAGTGATTATTGAATCTCCAAATCAACCAAGGGTGATATTTCGAGGTATTAGTCAAGTAATGCCAGTTAGATTAATTTCCTTAATGAATTCCTTTAAACTGATTCAAAATAGATGTGAGGCTTATTTAGCCTATGTGACTGGCACCCATACTAAGCAGACCATTTAGGACATTCTTGTTATTAGAGACTTCCTAGATGTGTTTCCCAGTGAGCTACCAAGATTACCCTCGGATAGGGAAATAGAGCTCACTATTGACCTCATTCTGGGTATTGTTCCTATATTTATTCCTCTGTATGGGATAACACCTGAGGAACTTAAGGAACTTAAAACCCAGTTGTAAGAGTTATTAAATAAGGGTTTTATCAGACCTAGTGTGTTATATTTATAAAGAAGAAAGATGGACTTTGAGACTGTTCATTGAGTATAGATAGTTGAATCAGGTGACTATGAAGAATAAGTACCCTTCACTAAGGATAGATGATTTACTTGATTACTTTCAGGACCCGATATGGGCTTTTGAATTTTTGGTGATGCCTTTTGTATTAACAAATGCTTCGACAATTTTTATGGCATTGATGAACAAGGTACTTCAGCCTTATCTAAGTCACTTTATGATTATGTTTATTAATGATATTTTGGTATATTCAAAGGGTAGTGAGGAATATTCTGAACACTTGATATTAGACTTATAGACAATAAGAGAGAAGCGGTTATGTGTCAAGTTTAGTAAGTGTGAATTTTGACTTAATCAAGTAGTATTCTTAGGTCATAAAGTATCTGGATAGGGCATTTAGGTAGACCAGAAGAAAGTTGAAGTAGTGATGAACTATGAAGCTTTTAGAAATGTATCTAAGGTTTAGAGTTTCCTTAGACTAGTTAGTTACTACAAGATGTTTATCAAGGGGTTTTCATTGATTTCTGCCCTTTTGACAAAGCTTTTGAAGAAGATTGTATCATTATGATGGACTGAGGAATGTTAGAAGAGTTTTGAGGAATTGAAATATCAGTTAACTACGACACCGATGTTAGCTATTCCAACTAGATCTGGTAGATATATTGTGTATAGTGATGCTTCACATCAAAGATTAGGGCTTATTTTGATGCAATATTGTAAAGTGATTGCATATTCATCGAGACATTTAAGGTCTCATGAGTTTAATTATCTAGTTCATGATTTGGAACTTGCTGCAATAGTGTTTACCTTGAAAATTTGGAGACATTATCTATATGGTGAGATATTTCAAATATTTACAGATCACAAAATTTTAAAATATCTATTAATTCAAAAGGAGCTTAACATGAGCTAAAAGAGGTGGATTGAGCTACTGAAAGACTATGATTGTATGATTGAATACCATCCGAGTGAAACTAATGTGGTAGCCGATGCATTAAGCAAAAAATTGAATAGTAGTGTGTCACAAATTTAGACCTCGAGTCTACTCCTATTACAACTCAGAGCATTGAATGTTGAGTTGAATTTAGAATAGAATGAAGTATTGATAGCTATATTGAAGCTTAGAACGGCATTACTAAAAAGGATCAAGAAAGCCTAAAGTATAGACCCAGAATTAGTGAAGCTTATTGAGAATTGAAACAAGATCCAAGTTCTGAGTTTGAATTGAAAGATAATGTATTATGTTTGAAGCAGAGATTATCTTTACCTGATGTGGAAGATTTGAGAAAAGCAATTTTGGAGGAAGCACATATAGCAGCCTATTCCATGCATCCTGGTACTACCAAGATATACAATACACTGAAACAATACTTTTAGTGGCTAGGGATGAAAAAGTAAGTGACTGAGTATGTTACTAAGTGTTTGACTTGTAAACAAATTAAGGTTGAGCATTAGGCTCTAGTTGGGAAGTTACTATAATTACCTATTTTGGAGTGGAAATGGGAGAGGATCATAATGGATTTTATTATAGGTTTACCGAGAACTCCGAGGCAACACTATGTCATATGGGTCATCATTGACAGATTTATCAATATGCTACATTCATCATCTAATATGTCCCAATGATCTATCTATATTCCAATAGCTAGTATGTTGGCCCAACAATATGTGATCATGGTCAATCAATACATAAAAACTAGCAGTTGACAATGGTTATTTCAAGTTTCTAATAACTAGTTTAGCCACTAAACCATATAAATACATTGAATTTCAGTAGTTTAGACAAAAAAAATGGTGTTGGATACATAAATTGCTAAGATTTTCTCGAAGAATTTTGAATATTCATTATTGCATTTTAAAATAAGTGACATGTTAAAATTATCAAAGTGAACAAACAAGGTTTTTTAAGCTGTGAATTCCTTTGTGAGCAAGATTAACTTTCACAATGGAGAAGGATTATAAGAAGAGTCACTCTTTAATCATAAAAATAAGATTATTGTAATTATTCTTTTTTTTTTTGAAAGAAGAGAATTAGTGAAAATTCCAAGAAGTGTCTTAGAGAGTGGATATAGACAAGAGTTGTTTGTCGAACTATTATAGTTTGGTTTGTCTTTCTTCTTCCTTATACTCCTTAAATTATTGTTTTAATGAGTTGTTAATTTATATTTATCTATTTTTCATTATAGAATGATTCTTATTCAATTGTAATCATTAGATAAGAATTAGTTATTTTAATATATCAATACCTAATTCGCTTCCCTCTTTGTTCCATTAGGGATTAACAGGAGCAATAAACTAGATGGTTTAAAACCTCAAACTTTTCCCACTAATCAACAACATCATAATAACTTATCATTTTAAGCCCAAAAAAATTATGTCACTTCATACCGAGCCAAGTTCAACCTCATTTTTTTAAGTTTTGACATGCTCTTGACTTAAAATCTAATCAATTCAACATTTAGGTGAAATGTTCATTCTTGCTTTTAAGGGATGCAACTATTTTAGAAGAGCAATCAACTACTATAAAATCATAATGCAATTGATTTGAAACAATGATGCAACCAACTCTTTTAAAAGATGCAACTGGTCTAAAAGAACAATGCAACTACTTTATAAAAATGATACAACAATCGTGGCGTGATGCAATTAATTCTTCTGATTGATGTAATTATATTAGAATAGTGATTCAATCATTCCAACATGATACAACTAATTTCGAATAGTGATGGATTTGTTGGTAGGTGATACACGAAAAAAAGAGAGGGAGAGGAG
>JANITW010000009.1:3600193-3611232 GCA_027564335.1 Erythroxylum williamsii
CTTCATACCGACACATAGATCCTGGCCTTCGGGAAGGTCCCGGCGACAAAAATTTTTGTTTTCCGCACCTGGTACATATGATGTACCTCCCGGGATTTTCCAACATGTTAGACCCTTAAAATTCGGAACACTTCTTAGTGACCTTCACAATGTGCCTTAGAAGGAAGGTAAGTTAGATTAGACGTATAAGAGAGGCATGAGAAAACACTAAGGCAACACATGGGCAAGTGGGATCAAACTTGGTGTGAATTTTGATAGCGTCTCGGATCTTGTAGAGATTGACTCGACTCAGGCTAAGGACTTAGCCTATGCTTGCATGAATTGACCATGACTAGCGGACTTGTTGTGAGAAGCATTGAATCAAGTCATTATGTAGGCTTCGACAAGATCACACTGCGTCATCAGTGGATAGAGATCGTAGAAAGATCTTGGATAATATGGCGACAACTAGAAATTTGAGTTGCAGTGAGACAAACATTTGAAAATAGTAGAGATCTTCGAAGATAAGGATGTTAGTTTCCTATTAGAATGTAAACTCTATCTTTATGTTATCTTGTAGAGTCTATCTTATTAATTAGAGTCCTATTTAGATGGGGTGTCATCATAGATGTAATTTTAGCATGATCTTAGTTCAATCTAAGTGAAATTCTGAATATAACTCGACTTTCAAGTTAAAATGTCTATATATAGTTTATTCGAGTTTTGCTCTCCTTATTTAGGCAGAAAAAGTATTCTTTGTATTTTTTTGAAGGAAAGTAATATAAATGTTAGTTTTATCATATCTCTTTTATTTTTTTGTTGTCTTTATTTTTTTATTTCTTTTGTAATATTATTTATTCGAGCATCTGAGGTAAATAATGTGAGAGTCATTGAAAGTTAAAGTCTTACTTAAATTGACCTAAGTGAGATTATTATGTAAATAATGCTAAGGATCAACTTCGATGAAAGAATTGAGTCCCAAGGTGACCGTGCTGTACGACATTGCAACGGGCGTTTTATATGATCACGTAAATAAAATACGAAGAGAGATAAATCAAAACAAATGTACCTCCTCTGCGGCTTCGACACCCTTGTTCTTCTTCTCTCCTCTCGCAGCTCTCTCCTCGCAAGCACTAGAAGCTTCCAATTAGAAGAAAGAGAGAGAGAGAAGGAGCGAGTTCTTGTTTGTTTCTTAGTTGAAAAATGTCGAAGAAGAAAGCTTCGTCCACCATGTCTTTGAAGGACTTCCATGGCGGTTCTATCCCTTCGGATCTTCCATTACCTTCTGCTCCTGGACTGTAACCCTCTCTCGCTCTCTTATTTTTCTATTGTTTCTTTAATTAGATCGAATTATTTCCCTTTTCTTTTTTCACCGCGATGTCTGTGAGGGCTTTTTTAAAATTTCTGATAGTATCATTTGCCTCCCTTCCATTTCTTTTGACTTCTCTATTTAATCGTTTAATATTTTATCCAGCGTTTGTTTTTGGATGAGTTAAGATACGCATCTTTATCTGGAGCTTGATTTAGGTTTCAGATCTTTAAATCTATAGTCGATGGTTTTCGTTTTTTTGCGTTATTAGTATTTAGCTCACCAATCATTTCTTTATGAGTCTTCTTTATATTTGGTATTGGGAATTTCTGAATTTGGTCCCTTGTACAGAAGTGAAGATTATGAAATACAGATTTTATATTTTAGGGGCTCAACCACAAGCTTTTATCATTAAGGCAGATGTTTCGAAACTTGGAACACTTATTGACTATACCTGGTTTTATGATTTTGCTTGGTTCAGTATGTTGAGGTCTGGTTCTGACCTCAGCGCATCAGCCAATTGGGGAAACAATATAATGCGGTCAGATCTCAGGCCACGGCCTAAGTCCTCTGGTGCAAACCGTGGCTTTGATGAGAAAGCTTCCCTTCTCTCTCACGCAACACAGATTGGTCGAAATTTTGATGAGGATGAACGTAAACCTTTAGATGGAACTCCTACCTCTCGCAGACCCGTAAGTGATGAAAACTCTCGCAGTGTGGTGTCGATGCGTCCTGACCTAAAGATCAGCTCCCATGTGACAGTACCAGATAGACCAGTTTCAAGTCCGGTGCCACAGTCTCCTAGCATAGGCCTTAATATGCCGGCAAGATTTTGTGGAGGAACATCTGTTAATGTTACTGCAAAAAATCCAAACTCCAATAGTGGCCTGGTTCTCCAATATTCAAAAGCCTCAAGCAGTAATTGTAGTCAAGGTGTAAATAATCCTCTGAATGCTTGGGGTGTGCGGAAGGATGTGCTCAGTACTGGTGATGTAGTGGATTCATCAATATCATCAGGATCAAGTTCTGTATCTAAGTTCTCTCGGGCTAGTGCACTCGAAAAGGTATCTTCGGGAATGTGGCAATCGAAGAATCCTAGCCAGCTTGTACCACAGTTTGTTTATTCAAAGGGTAACAGTGTGAATCATAATGCAGATGTGGTTAATGAGAAGGGTGATTATGGTATTCCACATGGTAGTCAAGTTGGAGTTGGTTGGGTTCTTGAAGATTTAAATCAGGATGTGAGAAGGGACTTATCAAGTCAAGGAAAGGGAGCATCTCAGATGTACTCTGAAGAGGTTGGGATTGGAGCTAGTAGCATTGAGTTCCGGTTGGCATCAGCATTGCCTTCAGAAAAACAGCTTCCAAAATCAGAAACATTGGACACTTCAGACACCAGTTATCAACAGGTATCCTATTTTTGTAATCCGTGGTTTATTGAAGCTTACAGTTTGTTGATGGTCATTATTCCTGTGCCTAAACATAGGGGTACCAGCGACCTATTGCGATTGGACAGATGGAAAAGGAAAATGATTTTTATGGAAGTGCAAATCCTGAAAAGCCTGGGTTAAATAATGCCAAGACTGATATTGAATTTATTGGGAGGCTGGTTGACCGTCCCAAATTGAATTTAAAACCACGCTCACAGCTTCTTGAACAATCTGAAGGAAACTGGGGGACAGAGAGGTTTGTAAGCTTGCTTTGGATAGAATTTTTAGTTTAGTATGTCAAATTGGGCTTCTTAGATTAGATTTGTTAAACGAACTCCTAAATCAATGAATGTTTAATTCTGCCATAATTATTGCATTCAAGCATATAATCCAGTAGCTTGACAGTCTTATATGAAAATGGTTAGAATTTGGTGAATTTGAGTTAGAAGATACTGCTCACACGTTAATATTGAATATGCATCATCACCTTTTATTTAAATGTTTTGTAATTTTGTGCTTGGGAAGGGGTACCAGGTGCTATACTTGAAGATATAATTCAGTTAATATTGGTTTACACCTTAGTAATAATCCAATCAGATATGTCTTAAAGAGTTCTATTGCATGCAACAGTGAGACTAAATCAGATATGTCTTAAAGAGTTCTATTGCATGCAACAGTCAGACTAAGGGGGGGAAAAAGCATGATATGCTTGCTTTTAGTGTGCTAAAGACTTAGAACTGGTGGTTATCCTTGTTAATAGTGGATAATTTTGCTTCTGACAAACTTTGGCTATTAGAATGAATAATAAGTGATGTCTTTCTTTGCTGAAACTTGTAGTGCTGTAATTAGTTTTTGTTGCTAACTTCCAGTCATAGTCCTTTCAGCATGTAATATGATTTTCTCTTTGTTTATTAATTCTTGTCGTTAATTTTTTTGCCTTGATTGTATGCTGTTCATTAGTTATTCAAAGCTATTTATGGGAGCCATTACCATGCATTTTACTAATTGTAGCAGTAATGGAATCTGTTGCTGTTTGCTGAACTATATCTAATGTCTTCTGTTGGTGATGCAGGAGTTCTTTATTTGGTGGTGCTCGTCCTCGTGAAGTGGTATGTATTCATCTTACGTATTTATCATGCCGATTTAGGACTTCTCAGATCTTACCTTGGTGTATACAATTATTATCTTCGACGAAATTATATCCATGCTTCAGATGTCATGCAAGATTGTTCTCTTTGTGAAGCATGCTAGCACTTTATATTTGGACAATGATTCAACACTCCTGCTGTCAAGACTTTACATAATTTTTATATTTGCTGGAATTTAGTATTGAAGAAATAAAAACAGAAGGATACATACAGTAATAATTTATAAGGTTTGTATCATAACTGGGAAGCAATTATAATATTTAGAACAAAAGAACTAATATTTAAAAATGTTCTTAGAAATTACTTGTGAGGTTTAAGAATCACTCTTAAAAATGTTCTTATCAATTACTTATGAGGTTTAAGAATCACTCTTAAAAATGTTCTTATCAATTACTTATGAGGTTTAAGAATCACTCTTAAAAAGAGTCACACTTCCCAAAGTTAATAATCAGAGTTTCAAAAAATTCGGAATGAAAATATGTAGACTTGCTCAATTAATCTTATAAGGTAAGTAATCAACTTTTGTTCTTTAATAGCTATTAGACCTAACCTTAAAAAAAAAGTTTTTAAAAATAATGATATACTAATTTTAGCTCCCATTTCAGAGACTGACTAATATGTAAATTAATGGACTATTAAAGATAATAATGACCAAGCTATTACAAATGATAACAGATGAAACACTTTAGCGTGTGAACAATTCAGCTATTCTCATTGTCCATCATTCATGTTCTCCCCTTTGTTAAAAGAAGAAAAATATAAACCTATTCTTTCCCTTCAATGATGACTTATTTGGATAATTTTGTTTTGATTACTTGCTTGATTGTTAGAACCTATAGTCTTCGTCATTATCTAATTTAATAGTTGTATAACTTAATATTACATTTTTTTCATATTTCCTGATAGGTTCTTAAGGAAAGAGGCGTGGGTGACATGATAGTCAATAATCCTGAGCAGAGCAATTTACCTGATAGGTAACTTGATTTCTCCTAGTTATATTTTCTTATTAGAGTGATTGTTGATTCCTTATGACTCTCCTTGGGGCATGCATGATGTTTTATATTAGCTCAGAGTTGATGATTTATCATGTGAAGCTCTCCTTTTTTCAGTGTAATTATACTGTTTGCTTATAGTTTATACAAGGAATGGTTTGTGGTGACGTATTTAATTGGACAATCTAAAAATTCAGGTTGTGTTGGAGTGTCCATACAGATTAACATATGTTTTAATAACTTTCCAACAGTATTAGTCTTTGAAATTGAGTTTCTTTCTGTGATTGAAGGGTCAACTCCTCCAAGAATGAAGTGATATCTCATCACGTGGTTCCATCACCTAGACACAGTCAAAAAGCTGACCGTCCTGCTTCAAGCAGGAGGACTGGGAGGGATTTGGAAATGAGAGATCAACGGGTAGAGCATGAAAAAGCTAATGTAGAGAGGAGGAACTGGCGAAATGATAAATGGAGAAGCAGTAAGGATGCCAAAGAACAGCAACCTGAACCTGAAACTTGGCGCAAAACCATTGAAGAACCAAAACATGCTTCAGCTGATGTTTCAGGTACTCGGCATGGCAAATTAGTCTCTGCCTTGGAGCTAGCACAGGCATTCTCAAAGTCAGTCTCTACTTCAAAGGCTTCTGATGTACAGCGGGGTCAGAGGGCTCCAGGCAATCGTAATAATGAAGTGCCCTTTTCACGCCTGACAGACACCCGCGAGATTCACTCAACACCATCCACAAGGCCTCGAATAAACGGTTACTAGGAAACCATAATTATTTCGTAGTAAAGAAAAATTGGAGGACTGTACCTACTACCTGGTCGTCAGTCATTCGTTTAGTTTCATCAGTGATGCTGGGCATGGATGATTCATTTGAAGGGACTTTGAGATGATATCCTGGCTTTGAAATGCTTTGGTGTTTTAAAACGGCAACTGATTTGATTGTTGAAGAATAGCAATTAGAATAACTTGCTACTGGAAGGAAAATTCAAAAGCCCTTTTTTGTTTGTCTTCATCACTTTATATTCTGATAGCTATTACAAGTGAGAGCTTTTCGCATCATAACAGAATCCATTCATTGGAGCAGACTTGTGTTTGATCTCTTCATTGAATTTGTGAGTGTTCATACAAGCTCTAGTTGGGATCAAAGTCTGCTCAATATCTGATCTATGTAGGGATGGCAAGAGATCGGATGTCTTTACATTGGCTTGAATTTCTTAATTTTGCTTCAGACTCGGTCCTAAGGTTGAATGGGTGCAAACTTTTCGGTTGGAACCTAAATTCGATCGTGTTTTTGTCATGCGCAAAAATTAGAAACATGTCTAAAGCATCCTAAACCAACAAAAGCTTTTTTGGTTAATCAATCAATCTTTTTCAAAACAATTCAAGAAAAGACATATTATGTCCACGTAAAAGCAGTGGAGACAAAATAAACAATTATTTTTATCAAGTGGTTTAGATCATCTAATATAATTGGTAGACATGTGATGATTAGAAAACTACACATGGATCTTAAAATCATGAATTCTGGTCAGATAGGGGAAGTGAATATCAAAGTTGAGAATTGCCAAGCTAATTTTAATCACATCCAAGATCAAATGAGTCTTTTGCCTAGATCTTCTAATCTGTATGCTCAAGAATTAGAGGCAATTAATGAGTTATTTAGAGCATTAGAGGATTAGGAATATTTCTTTAGACAATTCTCTAGGATCAAATGACTTAGAGAAGGGGATAGAAATACCAAATTTTTTCACAATTCACTCCTTGCTAATAGAAACCGAAATTCCATACACTCCTTAGAGGTGGGAAATGGAAACAGGATAATAGGCTTCACAGAAATTCAAGATCAGTTCCTTGAACACTTTCAAGGTACTATAGGGACACAAAAGGCTCTTCACTCTTTCAAAGAATTTGTGGAAACCCTTTTTGCTAACCCTTTGTCTGAACATCTTAACAATTCTCTGATTGCTGAGGTTTCAAACTAAGAGATAAAGAGAAGCTTTTAATTCTCTTAACCCAAATAAGGCCCCTGGCCCAGATGGGTTTAATGGGTTCTTTTTCAAGAAAACTTGGCCTATCATCGAGGAGGAAGTGACCAAAGCCATAATTATTTTTTCCATTATGGAAAACTCCTCAAAGAGATCAACTCCATCTTTATTTCTCTCATTCTCAAAAAAGGTCACCCTTCCATAGCTTTAGACTATCGACCTATCTCTTGTTATAACATGTTTTACAAAGTGATTGCAAAAATCATAGCAAATAGGCTTCGGGACATCCTTCCTCACATTGTAAGTCCTAGTCAAACTACCTTTGCAAGAACTGTAGAATAGGGGATAATATTCTACTGGCTCAAGAAATATTTAAGAACTATCACCTTTCTAATAATCAAAAGAGGTGTGCTTTTAAAGTGAACCTTCAAAAAGCCTACGACTCAACTCAATGGGACTTCCTTTTTAATGCTCTAAAAGATGTAGGCCTTCCTTTGAAGTTCCTTGACTGGGTCAAAGAGTGCATATCCACTCCTTACTCAACCTTGATCGATCAAACTCCCTCTATATTTTTTAAAGGAAAGTCGAGCTTAAGAAAGGGAAATCCCTTATCACCATTTCTCTTCATAATTTGTATGGAATTTTCTCTAGAAATTTGAAAATTTGAACAGAGAATTCCCTCTCCTTCAAATATCATTGGAGGTGCCAAAGCCTTAAACTAAACCATCTCCTTTTTGCTAATGACCTCTTGATGTTTTGTCATGTGGATTTGTTATCTGCTCAAACATTGCTTGACTCTTTGTGTACTTTCTCTATGTTTTCTGACATGGATATAAATACATCCAAAAGTCAGTTTTTTCTATCCCCGAATGTGAACTATCTAACTCACCGAATGAAACTTGTCTCTGGTCTCCAACAAGGCACTCTTCCCATAAGATATTTAGGAGATATTGCCTTCCTTTTTTGGAAAAAATAGAAAATAAGATCAACAGTTGGACACATAAAAGTCTTTCATATGTTGACAGAATCCAATTGGTTATCTCATTCCTCTCTTCTTTCCAAGTACACTGGTCCTCCCATTTCATACTCCCATAATTAAGGATATAGAGAAGAAGCTTAGGAATTTTTTATGGGCTGGGAGGGTAGATTCGAGATCTCATGCCAAGGTTAAGTGGAGTGACATTAGTAGACCTAAACCACATGAAACCATGCTTTGATATGGAAATGGATTTGAAATCTATTTGAAGATAGGGAGGCTTTGTGGGTTAAGTGGGTGTATACCATCATTCTAAGAAGAAGCAACTTCTGGAGTGCCCAACCAACCTATAATAGCTCTTGGAGTTGGAGAAAAATTTTACTTGTGAGGGATAAAATGAGGAACCAATTCAGATTTAGAATTGACAATAATATATCTACTCTTTTATGGTAGGACCCTTAGCACCCGAGAGGCATCTTGCAGAACTTCTCTTCACTGAGGGAGATTAATGGCTCGGAGCTTCCAATGAAAGCAAGAGTTTCCGAAGTATTCAATCATGATGAGTGGAGTTGTTGGACCCCGATTCACATTAAGCATTTTTATTTTATTTTGAGGTTTAGTTTGATAATTTTCTTTTGGTTGGAATAATTTGAGGTTTATAGTGCTTAAATAATGAAAATTGAATGGTGGGATTAGTTTAAATTAGAGTTGATTAAGTTGTTAGAAATTAAAAGGAATAAAATGGCTTGAGGGCAATTTAGGTAGATCACTAATGTTTTTAAAGACTTAAGGCTTTTAGGGAGGGCTAAATTGGTCCTTTGAGCTTGATTTAAAACAAGAAGAAGGAAGTTAAATGGGAGACCAAGCTTGTAGTCGTGTATGAGAGGGAAGGAAGAGACAAATGGCAAGAAATAAAGAGAGTTTAGTGAAACTACATCGTATTGACTTAGGCTAGGTTTTTAAAGTTTAAGAAACAAGTTACCTAAGTCTATTAAGAAAGGAGGGTTACGAAAATATCAAAGAGAAAGGAGAGAGTGAGAGTTTCGGCTAGGTAGAGAAGAAGAAGAAGAAGAAGAAGAAGAAGAAGGAGAAGAGGTCGGTTAGGAGATCATATTTGGAGTATGAGCCATTTTAGGCTTTTTAAGCATATCTTGAGTTGTATAATTCAGTTTGAGGTGATTCTTGCTTCAAAACAAACTCGAGGCTTAAAGCTACAATTTGTATGAATAAGTAAGCACAAGGTTCATGATTTTGCAGGTTAAATTCCGGAAACAAGTTTTCTTTCGTGGTGCGGAATCCCTCCCTCGTGGGTTGCATGTCTAGACGTCTCGTAGGACGTCGGACATGTGTCTCACCATGGTAGGGTTCCAACAAAGATGGTGTTTAAAAAAATATTTTGTGCCAAGTTCTTACTACTAAGATCACTATCAAAGGCTATAAAGATTAACTTAAGGTTCTAAAACAGTGGAGGAGTACTACAAAGATATGGAGGCTGCCATAGTAAGAGAGAATATGGAGGAAGATCAAGAAGCAATGATGACTTGATTTATTTATAATGTAGAGTTGGAGGATGCAGTGCATATGACCATGAAGGTGGAGGGTTAATTTAAAAGAAGATATGATAATTGTTTTGGTTTTTATAGTATCAATTCTTTATCACGGAGAAAATTAGGGAGTAAAGAGGAAAACTAAGCTTCAAAGCCAAAATATGAATTAATTGAACTAAAAGCGTACATGTTAAGTTGAATGAAAGCTAAAATTGATCCCTCTTCAATAACTTTAAATTGAGATTTCTAGTGCTTCAACTATTTGAAGAGAGAAAATATAGCTCCACAATGTCACAACAAGATAGTAATATTAATAAAGGAGGATAGAGAGCATATATTTATAAGTGCAGAGGAGGTGGAAAGAGATGACGAGCATATTGTGATATTCGAAGAGGGAAGGTTGCTAGTCATTAGGAGTCTATTGAAATATGCATATGGTATAAGAGAAAGCTAGTGAAATCTTTTCCTTACTAGGTATGCCATCAAGGATCGAGAAAGTAACATGATCATGGATGGGGAAACTTGTATCTAATATAACTAATATCGAGTTGGTGGACAATAAAATAAAATAACAAATTATTGACAAAACATTACCGATGAAAAATATTTTGTAGTAAATTAGCAACATAAATGGATTATCCGTCGGTAAATTTGATGGAAAAAATTATTTTTTGCAACGATCAAAACATCCGTCAGTAAACGTGGAGGGAAAAATATCCCCGTGATTTTTCCAACAAAATATAGCAATAGAATACTAAAGTCCATCGTAAAAGTAGGTGGTAAAGGTTCACATAAAAAATAAGCATCTTGAATATTGATAGAACCACAATTTTGGCGGTAAAATATCGACAGAACTATAGTTCTGTTGGTAACTATCAAATTATCTATAAAATATTATTCTTAGGCTTAATAAACCCGAAGCCCCCCTTCTCCCTCTCCTTTGTTATTTTCTCTCTTCTTCCCACCATTAACGTTGTCGTGCATCATTTTTAGGTAACAAAACTATTGGGTTTATTTTGTCTCAAAAACGAAGGTGTTAATTGCTTATATAAATGATCGTGGGTGGGAGGGTGTGTTTTTTTTGGATTGTTGGTTTATGCATTTTTATGTTGAATTGTTCCTTTATTTGTGGTTTGAATGTGTTATTGTTAGTAAATAATGAAAAAATGCAGTTGTTTTGTTATTAGTTAGACATAATTCAGTTGCCTATGAATTGGTCGATGAAATGTCTCTTAGGGGCATATCAGTTGAATTAGAATTTGGACCGGCTATAGTGTTATTAACTAATGCAATTTATCTTATTGTCTTAACAAATATTAGAACAATATCTGATCTTACTACTACCAAACCTACATCATTCCCTTTTTTTTTACATAACCTTAAGCTTTCTTTGAATAAGGGTCAATAACTTTATTAGTATCCTGAAGGTTATAAAAGGCTCATTGATAGACTACTTTAGTTGACATTGACTAGGCCATACATCTCTTATATTATCTAACGCCTCAATTAGTTTCTTTTTACTTTTAACGAGCCTCATATCCAAAATGCCTTTCATGTGCTATAATATCTCAAGGGCACTATCTCAAAAGGTTTATTCTACCCAGTAAAATAATATCTTACATTAATTGGCTTCTCTAATGTTGATTAGCTTCATCTTTGATGATATA
>JANITW010000009.1:3673215-3684029 GCA_027564335.1 Erythroxylum williamsii
TATGATACCTTAAATTTATAAGGAGTTTTTCTTTTATTTTTAATTTTTAAAACCCTTTTGTCCTCTTTGGCTCAATTCTTATATCTTCATCTATTCTTCTTTTGTACACAACTATGGCTCATGTTCAAAATCTCTAGAAATTCTTAGGCACACTTATTTTCTTATCATATACTAACTCGTAAGAGGAGTCTCTTTTAATCATGATTGATTAACAAAATTCATTCAAAACATAAGTAATATTTCAGAATGATAAAGTATTGTATCTAATACTTGTTAGCTCAATGTTTATTATTAATGATTTTGATGATAACTACATAATATTTCAAAATTCAAATTGGATTTATTTCTTTTTATTGTTAATGGGTTAATTCTCCAAAGAAAAAAAATCATAAGAAATACGCTTCTTTTCTTTCAGGAACCTTCTTTGTGAACTTACCTTATTAGAAATAGTTTATCCCTAAGGATCCTACTAATTATGAAGGTCGTATATTAGCCCCGTGATTACTGTAAGACTTTTGGCAGATATGACATCAAAGTTATTCAGATTTAAATACATCTAGTTCACTAAGAATGTAAGGAAAGCAATGGTTAGTTGAAGAATTGGCTATTTAAGAAAGAGAAACAACACTTATGAAGCAACGAATATACATAAACTTTCGAAACATTTTATCGGCATCTATACTCTTGAGAGTCATGTCATTCTTATTATGCCTTAGAAAGTGAAATCACTATATCAAGAAAGAAATTATTTTTGATCTTAGAAAGTGAAATCACTATATCAAGAAAGAAATTATTTTTGATTCTACATTTTATTTTTTGTGAGCCTTCAGAAGATTGTTATACACTTCAAGCGTGGAAGGTTGGAGAGCTTTGAAAAATATGTACTCACAAGCTTGAAGAGGCTCATTAAACTACTACTTGATTTTTATAATGAAACACTTAAGTTGCATACTTGGGGGCTAGACGTAGGCTTGGGTTATAAGTCGAACTAGTATAAATTGACCGCATCCTTCTTCTCTCTCTCCTTATCTTTTATATTTTTTTATTATATTGTGTGTGTGTTCATTTCAGCAAGAGGCTCCTTTATTTTTATAATAGGCCCCTTCTATTTTCAACTTGTTAACAATTCGTTTCATTTTAACAACTACCTTTCTTTTTTTTTGTTTTCAACAAAACTTATAATTTAGTAGGCTCATATCATTTATCAGGCTATTATCATTTCACAGGCACCTATTGTTTTAATTCTTAATAGGCCCCTATTTTTAAACGAATTGAAAGTAACTTACAAAAATTTTTTAAGTCACACACAATTTACCCACCTCTTGCGTTTTTTTCTTTATCATCTGGTATCAGAACGAGGTTTCACATTTATTATATTTTGCAGCACGTGATAGATCATAGCAAACACTTTGGAAAGTTTTGAAGACAATCCACCTTAAAGTCTCCTTACTTCAATGGAAACAACTACTCATAGTGGAAAGAGAGAATGAACATATATCTCCAATATGTAGATATTGAAGTATGGCAAGCAATTAGAGTTGAAGTTATAATTCCCACTTCCGATAATATAGAAATATAGACTAATGTTGACAGGATAAAAGCACAACTAAACGCTATGGAAAAACATCACCTAATATGTGCGTTATCTCTAGAAGAATACAAAAAGATATCCTATTGCTCTATAGCAAAAGAAATGTGGGACAAACTACAAGTCATGGTTGAAGGAACAAATGAGCTAAAGAAGCATAGAATAAGTCTTTTAGTGCATCAATACAAAACTATTGGCATGAAATAGGGAGATACCATAGAAGAATTCTTCAGACACTTCAAAAAAATCATCATGGCCTTAAAGAATTTGGGAAGGATATAGCCTAATAAAGAGCTTGTAACAAAGATTTTGAGGTCACTATCAAAGTAATTGAGACCTAAGGTGACAGCTCTAAAAATGAAAAAGGATCTAGACACTAGTTCACTTGACTAGCCATAAGGAAATCTGATGATCCATGAAACTGAGCTTCGGTGAGATGAAGGATCCTCTTAAATAAAAGGAATGGCACTAAAAGCAACTGATGAATCAAACGGTGATGAAAGAGACACTGAGTTGCAAATAGATGGAGATGACGAGTGAAATTTTATGGTAAAAAAATATGCCCACTTCTATAAAAAAAGAAGTTGATGAAGAAATGAGAAGGAAACAAGAAAGCTAGAAACAATAAGTTCTTATCAAAAGGTAGCAGTAGCAATAGCAATACACAAAATAATCAAATCATATGTTATCACTGTAAGAAGCCTAGACACACAAAACCAGAATGTCCTCTTATTCAAAAGGACAATTAGAAAATAGAAAATCCAT
Organism: Erythroxylum williamsii; assembly: GCA_027564335.1. Lineage (NCBI taxonomy): Eukaryota > Viridiplantae > Streptophyta > Magnoliopsida > Malpighiales > Erythroxylaceae > Erythroxylum > Erythroxylum williamsii. Next base: position 3,675,569 of record JANITW010000009.1, read on the forward strand.
AAAGCAAACGAGGATTGCAGCCTGGTTAGATGAGGATTTTGAAAATTTTGAAGAAGAAGAGCCAAAAGAAGTCAGCAACATTTGCTTCATAGTTGAATCAAAAGACGATGAGGTATATTATTCAAACTCTAATATTGAAGTTGGTGAATTAAAAAATGCATATCATGAGTTGTATGATCAATATAAAAGGTTGACAATGAAGTATTTCAAAGAAGTTGAGAAGTCTAAGAGCAATGATGCATCTCTAAAGAGTAAGATTAAATCACTGAAATTTGCAAATAAGAATTTGGTAACCAGGAATGTATCTCTTGAGGTTGACTATAAGCAAAAGGTTTTTAAAAAGGAAGTTCTAGAAGAAAGAATAGCTAAGTTGGAAAATATGATGCTAAAAAATGATTCTAATAAAGTAAGACAGCTAGAAGAAACAATCCCCACCTTAGAACTTGAAAAGGAGAAAAGTGCTAGAAAGATCTTATCTCTAGAAAAAGATCTGTAAAATTTCTTTAATGGAAGGAAGAATCTTGATGCATTTCTTACTGGTGGTAAATGCATTTTTAGTAAGGTTGGAATAGGATTCAATGAAAATAACAATATTCGGCCATACGAAAACTTCTTTGTAAAATTCAACAACAAGAACCTGCTAAGTGGAAAAAATCATAATACCTATTATTCATCTATTTTGTGCGATTACTATGGTAAACATGGTCACATTAGTTATTCTTGTAATTTTCATAAAAAGAAATTATCTCAGATGTATGTTTGGAAACCAAAAGGTCAAACTACTAACCTGAAAGGACCTAAAAAAATTTAGGTACCTAAAATGAGATAATGTTTTCTGCAAATATATTTTAAAATAGAGACAAGAGACAATTAATAGATAGTTGATAGTGGCTATTTGAGACATATGGCAGGTGAAATATCACACTTTAACTACATTGAAAGAAAAGACGGAGCTAATGTTGTCTTTGCAGACAAAAATAAAGTGAAGGTCATCGGAATTAGTAAAATTGGTGATTCTGACTCTACCTTTATTAATAACGATATCTTTGTTGATGGTTTGAAACATAAACTATTAAGTGTGAGCCAGCTATGTGACAAAGGTTACAAAGTCATTTTCTATGCATCTCATTGTAAAATTGTTGATATTCATAATGATAATATTGTGTTTTTTGGTCTTAGAAATCAGAAAATATTGTGCTCAACTGAAAGACATGTCCTCAAAAAGTGTTAAGTGTTTTGCTTCTCTGGAAAAGGATCTGTTTGTCTAGCACAGAAGATTTGGACATACTAGCATGACCATTCTATCAAAATTGTTCAAAAACGAGTTAGTAAGAGGACTATTGACCATAAAGTTTGAAACTAATCGGATTTGTGAGGATTGTTTAAAAGGTAAACAAGTCAGAAGTAGATTTCCTCCTAAAATTATTGTGTCTACTAGCCAACCACTTGAACTTGTGCACAAGGATTTGTTCGGTCTCACTACTCAAAGTTTTGGTGGTAAACATTATAGTTTTGTTCTAGTAGATGATTACTCTAGATTTATATGTATTTATTTCTTATCAAATAAGGATGATGCTTTTGAAGTGATTGAGAAGTTTTGCAAAAAAAATCAAATAGAAAAAGGGTACTGCATCACTTCAATCCAGAGCAATCATGGAGGAGAATTCGATAATAGAAAGTTTGAAGAATTCTATGACAGTAATAATATAACTTATAACTTCTCTTATTTAAGGACACTTCAGCAAAATGGAGATGTAGAGAGAAGAACAGAGCTTTAGTTAATACAGCCAAGACTATGTTGTATAAAAGTGGACTACCTCATAGATACTGGGTAGAAATAGTATCCACGGCATGTTCTGTACTTAACAGATGTCTTATGATGAAAAAGGCCCCCTATGAACTGTGGAAAGGAAGAAAACCAAATGTTTGCTTACTTTCGAGCATTTGGCTGCAAGTATTTCATTCTAAATAATAGAAAAAGACAACTTTGGAAAGTTCGATGCGAGATTAGACAAAGCTATCTTTTAGGGTTACAGTACCACTAGTAAAGGATTCAAAGTATATAATAAAAGAACAAAGAAGATAGAAGAATCGATACATGTGGTATTTGATGAAGCACTACCTTTGACAATAATAACTAACTCAGATGATAAAGAGAATCCATTGGTACCTAAAAATCCTTTAGTATAATACCTTCAGAATTACAAAATCAAGAAGGCCCTTTTGAAGTTAGAACAAATCAGGCTCCTTTATCTCAGCAAGAGCCTATGCAACGAAAAACTCCAAGAGAATGGAGAGGTCTTGATATACATCAATATATTCTTTGAGATCCCTTTAAAATTCTAAAAACAAGATCATGGTTCAAGAAACACTTTGTTACTATCATCTCACAAATTGAACCAAAAATCATAGAAGAGGCCCTTATCGAGTAAAACTAGGTTTTAGCCATGAAAGATGAAATGAATCAATTTGACAAAAACAAAGTTTCGAATCTAGTACCCCGTCTTCAAAACAAGTCAATCATTAAGACTTGGTGGGTTTTTCGCAACAAAGTTGACAAAAATGGTAAGGTGGTAAGAAACAAAACTAAACTTATAGCTCAAGGTTACAATGAATAGGAAGGTATTGATTTTGATGAAACTTATGCACCTATTGCTAGATTGGAATCGAATAGAATTTTACTTGCCTTTATATGCTATAAAAACTTCAAGTTGCTCCAAATGGATGTTAAAAGTGCATTCTTAAATGATTACATTAACGAAGAAGTATTTGTTAAGCAACACTCAGGTTTTGAAGATGAAAAACATCCAGATTACGTGATAAAGTTAACCAAAGCTCTATATGGTTTAAAACAGGCTCCTTAAGCATAGTATGAAAGGATAAGTAATTTCTTCTTCAGAATAACTTTAAAAGAGGAAAGATCGATAAAATCTTATTTATTAAGAGAAAGGAGAATGATTTAGTCATAGTGTAAATATATGTTAATGACATAATATTTGGTGCTACTAATCCATCCTTCTATGAAGAATTTTTAACATTAATACAGGGGGAGTTTGAAATGAGCATGATGGGAGAATTTCATTCTTTCTTAAATTACAAATCAGACAAAAAGAAAAAGGAATCTTTATTAGCCAAGACAAATATACAATGGAACTCAACAAGAAATATCATTTTGAGAATGCCAAACCGACAGCTACTCCCATATACACTGGAACTAAACTTAATAAAGATGAAGAAGGAAAACCTACGAATGAGATAAAGTATAGAGGAATGATTGGATCACTATAATATTTTACAAGCTCAATACAAGATATTATGTTTTGTGTGTGTCTTTGTGCAAGCTTTCAATCAAATCCAAAAGAAAGTCACCTTCAAGTAGTCAAAAGAATCTTTTGATATCTCTACGGAACTATGGATTTTGGACTATGGTATCTAACAACTGATCCATTTGACATAGTGGTCTATTGTGATGCAAATTATGCAGGTGATAAAGTTGGTCAAAAAAGTACAAGTGATCACTATCAATTTCTTAAAGGATGTCTAGTATCTTAGTCTTACAAGAAGTAAAATTACATAACACTTTCGACGACTGAAGTATAATACATAGTAGCTGCCAGCTGTTATGCTAAAATCTTATGGATGAAGCATCAACTAGAGGATTTTTCTCTAAGCTTTTCTCATATCCTATATTACATGACAATACTAATGTTATAAATCTTTCTAATAATCCTGTGCATCATTTCAAGACTGAGCATACAGAAATCAAACATCATTTTATTAGAGATCATGTTTTAGAAGGAACCATTGATCTTTTGCATGTTAATACTGAGAATTAAGTAGCTGACATTTTTCACCAAGCCACTATCTAAAGATAGATTTTACTCATTAAGAAAAGTGCTTGGTTTGTACAAACTCTTTGATATTATTTCTGTATGAATATTCTCTGCTACTTGTCTTTACATTTCATTTAGCAAGCACCTTTTATTTTGATTCCTTAAAAAATATCTTAGCTTAGTAGGCTGCCTAGAATTTAGAAGCTCGTCTCAGTTTAATAAAGAAAGATTACATGTGTACTAAAAAATATTGGGCACCAATTCCGGAACCCAACTCTTGTGAAATCATGAAACTAATCATAAATCATGAGCGTATTATCCGATAGGGTTCTTTCCATGAACCCTTATTAGGCATCATCCCACAAGGGTGGCGTGCCCATGACAATTAAACATCAAAACAAACTTATTTCTTCAACTCAACCATATACACGGAAGTCAATATGAACATACATTACCGAACTACTTCAATCTATCATTTCATTTCTAAAGAACCAGAGTCTAAAAAACTTTATTTACATATCAAAAGCCACACCATTGATTTATTACAAAAATAAAAAAATAGCAAATTTGTGGATGTTCCCTTAGGCTCTTGCTCACTTGATCTCTTAACTATCACCTGAAGATAGGACAGAAAGGGGGTGAGCTTGACTGCTCGTGGATAACAGTTTATAAAGGAAAAATAAGCAAAAACATTTGAAAGCGTTCACTTGTCATAGAAAATTTTCGTATGATTCATAAAAGACATGTTTCTTAGGCTTTCAGCCAAAATTCACAAGTTGTAAAACATGAATGCATCAAACTTGTTAACATAACATGAACACATAAGCATATCAAATGGTTTGGGTGGATCTAAAATAGAACATACTACACATTTCTCATAAGGGTCCTATGTAGTTGTGAACAGAACGTACTAACTCAATCCTACATAATGGTCTTGCATAGTCATGAACTTATGGGAGTCCATGAAGGTGTTCCATGCCACTAGCAGGCAAGCGGGAGAAGCCTTAAACTTGGGTCAACGTGCACGTGACATTTCTTGAGGGATCACCACAAACCCACATAACACATATATCATGACTTGTAAACTTGTGTTGCCCCAAATGGCACTTCTTGAAAACTTGAGTTTCATTAGCATACAATATTTCATATGCGCTTTCAAAACTTGATTTCATAAACTTGCTATTCTTTTCAGAAATCACTTGAAAAATCTCTTTATAAATCATTACACAGTTTATGTAACAAACATATAGCAAATTTCACAAATCTTGCAAAATCAAAAGATGCAACACTTATGATGCAATTGAAATCAGTAAACTTCTTTGTTTTAAAGAAAACAATAGTGTCTTATTTACTCTATTATAAACATGTACCCACCTTGATTTCCTTGATTATAGACTTGATCAAACATGCCTCTTCTCTTATTCCTCTTGCCTCTTTGATCCCTTTTTACAATAACAAAAATCCCACTCAATAGAGTTTTTAATTGAAAAATCCCTCAAGCACAATCACTAAAATTGGTTTTAGAATACTTAAACCCTAGCATTTTCTAATTCCATGAACTAAAATCCTTCCAAAAATCTAAAAGTTTTAAAATGATCTTACCTTCATTCTACACCAAATGAAGGGATTTTTAGCTCAAAGGGAAACTCTTCTTTTCCTCTTCCTTTTTCCTTTCTTGAACAACTATAAAATCTCTTTTAAAGACTAAGAAAAGTTAAACCCTAACTCAATTCTCTTCTTTTCTCTCAAACGATCAAACTCTCTTTCTCTTTCTTTCTCATTTCATTATTCTCTTCTGCTTATCCCTCCATTCACGTTTTTCTTCTTCATTTATAAGCAAGACAATACTTCTTCTTCCAATTATACCCTTAATGATTAAGAAATGTCCCATTTGCCCTTCCATTTATGCCTTATGTCTTTTATCCTTAAGTGTCTTGCCAAAAGCACCCTTGAATATTATGACATAACTCTTTCTTCTATAAAAGTGTTCTCTCTTGTCTTAAGTTTCCAATGACATCAAAATAAATCCATTGGGTTCAGTGATTCGAAAGATTCACTTCAACATTTTTGGACTGCTTTTGTCCAAATCAGCATACTATGCACAACTTCTATCGGACATTTAAACCCCTGAGAAACTGAATTTGATTTCCACTTCTTCATAACATTTGTAGCTCCGTGTCTCTAGTTTATCTTGGAATAAGAATCATCTTATTCGGAGCTCTACTGATCTAGAAATCATCAAAATACTAAAACATGTTCAGTAAAATATCCAATTCCTACTCTTCTAATCGATATTATCACTTGATTTAATACAACTTTTTCACATCAATACCAAAAGCTATGACCTTTAATGGAGACACAAAAAGAAAAGTGTTAGGAATCTAAGGGTTTAAGAATCACTTCATTTGGAGGTCAGACAAACAAATTATGGCCGAACGAAGTTGGATTAAGATCACCTTAGGATGATTTCAAAGATAACTTTGAAATATACAACTTTGAAGAAGACCTTGAGGTCAGATTTTATCATCTAAAAGGTCAAAATGGATAAGACGATAGGATTAGACGAAGCTAAAGGAAAAAGCAGACGAATAGAAAAAGACCGAAGAAGTGGAAAAAAATTACTATAATTTTCCCTACGAATATCGTATTAAGATATTCTTTATAGGGTTTGAAAGAGAAATTCAAGATCTAAAACTTTCGTGAAGACCTTGCAGACAGATTCTATTGTTAGAAGGGCCGAAAATGGAATAGAAGATAGTTACAAAAGAAGCAAAAGACAAAAGATAGGTACAGAAGAAGCAAAAGACAGAAGATAGCAAAATACGGACGAAGTGAAAGACAGAAGAAGCTAAAGACAGAAGAAGGAAAACACAGAAGAAAAAAAAGACAAAAGAAGCGAAAGGCAGAAGATAACAAAACACACAAGAAACGAAAGACAGAAGATGCGAAAGGCAGAAAATAACAAAACATAGAAGAAATGAAAGACAGAAGAAGCGAGAGGCAGAAGATAACAAAACATAAAAGAAACAATGACAAAGGGAGCAAAATACAGAAGAAGACACATCAGCAAAACACGGAAGCAGACGCGTCAACAAAACACGTAAGAAGACGCATCAGCGAAACACAGAACAAGATGCATCAGTAAAAACACAGAAGAAGACACATCAGCAAAACACAGAAGAAGCGGAAAGATAAAAAAAGCAAAAAGACAGAAAAAGCGAAAAAATAGAAGAAGCAAAACTAAAAAGAAGCAAATGACAGACGAAGCAAAACTAAGAAGAAGCAAAAGGCAGAAGAAGCGAAACACAGACGATACAAAACAAAGAAGAAGATGACGTCATCATAGAAGAAGCAAAAAGGAAGAAGAAGTAAAGCACAGACGAAGCAAAGCACAGAAGAAGCTGACGTCATCATAGAAGAAATACAGAAGAAGATGACGTCATCACAAAAGAAGCAAAAGGCAGAAGAAGCAAAACACAGACGATACAAAACACAGAAGAAGATGATGTCATCACCAAGAAAACACAAAAGGAGATGACGTCATCATAGAAGAAGCAAAAAGGCAGAAGATAAAACTCTTCTCTTCCATATTTTCCCTTATAAGGACCATGATTTTCAGCTGAGACGTGCAAAATTTTCATGCTAAATACCATTAGAAAGATAAAAGAAAGACTTACATCTTTCTAAAAGACACACTTTCTCTAATCTAGCCTACATCGATCCTGAATTTCTTCCGAATTTAGAATACATACTTTACATTCATCCACCAATATACTGCACCCAATTCTCAATTTCATAACAAATTTTGAGATTTTGAAAGGAAAAATTTAAATTTGATGTCTTTATAGGAAATGTAGCCATATGTTTCTAGTTTAATCCAAATTTAGAGAAGAAGTTGTGGCTAAAGGACTGAAGCATACTCCGTGAACATTTTTCAGATCAACCATCCATTTCATTTCACAATCTTTCGTTAACCCAAATCATACCAAGACCACCTTTTCTACTTCATTTACTCCTCATTCTCAACTCCATCTGAAATCAATATCATCTGCAGAAAAATATATAGTCCATGATTAATCATGAACACCAACAACAGAACATACACATATGTAAATATTCTTCATCAACTTTCTACACAAATTCAACTTCATGTTTGCTTTCATTCTACTTCTAAATTTCTCCTTAATTCCTCCCATTTCGAAATCTCTTATCCACTAAAAACACAAAGGAAAAATATGAATCTATCCACATTTCTCATTCACTACTTTACTCTTGTCTATCATTTCTTAGTTCAAGAATTTTCATTCATTTGTTCTTTACTCATAACTAATCACCAAAATTTCTTATTTCTAGTTCTAAGTTTTAAGAAATGTTTGGGGTCCAACCAAAAAGGTAAATTTTTATTTTGTGTTTCAATATTTAAAGATGTGTGCAAAGTTCTGACAAGTGGTTGTACGAAGCTAACAGAAGATACGCAAATGATCACACTTCCTGTATTAGCATATGATCGTTCATCTTCATACGAGATCAACACTCAAGAAACACCTAATATACCAGAAACAGACTTCTCTCCTCTACTCACCCTCAGTGTTATTTGAAGCACCACTTTCTAAATTTCTATTTCCATT
>JANITW010000009.1:3787193-3798276 GCA_027564335.1 Erythroxylum williamsii
TGCAAGGATCACTTATCTTCTCGATCTGCAACTAAGGAGGGAATTATGGGGGTGAGCAACACAGATCAATGGCTAATATATTTATATCCATTGGCAATTGATCACAAATTTAAGCATATGTATATATGTATATACATATATATATATAGTCATGTATCCAGCAGTTTAAATATTCAATCAAATTTAGCTCAAAACTTATAACACATAGCACTCAAAATGCTTCATACTTGACAATTTAAAAATGCAATGCACAATAAACGGTTCGAGGGTTTCATGAAAACAAAATGGAAAAACTGAAGTTTTACCCCATGAACAGAATAAGTCCAATTTTGGAGCTAATATGCCACAAGCGAGCAACCAGGAGAAGGCTCTTATCAACGTGCACGTGAAAAACAGAATAGTTCCACTCTTGCCCAAACAAAAGAACATTATCGTGCTCAAAAATCATTTTTATCAAATGCTCATACTTTTAAACTTCTCTTCTTTTTTTTCATTTAATACCAAAAATACCATGACCTCTCTTGAGATATAAGGTAGTCATATTTCATCATGTATTTTCAACATTTACAATAAGTCAATTTTAAACATATACACATAGGTAAGAATTTGCTCAATACACAAAACTATAAATACATTACCCACCTAATTAGCTTACAAAATCTAGGTCAAGCTTGTCTTTCTCCTTACTATTAGGTAGGATTTCCTTAGTTTTCTACAACAACTAAGGTTCCATTCAAAACCAACATTCTAATAAAATTTATAAACTTCAGAAAAATCATAGAATCACTATAGATACGAATGAAACTCAAATCTAACCCACCCACAGTCCATCTAGGTTAGAAAACTTAGGATCTAGTTTAGAAACTCAAAAATCAATTGGATTTTCCTAATCCATCTTCTTCCTTCAAGAACATCCTTGCTCTTTAACTCCTCCATCCTCAATACAACCCATTCCTTTAATAAAATAAGAAGAAAAGATGGTTAACCGACTTAACAAACTTGATTTCTCCTCTCTTCTTTTTCACCGAAACTTCTCTTCTTCTCTCCTATTTTCGTTTCTCTCTTCTTTCTCTTTGATTCTCATGACACTTCTCTCTTCTTCTAATACAAAACCATTTCTATTTTACCATTCATTTACCTTGTCCTTCCCATTTTGCCCCTTCTTTCATTTACTCCATCTATTAACTCCTCAAGCTAACTTACTTCTAACCTTCCCATATCAATTCTAACTTAATTCTAATCCTTCCATCAATTTATAATCTCTATTCATGCCACTAAATTTATGACTGAATTCAAACAAATAATCAAACAATTGAAAAAATAAACCAAAACCCAAATAAATAGCTAGATAACAAATCACTAAAAATTGGAGAAAAAAATTCGGGGTCCAACATCCATACTCATTACTAGGATTTTTGTAGGATTCTGTTGATAGGACAAGGATATTTCAGTATCTTTAATTTCTCCTTCTTCAACTGATCTCTTCAGTTTAACTGTGTCTGGGAATTCTTTGTCTCTATCAACTTCCAAATAGCCCTTGTTTACCCATCTAAGCAAATCGGTTTTCCAATGACATTTGTTAAGTAGCTAAATCCTATAGTAGTCTAGTATTATGAAGGGAAGTTATGAAAGTTAACCAATGTGGGTATTGTCTTTAATTTTTGCTTATCTAGAAACATTCCATCATTCTATTTTTGCAGCATTATTACCTTTCCATAAATGTGACAAGGACCTCATCTAATATCTTTTGGCTTGATCTATTATTAAAGGTTGGATAAAAAATAAATCATCCTCATTAATTAGAATCTTTAGCAAAGCATATGAATTGTCCTCTAATGTTCCCTAAAAGTCTAAGTTAGTCCCTAATAAGGTATAATGTTATGCCTTAACATTTTTGAAATAATATTGGTAGAACCATAAATCTTAATAGAATTAGATTTTTGGTGGTTCTAGTATATGAAAAGTCTACTATTTTTGCCTATGAAAATATTCTAGTTCTACGAACTACAGGAGATTTGAGACTGGGCATCGTACAATGAGAACTGTTACTTATCTATAAGATAATAGGACTGTATACTGTCTTCCTACTTCACACCAACTGACGTGAATGACTCGTGAAGTTTGGTGTTCTTGAAATTATGTGATCTGTTCCTTGTTCTTCAATTGAAATGGGTTGAACAATCAGGGAAAGCACCCTGTTTTTGGATTTTGCATCTGGAGCTCCGTGGCTATCTCCTTCGTGATATGTGCATTGGGAAATTCTAGCTAGATTAATAGCTGCTTCCAGAAAAGGTTTTGCAAAAATAGTCTGCTCATTACACTCCTTGTTCAACTTCTTCCATGCTTCGTCAATCAATTTGCTTATATGTTGGCGTGCTTGTTCCTCCGAAGCACCAGTTTCTAACATGTAGCAAGAAATTGCGTTTACAGATTCACCTCTAGCCAGCTCCGCCTGCAGGTGAACAGTAATCCAATAAGAATTCTGAAGAGAAATGTGAATTATGATTCCATATAAAAAGTTAAAATAATGGTTTATGTACCGATGAAGTGGCCAGATCGTTGCAAAGTCTAAAAATGGAAGAAGAGCAGCTCAGTAATTGGTTGTAGTTTATTAGATAATCAAGTTGTTGGGTTGATAAGGTCTGGCCAAGCAAGAAATAAGCATGAACAAGTATAGCGGTTCCTGACACAGATCTCCATCCATTTTCCATGTAGTCCTGAAATGATGGCATGGTTTTGTTGTGGCTCCACTTCGCCTCTTGCAAGAACGCTTTGAACAAATCAGCCCACTGTTTCATTTCATTACAGTATGAATCTAATTAATTTACTTGGTTCAAAATTTTGAATCTAATTATTAGACGAAGAGGATGGTGAACATACTGCTTTGGCTAAATATGGAATCACATTTTCTCCTTGTTTCTTGAGAGTGTCGTAGCCCATCTCATTTACAGTATTATACAGAGCCAGGAAGCATAACTTCATATACTCTGGAAGATCTCTCACCGCATTAATATCCCATCTGTTGAAAATCAATACAAAAGAAAAGGTTAAGTGGCTCCAGACTCCAGAGTAAGAGCAAACTCTGATGTGATTCTGCCAAAGCAAGCTAGCTAGCAGACACAAACCTCTCCACAGCGTCAGTGAATTGCTCCAACTCCTCTAGGGTACCATAAGCGTCATACACATCGTCAATGACTGTAATGAAAGAGGCCACTTTTGTCAGCCCCTTTCGACAAGAAGCAAGTTGAGGCTCATGGATGATCCCAACCGTCCAAAAGAAGCATTCCATCAATCTGTCCCTGCTGAAGCTCAAATTTTTCGCGAGCTCCAAATCCTTCCACCACCTAATTGGCACAAGTAGCAACAACTAACTGTTAGTACATATACATATACACGTATATAGTAACAGGAAGAAATTTATATTATTATTTACACCTTGCTGTCTCTCTGAGATCTCTTTGAAGCACCGATTGGACCATGTTGAAGTTTAACTTGGCAAGTTCAAGCAGCACCCTATTTGCGTCATGTTTCTGTTCATATGCTTCAATATACCAGCGCGCTTCTAGCATATGCGTTCTACGCCGCAAAGGAAGCTCCAAAGCATGGGTAATGAATGGATTTGTGTTTTCTTGAAACTTGCTCAGAATTTTGCTTGTCAATGCTTTTATTTTCTCTAAAATCTCTTCCCCTTCATACGCAAGGTACGAAGCTTCATACAAACTTAAAATTTCTTTCTCATCATTGAACCTGATGCATGCCGATGGGTCACCCTCTCCCTCTACCAGATACTCCTTAAACACGTCTGCATATGCCAAGAAAAATTAAAACAAGGTTGGAAAGAAAGCAATATATATGTATATATTATTAAGTTTATGCTATAATACCTTGAGAGACCTCATAGCCATGTTGTCTCAGAAGCCTGAAACGGAGAGCAGTAGCATACAGAGACTTATCGGCCATGAAAATAGGCTCTCCAAGTGAGTGAAACCTATCTAGGACACTCTTTATGTCCTCCTTGAATCGGTAACTCAACCCTAACCGTTCTAAATCATCAATCAATTCCAGCACCGTCAATGGCTCTGCCCTTACATTATGAATCATACATCTCACCTCCTCCTCCAGCTTCTGCGCTCTGTCCTTGTATTCTAAATCCTGCAAAATAAACAAACATTGTCATGAATGATTAATATTAAGTTAACAAAATGTAAACTAGTTAAGTAATCGTCTTGAGTAGTGTACGAGTTACAATATGTGAAATAAGTTATTAAACCTATACTTACAGCATTGCAAGTTTGTAAAGACTGCATAAAATTGTAACTCCAACTTGTTGGTTGGTAATTGGTCGGACGTCTTCCATTTACGGAATGAGAATTTTGTCTTGTTAATGAACAGCTGATATGTGTGCTGCTGCTACTGCTAAAACTGCTACGAAGGGGTACGGCGGAAGGATGCGTTGGGTGGACATTGTGGCTGAGATTCAGTGGCTGGTAAAACTGAGTGAAGTTCAAGAGACTTTGTGCCATCTGTATTCGATACTATAAATCTTTTGGATCGGATATTCAAGTGGTTCAATTCTATAATAAACAGCATCGATCCCATTACCCATATATATACGTGCAAATATGTGAACGTGATGGGATTAGTTACTTGGCATAAACGAAACCAACACGTTTTTGTGAACTTCTATTTGTTTATTAAACGAGTCGAACTTCCTGGGTGGCGTCAGCAAATACAAATCGATGTCTCATCACATGTCAGTGATTGATTGGCACAGGTAACTCATCCGGTTAGTCAAAATCCTAAACCTTGTCAAACTTGTAGTCTTTTAATAATATCTAGCACACTGCACTTATCTCACCCCTTTTCCACCTTTCTAAACCTCAACAACACTTCAAAGTCATTTGGTCTTTCATTAATATTATGGTCACTATATATATAACACCTCATATATCAAGATAATGTTAATATAATCAGGTCAAGCAAGCGTGTATTAATCCATTCCTTATCAAACGCGCTTATAGGTAATCTCGGGTGGTTTCACTTATCGCCAACCTACACCTCTGGCATTTGCTCTTTTTATGAGCCTTTTTACTTTTCAGACTTTTTTTTCTGCAAAACTTAAGTTCAAATGAAAATGTGATAAATGAGCCATCCATCAAATGCCGTGTAAGTTAGTAAAGGACAAAAAGAAAGGACTTTGATGTCTATTGACAAGTCACAAGCTGGGACCTGGAGCTGGAGCCAGAATATGAAAGGAAAGGAAACCTTAATTGACTCTTTTCGTAATTATTGGTGAAAATGAGAGACACCATACATTAGCGGAAAATAAGGTGGCACGCACAGAAACGGAGAAACAGGATTGAACCCACATTAAAGCACTTTGCCTAAACAACAAAAGCAGCTGTCATTATTATCAATTGTCTTTACATGCCTCTTAGGCTTTCAGTTAGCAGAAGCCCGAACGTGTAAAACAACTAGAAAATGGACGTGAAGAGTGACTACAAAATAATCCAATGCACTTATTGTTCTTACGTAAACTCTTTGGTGATAAGGACTATCGGTGATGGCAACCAGAGTGTTGATAATTTGGCTACCCTTGTAGCATTTGTGAGTCCTGACTTTCATTTCATTTTGAAGCCTCCAGCTTTCGTCCGGATCCACATGCAGCGTAATTATCTCGCCTCTTTGTCTCAGTCGATCCTGTCTTAATTAGGCGGGTCGTTTTTGCTTTATTTCATTTCCTTTCCTTTGTATGCAAAAAAAAAAGGACAATCGGTGTGAAATAATAATATTGTTTATATATATATATATATCCAAAATTAATGATGCACCGTGAATTTTGGTAATAATGTAGTTTTTGTTTTGGTAGGTATATACGTCATTGTCCATAAGTAACATGTGAAACATGGTTCACATAAAAAGTAAAACGTCCATAAGTAACATGTGAAACAGGGTTGCAGAAAAATATTGATGGTGCACATAAATAGTAAAACGTGGGTCACAAACAACTATGAGAAATTGACTTTTATCAGTGCAGTCTCAATTCTTAGAAAAATTGCACATGCCAACTTTGTCGTACCAATTAAAGCTGACAAGTGAAAAGTCTAAGTCATTAATCAATCGATTTTGTAAAATTAAAAAATCTCGGACTAACTTGCAAAATAAAAAAATTTGTAGCCAGCTCCCCTCCCAATTATAGTCGTCGCTAGTCCACCAGCTCCTGCAGTCACCAGACTCACCACGCCTGACGTTATCCTCTCTCGCCATTCGCCATGCCTCACTGTCGCACCACTTCCACGGCTGCTCTCCTCTCCTCAATTGTCGAAGTCTCTAACGTAGTGTTTGGTTGATGTTCGTTGATAGAATCAGATAATAGGGACACAAAAATTTTATATTTGACAATATTTGTTTGTTGTCTCAACCTGTTATTGTTCTGGCACTAGAGTACAGGAATATAAAGTTCCTTTCGAGATTCTGCGGTACAAGATTTCTTGTCCTAGAAACAAAAAATATAAGCAACTTTCATATATATCCCTCCCTCAAATAAGAAATTTTTTATTCTTAATTATATTATTATATTTATCATCATCATTATCATAATTATTATTATCAATTATTGTTATTATTATTATTTATTATTATTATAAATTCTGAATTCATTATTATTATTATTATTATAAATTATTGTTATTATTATTATTATTATTATTATTATTTATTATTATTATTATTTATACAAAATTAATTTCTTATTATTATTGTTATTATTATTATTTATTAACTTTTTTACTAATAAAAATCATTCGCTTTAAAATAATTAATGAATTACATATTTACAATCATATTATACTGTAGGGCTATTTTAGTCATTAACACTGTTTTTATGTTCTGTCAACTGCAACCAAATATATTTTTGTCTTTGAGACGAAGATAATTTTATCCGTTTTGTCCATCATAACCAAATACTTCACTGTCTCCAATTTTTATTTTATTATGTCTTTAAATTTTTATCTCGTTCCGTCTCTACATATCGAAGACAGAAACCAAACGCAACATAAGATCTTATTCTTCTGTGCTCTTCTCCTCTCCAACAATTCTTGCCTTTCGAACCTATTAGTTTTAGGTTGTTTTCAAAATTATTGTGTGTTAAACTCAAATAATGTCATTTGCTTGGGATGTGCTTGTAATTTGTGTGTTTTTGAGTTTTAAGTCAAATTTTAGGGTTTAGATAATTACTCAATTAGACTTGTTTGGCATACTCAAATTGTGAATTGTGTTATAGCAATAGTGATTTGGTAATCAAATTATATATTGTGTTGCAACATTTGTGGCTTTGCCATTAGGTTGAATTTTATTTAATTTATAAATTGTGTTGTGATTAATAACTACAAAGTAATAGTGCCTTAATTTTGTTTAAAACAAAAAAAATAAGTTTTAAATTATAGTTTAGATTTTGGATTTGGAATGACTTTATGATTAAGACAATAAAAATAGGCTTTAAATCATAGTTTATACTTGTAATAATTTTTATGATTATGAAGTACTCTTAATAATTCACCTGCTTCAGGAAGATTCGATGGCCTAACTTGATCTCATGCTAAATTGGTTCCTACAATAGAGAATCATAACATTTGTTTATATTGTAATAAGCATTTGAAAAGTGGGGAAATTACCATATTAAAAAAGCATCTAGATGAGATTAAAGGCGATTTGAAGCCTTGTAAGATAGTAAATCATGATATAAAATGATAAATGAAGACTTTATTTAAAGAGTATTAATATTAGAAAGATAGAAGACAAAGATTGAACTACGAAATTGATAATAGAAGTTCTTCTTGTGGTGGTCAAGATGATAGTTGGGATATTGAATTGTCCTATTCCTACCCAATAAGAAGAGAATGTTACACTTACTATAAGGAAAAGAAGAAGACATGTTTTTAACTTTTTTACGCGACATATCACTCGTGAAACTTAGCCTTCAATCTTTAATGCCTTATAATCTAAAGAAACGACCCATAATGTGAAAATATAAGTGGCTAAATGGTGATATGATTTAGATATATTATTCAATATTACACACTCTTATTGTTACCAACTTATGATAGATATTATTGCCTCTTACGATCTAAGGTATAAAACTCCTTCAGTTGATAACTATAGAGGTAAATTTTAAGGAGCTCTGTTTATGAAATAAACAGTTATTTAGACGAAATAAAAATAAATACGGCTACTTATAGGTGTCCAATCATGTATGATGATTGGAAAAATAGATAATCGGAGCTCACTGTTAATTTTTTGGTTTATTTTACAAATGGAACATTGTTTTTGAAGTTTATTGATAAATTTTACCTATTAGAAATGTTGATAATCTGTTTCAGATATATGATAAAATTGTGAATAAAGTTAGACCAAAAAATATAGTTTGGTATGCTTAAAAAGTAGTTAGAATAAGATTGAAAAGCAAGTATAATTTTTTTATTAGACTCCTTGAGCTACATATTACACTGACTTTATGTTAAAAAGTATAAGAGATGCAAGATACTTTCCTATCATAGCTGAGACTATACAGAAAGCAAAAACAGTGACCAAGTTCATCTATAATCATGCATGAGTCCTAAAATTAATGATAAATAATTTTACTTATGCTAGTAATTTGTATCTTCTTGTTATTATATGATTTGCAACTAATTTCTTAACACTTCAGTGTTGTATTATAATGAAGAAGGAGTTGAGGAAAATATTTACAAGTAATAAATGAGTTACATTTTAGTATGCTAAGTCTAATGCTGAATAAGATATTTCTAGAATTATACTTGAAGATCATAAATTCTAGTCTCAATGTTAATGTTTATTTGAGAATTCTAGAAGATCATGAATTCTAGTGTCAATGTCAATGAGTATTTGAGTTTGTGAGCATTTAGTAAGAGTACTTTGTCTAGCTAATCGTGTTGAGAAGGAATCAATCAGTTATTTTTTATGATGTCATAGAGATAACAAAGGAAGTAATTAAAGCCAATTTGAAAAATAGGCCTTCTTTATACACACTGTATCTTGCAGTCATCAATGAGAGATGAGAAAAACAACTTTACTCTCTATTATTTGTAGTTGGTGCAGTTTTTAGTCCTCATGTCTATTTTAGACAAAGTTTTACAAAGAAAGCTAAAGTTAAGAAGACGATGCTATTAATTATTACAACAATTGTTACTCATAAAATGATGCAAGATCTTCTAAGCTCATAAATAGACTTTTATAAAGATGTTTTTTATGATTTTGGGATGCCCATTGCTTTTGTCAAAGAGATAAATTTAGTCCAGGTATATATTTGTTAACTTACTTAT
This sequence comes from Erythroxylum williamsii, assembly GCA_027564335.1. Lineage (NCBI taxonomy): Eukaryota > Viridiplantae > Streptophyta > Magnoliopsida > Malpighiales > Erythroxylaceae > Erythroxylum > Erythroxylum williamsii. The sequence continues at coordinate 3,796,532 of JANITW010000009.1, forward strand.
TAGAAATTAATCATTATTTTATTTTGTTTATAATATTACTTTTTTTAATCTTCCACTTACTTGGTGGGACTAGTTTCGAAGTGATGTTCCAAAATTGTGAAGGTTTACAATTCAAATTCTAAGTTAATTGAGGAATACAACATGATGCGAAAGGAATTTTAACATCTTTCAATTCATCCATTCCAAGAGAAAAAATAGATTGTAACATAAAATATTAAACGATTTAGTCTTTATTCAATACAATTTAAAACTAAAAAAAAGGGTATGCTATTATCATTTATCATTATTAAGTTTAATTTTTAATTTCTTAATAATTTAATTTTATTTGTTCACTAGGACTCTTAATAGAAGTGGTTTTGTAGATCCAATTTGCTCATATTGATTTTTTTAATGAATTGGGTTTCTAATGAACCGAGTTTGATAGATGACAGTAATTTAAAAGATAATCTTGGACTAAGAAAGTATTAACATATTATTTGGCTTAATAAATTTGAATGATAATGATGATGAGGCTCCTCTCAATGATAAGAGTTTTGTATCAAATAAGAATTGAGATTAACATGATTTGAGCGGATATTAAATTAAATAAAGTTTCATGTTTTCATTTTTATCTTCTTTCAATGTCACTTTATATTTAATGCATATGTTAAATTATATTATGCAATATTGATGTAAAAAATTTAACTATAAATATTTTTATTTCAGGTTTTATTTCTAGTTGGTTATGTTCCTCAGCATGAATTCTTGTTATAATACTTTTGAAGTCATGGAAATTTATTTTTCTTTTTATTTGATGTTTTGATGTAATTATTCTTTATTACATGATAAAATTGTAACATATTAAGAATTTTGTATTATCCTTGGTTTTACATTTATATGGTGGTTGAACGATCTCTTTTATGTTAATTACAATTATTATTTATAAATGAAATATATGAAAAGTAAATTTAATTGAAATAAATAGATAGCTATTTTTAGATTTATATTATTATGATTTTTAGAGATAAGGTTAATGTAAAATAAAATTTATACAGTACAATATGTTGAGGGAATAATTTGTAATTAAAAAAATTTAAGGATTATTTTATAATTTTAAAAATTATCCAAAACGACACCCAATAGTAATCTATATTGGTACAATTCTATTTTAAAAACAAATATAGTGCTAGTATCAGTATGGTATTCATAAAATTGGTTTAAAATTAACCTGTATTTTTTGTAAATTGTACATGGACTAACAAAAAGAAAAATTAGTTAAGTACTAAATTGATAACTCTTTTATCATTTGAAGAACTAAAAATCAAGTCATAAATATAGTAAATTTGAATATAAATTATTTTGAAAAAAACTAAATTTTATTTAAAACTCTTAGATCCATCTTTTAAGATTTTTCATTTGAGATAATTCATTACCATAATATCACTAATAAGTAGAGATTAAACTATTACAATTTATGTTTCACTTATCACAATAATTTGATTCAACTAATGATTTCACAAATTCATAAATTAAAATAATAAAATTCATGATAAGAAAAGGAAAATAATAATTTAAGAATATATCTTTCAACAATTTCATGATCAAGTGATCGAAGAAAATTTACAATGCAAAGAGAGATGCTCCCACTTTTCACTACAAACTAACTATGCTTTGCGTTCTACTTTCTGCTTTCACAAATTCATAAATTAAAATAATAAAATTCATGATAAGAAAAGGAAAATAATAATTTAAGAATATATCTTTCA
>JANITW010000009.1:3969725-3988659 GCA_027564335.1 Erythroxylum williamsii
TAAATTTCTTTATTAAAATATTAAGCACATATTTAGAATATTATTGTTGTCTTATATTGTAAAAAGAATAAACCCAAGTTTTGTTTATTAGTAGGCTTTCTAAACAAATTCAAGACTGTTTTAACTTGAATATATTTAAGTTTTATAAAAATAGGTTATATTTAACTAAATTTATATGATTTGAAAGAACAAACCTATGATCATATGAATTTAAAGACAAAGTTATAAATGACATATAAGATATGTTTTAATATAGAGATATAACCTAACATATTATTAATAAAGATATTATCTACCTAATTTAAATTTAGTATATTTATTGGGTAAAACTAAAGATCAATAAAATTGAAATAGGATCCTAACTCGCTAGAAAGATTAGAGTAACATTTCCATGATGATAGAATTGAGGGCTATTATTTTGAATGAAATAATGGAAGTAATCAAATACATGATTAAAGTTCTAATTTTATTTAATTATCATGGAATTTAATCGATTACTTGGTTTCTTCACATTTATATTGCTTTGAGTAGTAAATGACCTTTGTTTAGTATAACTGATACTAAACTATTACTTAACCAAATTTCTTGAATATAAATTAGGTTTGAGAAGAGTTATCAAAGATAAGGGGAAAAATTATATATCCATTACGCAATCCTTTTATAATCCCTAGTAAGTATTTCAATGAAAAAATTAAAAGTATGTAAATATCATATAGATGACAAAATATAGTGACATTTAAATTTTACTAATGTGTCATAAGCTTTAAAGGTAACATATAAGATGAATTTTAGATCCCGCTTCATTGCAGGACTTCGGACTGAATGTAATGATATAAGATGAATTTCAACACTATGATAACTTAATGCAAATAGTTACATAAATTAGATATAAAAGGTATAGTACTCTGAAGAATTATTTTACTCATCATAACCTATTAAAAGAATAAATTAAGGACTATAATTGAATGAATTTTCTATAGTAAGATAATAGTTATCGTTAAAAGGAGATAATTGTATGACTTTTCTTGCTAATACTCGATATATTAGAGATCATCTATATTTGTAATTCATCCTTTTATGTATATTATATGGATTTGGATTTAATATTACTATAATGTCCAAAACATGATAAGAAATAAAGTGTTGAGTAAAAGTAGTTGATACAAGTTTATACAAATAATTTGTTTGTGTTGGATCAAGAGAGAATCATGCTTAAGATAAATGGCAAAAGAGCAAAGTTATATATATTTTCTATGTCACGTTGATTAAATAAACATAATAAAAATCACAAATTACGTATAAGGATATTTGTAGCCTTTTGATTTATATCTTATGAAACTTATAAAAGATGTTACATTAAAAGAAGACTAAATCAACCTTTGGTGAAGGGATGATTATGACATGAAATTGTTAAATCTTAAACATATTATGTATGAGATATAATAAAAAATTATAAAAGATTTTTTTTGAAGGAATAGAACCATTTCGTTAATCAAATGAAGAATTGGATGATAACATCCGGAACAACCTCCCAAGAAACAAAAGGGGAGAATCTAATGGATGCTCTAGCTAGTTGATGAGCAATTCCATTCAAGTTTCTTCGAATCCACTGAACTTGTGTATCCGGTCTAGACTCAATAATAAGTAAACAATCTGTAACAATCAATCCTAGCTCAGAAATATCAAGAGAATGAGATGATAAAGCAAGAAATAAATGTTGACAATCTGTAAAAATAAATCCTTCATCATGAAAGTGAGACTTTGCATGTAATAACACCTCACGCAAGGCAATTGCCTCCACCACTGCAGCACTTTTAACACCTTCTTGGTAACCAGATATAGCTTTGATAAATCCACCTTCAGGATCTTCAAAGACTACCGCAAAACCTGTGACATCTCCCTGCTGGAATGTTGCGCATCAACTAATTCCTGCCAAGGAGAATTGTCCAGATTAATGATGTCATTTCCAACACTTTGTTGTTTGCCAATTTGGTGCACAGACGTAGCAACAAGATCCAATATATTCCAGTCCCGCCAGTTTTGCAGATGGGTAGTTGCCATTTGAACCAGCTGCTGCACTGTCGTTGTTTTTGAGGACCAGCATAGGTCATTTTTGCTCCGCCATATGTACCAACAAATCATAGCAAAATAGGCAGCTTTTTTCCTTGCCCAAGGATAAATAAACCTGCAAAAATATATCAGCAAACGAATAGTTTAAAGGTGGCACAACCAAACTAGCAACTCTCCAAACTTCCATTGCATAAGGACAATATAGGAATAAATAATCCACATTTTCTTGCATAAGGCAAAATAAGCAATTCTCGTCAACTCCAACATTCCAACTTTATAGATTCATCCTCATTGATATCACATTTTTTGCCGTTCTCCACATGAAATCACGAACCTTAAGAGGAACTTCAAGCTTCCATATTTTGCACCATACTTCTTTATTTGGGTTCGAGTTATTAACCATGGATGAACCCCTACTAACATGATAGCTGGATTTAACTATATAATTACCCCTCTTCTCAAAATGCCATAGCATTGAATCTTCCACACTATGGACACTAAGCGGTATAGTGAGAATAGCACGAACATCACTAGATGAAAAGTATTCCGTAAGTAACCCAATATTCCACCTTTTACCACCATTTTTTAGGAAGTCACAAACCTTCCAAGATCTATTCACAAACATATGCCCATCTTCCGCAACAAAACTACCTTGCTTAGGAATCCATGGATCCAAACCCGCAAGAATACTCCTACCATTGCCTACTCTCCATCAATTGAAACATGGATACTAAACCAAATAAAACTCAGATTATTGCCTTTCTGTGTTTTTAGAAAATCCCCTAAAGGGAAATATTTAGCTTTAAACATCCTGTAAAACAAAGTATCTTATTGAATTAGGAGGCGCCACCTTTGTTTACCCAACATAGCCAAATTGAAATGTCGCAAGTCTCGAAAACCCATCCCACCTTCACACTTCAGAACATTCATACGATCCCAAGCAATCCAATTGATACCCTTAGCGACTTCTTTCGTATCGTTCCACCAAAACCGATTCATAATAACTTGTAATTCTTGACACAAAGAAAGCGGTAATAGAAACACAGACATGCAATAGGAAGGAATGGCCGATGCTACAGATTTTAGAAGGACCTCCCTACCCGCCCTAGATAAGAATCGATTATTCCATGAATTAATGTTTTTCCACATCTTATCTTTAATGTAACTGAAAATCTGCCTTTTATTACGACTGATAAGCGATGGGAGCCCTAAATACTTGACACCCTCCATTGGACTATGGACTGCAAGAATACTTGAAATGGCAGCTCTTGTATCATCCTTCACACACGGGCTAAAAATAATCCTTGATTTCTGTAAGTTCACATATTGCCCATAAGCTTTTTCATAATCAGAAAGAATATTGCTAACCATCATAGCTTCATTTGAATTAGCCTCAAAAAATAAATTAGAGTCATCCATGAATAGTAAGTGAGATACTCTTGGATACCATCTGCCAACCTGACAACCATGTAACATGCCTTTAGATTCCACCTCCCTAAATAAAGTAGTAAGGCCTTCAACACATATAAGAAATAGGTAAGGAGAGATAGGATCCCCTTGACGAAGGCCTCGACTCTATGTAATAGGCCCAACAAGATTACCATTAAGATTCACCATATAGCTCACTTTAAAAAAACACATATTCATCCAATTAACCCATACAGGAGGAAAGCCCAAAGCCGCAAGCATAGCCTTCAAGTAATCCCAATTAACCAGATCATAAGCCTTGCTGATATCAATTTTTAGTGCACAATAACCTAATGCCCCATATCTCCTAGTCTTCAAGCTATGCAAAGTCTCAAATGCCACACATACATTATCCGTAATTAACCGATTAGGCACAAACGCAGATTGCGTATCATAAATAACATGCGGTAGAATCTGTTTAAGTCCATTTGCTAAAACTGTTGAGACAATCTTATAAATCACATTACAGAGAGCTATGGGTCTACAATCTTTAATATCATCCTGAGCAGCAAATTTTGGGATCAAAGTAATAGTAGTAACAGTAAGTGAGCTTGGAAAGGTACTTTGAGAGAGCCAGAACACCCCACCTTTGAAAATTTCTTCTCCCAAGATATGCCAATATTTTTTCAAGAAAGTCAGATTTAAGTCATCTGGGCTCGAGGCCTTATCAGGATACATGTTGAACAAAGCAGAATTGAACTCTTCTTTCTTAAACAGCTTTAATAAAAATTATGAATCTTCCTCTGTCACCCTTTTTTCCACAATCTCTGTAATTCTAGAAAAATCGACTTCTCCCTCTTCTAAAAATAGCTTTTGAAAGTAGCTCTGAGCAATGGACCCCATCTCTGCAGGTTTAGAAACAACTACCCCCTCTTTATTACGCAAGCATTTAACACGATTCTGAGCTCTTCTCCCTTTAATTTGTTTATGGAAAAATTTCGTATTCTGGTTACCATCCTTATGCCAGAATAATTTCTCTTGTTACTTCCTACGAGTTTCTTCTACCAAAAGAATTCGATTCCACTCATATTTTAGTCTCATGGAATTCGAATTATCACATAGCTCCTTCTCCAATTCTAGTAGCTTGCTCACAATGTTTCTGAGTTTCCAAAATTCTCTGTTTCTATTTCTACCCCAACTTCGTACCTCATCAATTAATTGGCCTCGTCACTCTATAAAATCAGCACCACCTGATGATTCCCAACAATTCTTCACCGTAGCTTCAAATTCACCTTCTAATAACCAAGAGTTATCAAATCTAAAAGGACGATCTACTAGCTCACATTCATTCGGACAGAGCTCAATTGTAATTGCATAATGATCAGAAATTGGCAGCACCATAGAGGAAGAAAAAAATCGGAAAAAGGGAACTCCAATCAGAATTGGACATAGCACAATCCAATTTTTCTTTGAGGTGATCACCATTACGGTTAGTACCTTCCCAAGTGAAAAGAAAACTAGTAGAATTTAGATCGAACAAACCAACATTATGAAGACCTTCTCTAAATCCATTAATAAGATAATCTGCTCTTGGAGGACCTCCCTGCTTCTCATTATTAGTGGCAATATCATTAAAATCTCCTGTGCACAACTAAGGAAGATTGTCACGAGCCGCAAGAGCACCAAGTAAATTCTATGAAGACTGTCTCCTATGGCTTTCAGGAAACCCATTAAAACCAGTGCATCTCCAAACCTTTTCTTCAAACACAATTCGACAATCAATGTAATTATTAGAAAAAAGAAGTTATAGTGAGGTCAACATTAGACTTCCATAAAAGACATAAACCACCTCCCATTCCCACTCGATCAACACAAAAACAGGAATCAAAAAGAATTAAAATCTTGACTTCATCTAACCTACTACCATGCATACGTGTTTCAATTTAAAAAATCACATCAAGCCAAAAACTCATCAATAAATCTCTAAACGCTCTGATTGCCCGGGGGTTGCCAATGTCCCAACAGTTCCAGCTAACCAGCCTCATTGCTATCGGCCATCCCATTTCACGGGATTGACCGTTGTCTTGTGAACTGAAGTGAAAACTCCAGTTTAAGAACCAACTGTCGAATCAACATTCTTAGAAATGGTAGAAGGTGGATGCATTTTCTCATTCCTTGGTCTCTTTTTACCATCATTTGTAGGGTCCATTCTTTTCTCTTCGAGATCGCCAATACTCATTCAACCCATAGGGTCTGTTTCTATTTGGCCCAACTCTCATCCCGCATCATTCAACTTTGAACTTGCCTCAAATAAGTAACTCCTGAAAATCTGAGATTTAAAGCTCCTGTTTCCATATTATTTTCACAAATATCTCCTTCTACAATTAACGCCCTAAAAACATGGTTTCCTTGCTCACGTAACCATTGACTTACTGGACGACCAGACCGCCATGTCGGAGCTCGAAGCCGTTCATCCCACTCAAAGCTCAATTCTTTCGGCTTCTTATGGAGGCGTAACTTACAGTAAGAGTCTGTGTGACCCAAGATACCACACAAAAAGCAATAAACAAATAATATTTCATAACTAAAGAGTGCATAGAACACATCTCCATTGGCATCAACAAGTTTCTTCTTTCTCTTAAGAGGCTGACGGACGTCTAAACGAACCCTCATTGGACTATCATTGAACATTGTGAATGATTTACCAACATAGGAAATAAACTGATCGACAAAATTCCCCAATGACTTGGCAACCTTTTCTCACATAAAACTAGGTCTTAAATCTGCAACTAATAGCCAAACATCCACGTGCAGTAAAGGAATTCGTAGCGGGTCTTCTCCTCTCTCAATGATATTCCAAACAAGTAAATGGTGATTAAATAACTAAGTTGAACCTTCCATAGCCCTCTCCATATCAACTTTATTATACAATTGAAATATATAAAAAAAAACATTTTGCTCCCAGGTCAAAAATCGTTATACACCCTAAGGGATGCCAGAGGTTTGCAAAAATGGATTTCATGGATTGAAAGTTGATGCTGTTGTACATGAGAAACATACCCATAAGACAATAATCAGAACCTTGTTACAGAATGGCTGATGCAATATCAAAAACCAGGGCTTCATCTTCATCGTTGTCCCTAGGATTAGGGTTGTGGTTAAGTATAGGTGGGTGATTTGGATCCATTATTGTTTAGGGTTTAACAAAAAAACTGAACAACGAAAGAATATGCCACAGAGAGCATACGAAAAGTTACTATCCTAACTCTAACTCTTTGGGGTAATTTTTAGTTCTTATAAAAGATTAAATACATGTATTTTGTCAAATTTAGAATGACTTTATATGGGATAATCATATGTAAAACGAAACATTGATTTAATTTTTTAAAAAGAGTTTAAAGTATTTAAATATAGGTAGAAATTAAGCATTGAGAATGCTTAAATACGTCAATAAGATTGATGAGATTAGTTTTACTTAAAATTTTAATTTTATATATATGGCATAAGATTCTCTAATAAACGTCTCTACAATTAAAGTCTATAATGGTATGGATTTATGTAAGGAGAAATTTTATAGTATGTGATATTGTGTCATACAGTATATTCATCATCATAACTATGCCTTACTGTAATAATTTAAGTTACATAGTTCTTAAAAATCAATTAGCAAGTTTTTATATAACATATGGAACGATAAAACTTTAGAAAAGTAAAAAGATAATAATTTAGGAATATAGTAGTTAGTTGAATCATATATTATCGCATAAGTTTATAATTCAATTGGACAATAAAAGTTTATGATTTTGAACATAATATTTATTTCAATGTACACTTATATGATAATATTTATGAAAATAAGTAGAAGAAGTACGATGAAGACTGAAATAGTTCAAATCTTATAACAAAACATCTAAATGAAATTAATGCCTTTGTCTTTTACATCTGATGTATAGTGAAAAGGTCAAGAAACAATGAAAATTATCTTTTATGATCAATCTAAAGAGCTTATTTTAAAGATGAATGATGATTTATCATGCTTATAAAAAGGTTAGTGACAGTATAGCTATACCCTTATATAGATGACATATTATTCACAAGAAGCACGAATCATTTTTTCAATTGTTATCACAACAAGGTAGTCCTTTAGCTACTTTTTTTGGCAACTATTTCAAAATCGTAGGTAAAAGTAAGTTTTTGGTGACAATTTTTTGTGTAAACTTTAGTGACATTGTATGAAATCGTCACTAAGTGGGAAACCTTTGGTGGTGATTTAGTAATATCAGTTCTTAATGGTAAGCCTTTGGCGACACTTTCCCTAAATCATTACAAGAGGCTTATCCTTTGATGACGGTCTAGTAATATCACTGCAAAATGTGTGACCTTTGGTGTCGATTTTTGAAATCATTGTTAAATGCTTAAGTAACAAAATAACTTTCTTATTTATAATTATAAATTCACCAACTTTGACTTGATCGTTTTGTTACTGAACATCGTATTGATAAAAATAAAATTTAATATTATTGACAAGGATTCTAAGTCTAAAAATAAATTTAGCTAACAACAATGTCAAATCATTTCAATAATTTATGAAACTATAAGCTCAAAATTAATCAATGTTACATAGATCTATACTTCTTATTTTCTCTTTTAAATTATATATTTGACAATCTTATATGGTGTTACAAAATCTTATATTACTTACTATATATCATTATATTATATTACTTACCATATATCATTATTTAACAATTCTTACAAACAAAACAACAAATAAAGAGAAAAAGATAATGTATTTCACGCATATTCCATTGAAGAGAAAAAGAAATAATTATTTTTCTAAATTCTTAGTGACATGAGACTCCATAGATAAGATAAAGGAGTTCCCTATATTTGGATTCCCAAGAAAGCTCCTTACACATTTGAAGACATTAATTAAAATAAATAAATATCTTCCCTTAGTAGTTAGTTTATTAACATCCTCTTTCAATAATTTCTTGGTTTTAACTAAACTAGCAGAAGATCATTGAATTATTTCTCAGATGCAGTATAGAACAGTAAATTAGATGAACTGCAAATACTATGCGTTTCACCTAAGGAATAAATAGTATAGAAAAATCACCTTATTTTCTTCATAATACTGTGAAAATTTAAATCCTAAACACTTAAAAAGCTAAATAAAACGATACATGATTGAAAGACTCAATCATCGTCAAAACGAACAGGCATTGTTTTTTTAATTGATGACTGTTTCAAAAATTTTGATTTGCCTAATCATATACGGACCTTTAAGACATCGCCACCACATCCATTTTCATCTACATTCTCTTGAAGATTTGAGGAAGCTTTACACAACACATACTGTATACAATCACACATTCATCTAATAGCTTCTTAACAAAAAGCATTAACCCTTTAATGGTGTTTCTCTAAATTCTTCATCAAAGGTCTATATTTAAGGATGTTTTCTTGAAATCATCGCCAAATGTTGGCCATAGTTCTTCAAGATTTAACGAAATGATGTCATTTTTTCCATAACAAATGACGTCATTATTGTGTTATTTTTAACGTAAAAATGAAGTTGCCTTTGTCTTCATTGTTTGCCATTATTTTCCCCTTTATTTTTGTTTTCAAGAAGCCTCATTTTTCCAAAAAAAGTAGCCAAAAGATTTTAGCTACGTTTATAGAAACTTAACCAAATGTATTTGTAACATCCCGTTACTCATGTTAAAACTAAAATTGTAAATGTGAGAGAGATTCATTGAGAGATTAGAAATTTGTTTCATGCTCATGTATTATGTGATATGTTCATGCATATGAATATTGAATCGTTGCATATGAAAATGATTGTACATGCATTCATTGGTATTCCAGGTATAATTGTTTATAAATGTGAGTATATTGAGAAATGTTGGCCCCCAAAATTTTTTTCTTGATGAATAAGTATGACTTGTATTAATTATGAGTTCCTTATGAAATTTTGTAGAAAGTAATTATTATGTTGATGTTAGAAAGATTATATGATATAGGCTGATTGGAATAAAGTGTAAAGGTTATAAGAATGTTCAAAGGTTATTTTGGTAAGATACTTAAGGTTAAAAGAACATAAGCCTATAAGGAAGGAAAAAGGGAGCTTTTTGGGCTCATTAAGGGTAGAAATGGAAGAAAGAAATGTAGTCTTGTAATCAATTTGAATTATAATTGTAATGTTTGTAATCAATTGTCACAATTGTAACCACTATGGTCACAATTGTAATGTTTGTAATCAATTTGAATTATAACTCAATCTCGTCTTCCTATAAACTCAAAAATATAAGCTTTAAGCACCTCCCCAACAGTTAGAATTGTTGGTAACTCGAACATGTAATCACTTGTTTCTACATCCTTAATAGCTAAAATACCATCTTAGCGTATTCCTACTAGGATGTCTAGCTTAGGTTGTTACTTAAGCTTCTCTAACACTTCCTTTGCTCAATCATCTTTATCGGGTATACATACTTCTTATTTCGATCACCAAATATCATTCCTCTAATTCCACTCGAAAGTTTAGATTCGTTCTCAACACCTCTATGGGACTCAAAATTCTGAATCCTTAGCTTTTAAGCTTTCTTATTTCTTCCCGTAAAACTGATCTAAAAATTTCAATACAACTAGTAACACTTCATTTTGTCCTATATTCCACTCAACATTTTGCACTCTTCATTGCACTAGATTTGGTAACCTCAACATTTGAATTTGCACTATTTCATTATATAATTACTTGTTCTAGGTGTCAGATTACACACTACCTTTACCAGCATGGTACTCATTTGTGCATTCCAGAAATGGCTTGGCACATCTAATGTCTCCAAGACTTCAAAGCGATTTTATCATAACACTTCAACCACATATCAAAATCAACTCATAAGACTTTAATTGTCTTTGTGCATACAAAAACCACTTTATATTGTTACAACAGATTGTATCATAATTTCTGATGTGAAACTTCATTATACACTGCATAACTCCCAAATCCAAATGGCATAATTAATATTGAGGTTATAGATCCTCAAAATTCTTCTTATATTAATCATTAATACGATTTACACCTTTTTCCTCAAATGTTTCAAAGTATTCTTTTAACTGTTCGACTACATTCAAGATCTCATCCATGATCATCATCACCAATTGATCTGATTTTACTTGGATCACTAAAATTTTCAACTTCATGATATTATCGGGGCATTGATACCTCGAACAAAAAAACCTAAATTTCCTCATATCCAAAAATGAATTCTTAAAATTCCTTAAGTGACTAATTCCTCAATGAAGATAACATTATCTCATGTCATTTTCAGTTTCTCATTTGACTTCTTTTCTCTAATGATTTTCTCTTTTCATTCGATTTCCTTTAATTCACATCGACTTATTCAGATGCCTATTCAATCGTACTAGTTCCTCCATACATTTTCAATTCATTTGAATACTTCACTTTACGTGTTGGTATCCTTTCCTTAGTTTCAATTTGGATCTCCCGAACATATTTACATTAAATGTAATGTAGACCTATATTCTCCTCCCCTTTGCAATAGTGTCACCTTGAATTTAAAATCCGCTCTCATAGTTGGATACTTTACATCAAACAAAATACATACAGTCTCAGTAGCATATTCCACTTCTTATGTATAAATCTCTGCTTGGGATATGACTCCATTATTCACTTTTGATTTATTACATATTCATTTTCCGATTTGTTTCTTCAATGACCACTCTTAAACTGGATCGTCTGATCAACTTAACCCAATTGAGGGATATTTTTTTCTTTAAAAGAATATTTCTTGCTACAATCATCGATACTGTTCATGAAATCCTTATCAACTAACCATTTTCCATAATTATTTATGAATCATTCTTCGTACCTCAAGAAGATCAATTCCAACTATACATAATATCCCAATAGGATCAATTTATGTCGTAGCTTACATGATCAGAACATCCCTTGTAATGAAGCTCTATAGCTCACTAAACAATTTCATTTACTCTAATACCTTGGCATCTATCACCAAAATCATTACATCTTATCTAGGGATGTATTTACGTCGATTCCCTAATTAGTATTTTATACTAAGGATACTTTAATCCCATTCAATTCTAGATAACGCTTCTCCGTTTGTGCCAATCCTCGATGATGAGGATTTTTCTATAATCATGTCCCTTTTCTTTTTCCTCAAATTCATCACATATGTTAACATCATTAACAGTCTCAATTTCTCCCCAATCGATCACTACAAGTACTCTCACATCTTGCTTTAACGCATCTTGAAGTTTGAACTATAGGAACTATGATTGGTACTTATTCAATAAGTCACCGATTACTTCCTATATCACCTCCGAGGATATATCACCAGAACGTAATATCAATTTCATATTCAATAATACATCAACCGATACAATTATACTGAATCTTTATCTGTTACATCCATCCATATACTATTTCTTTTCCCATATATATATATATATATAGAGGATATAGAATTTCCGATGCATAAATTTTCAGTCTCAATTTCCCCCTAATATCTCCTTATACTAAAGTACAAACTCTTACCACAATACTCACATAACCATTTCGGTTTCAAATTCATCATTTTATGATCATAACAATTTTATGATTGCATTCCATTCTACCTATACACTTTAGTCTCTTCATTTCTACTCATATTCTCATTTTCCTCAATCAATCCACAGCAATCTACCTATTCACACCTATATCATCTTCAATGGTACATACCCCCATTGTGGTGTACCGTTATTTTTCATACAAAACTAGATACTATTTCTCAATCCAAAAATGTCCATAAACCTTTATTTTCTCACATTTTATCAAATCATCAATTTTCTCAATGCTTTTAACCGCTCAAACTCTTAAGGAAATACTCATGCATATGACTCATACTAGGGATCAGTTGCCGCAGTCTACTATGACATGACTAATATGCATATGCATATAACTTGAAACATATTTCAGAATGCTCATATAAGATAGTACTTCTGGGCTTTGATACCATATAAATGTAGCATCCCACTCTTGCAATGACCCGAACCCGACATCGATGATGATATCCGAGTCCGTGCCCTGTGAGGGTGGCATGCTAGAGCACTCTAATCACTTAGAAATCGGTACACTTTTTTCAAAACACTAAAGACAATATGCGGAAATCAATACTCAAAATGGGCCCGTATTCACTTATAAACATTTTCAATTATCACAAAACCATTAATAAGTTTTTCAGTAGCCATTTGGGCCCTCTAATTACAAAACAATCAAGTCCTTTCGGAATACAAATGTATACAAAAAGTTGCGGAAGAATACAATTTAATAAAACATATGGGATGTAATTTATCATCAAAGCATAACACACAAATTACATCATAACTTAACATATCAAAATGCAAATGCACAATCAAATGGCTTGAGGATTCCATGGAACAAAATGGAGAAACTGAAGTTTACACCATGAATAAAACAAGTCCACTTTTTGGATCTCGTATGCCATAAGCGGGTAACCAGGAGAAGGCTTTATGTCGACATACACATGACTACGAAACGGTTCACTCTTGCCTATACAAAAGCACATATTCATGTTTAATTCAATTCATCACAAATTCATATTCTCATGCTTTTTCTTCTTTCCATTTAATCAAAATGTCATCATACAATTCCAAGGCATAGCATGATCAAAAAAGGAATATGTTATTTGGTTTAAACTAGATACATTAGAAGAAATGTGCAGATTGTCTAGCAGGGAAACAAAACAAGGTTTCTTTCCAGAGTTCTCCTCCATCCAGAATGAAGAATGTTCTAGATCTGATTCACTCAGATTTGTGCGGACCATTGCCAAAGTCACTAGGTAATGCACAATACTTTGTGACTTTTATTGATGATCATTCCAGGAAAACGTGGGCTTATACTCTGAAGACTAAAGATCAAGTGCTAGATGTGTTCAAACAATTTCACGCCTCAGTTGAGAGACAAACTGGGAAGAAGCTGAAGTGCATTCGGACAGACAATGGCGGAGAGTACATCGGATTATTTGATGCTTACTGTAAAGAGCATGGTATTCGACATCAAATAACTCCACCAAAAACACCGCAATTGAATAGTGTAGTTGAGAGGATGAACAGGACTTTGATGGAAAGAGTTAGATGTCTACTTTCATAATCAAAGTTGCCTAAGGTATTTTGAGGTGAGGCTTTACTTACAGTTGTTTATGCATTAAATCGTTCATCATGTGTTCCTCTCTAGTATGAAGTTCCATAAAAGGTGTGGTCAGGAAAAGATGTTTCCTATGACCATTTGCGGGTCTTTGGTTGCAACGCCTTTGTCTATATTCCTAAAGATGAAAGGAAAAAACTTGATGCCAAGACACGACAGTGTGTATTCATTGGCTATGGTCAAGATTAATTTGGTTATAGGTTCTATGATCTGGTGCAGAAAAGGTTTATCAAGAGTCGTGAAGCTATGTTTGTTGAAAATCAAACTATTAAAGATATCAATAAGGTGGAGAAGGAAGTTCCAAGCTCCGATGATGACTCAACAAGCTTCCGATTGAATCCTCCAATAGTGGTGCCTACACAAGTTGGAGATGAAGTACATAATGATCAGCTAGAAGCTGAGAATGCAGATGCCCCTAATGAAGTTGAATCAGAGGATGATGATAGTGTTACATTCAACTACCAGCACCTGAAGATTCTCCAGTCTCATTACGAAGATCTAGTAGAAATAGGCAACCATCTACTAGATATCCATTTGATCAGTATGTAATGCTGACTAACGGGGGAGAACCAGAAAGCTTTGATGAAGCTTTGAATGATGAATACAAGAAGAAATGGAAAGAAGCCATGCAAGACGAGATGAAATCCTTGCATGAGAATAAAACATTCGAGTTGGTGAAGTTGCCAGAAGGCAAAAGAGCATTGAAGAATAAATGGGTGTTCAGGATCAAGCATGAAGAACACAACGACCATCCTCGATTCAAAGCAAGATTATTCTTAATTCTTCAAATTTTCACATTTTTTTCTCTTCATTTCTTGATTTTCAAACTTCCATTTCAATCAACTCATTCACTTAAACTTTCATAACCCTTTCTAATCCACTAAATTTTCAAATTCATCAACACCTATCAATTCTCTTTCTCAGCATGTTAAATATTCTCATTAACATGTTAATTAAGTCAACAAAGTCATAAATTAATCAAAGTCCCAAAATACATTAAATCATGTTCCGCTTAGGTCATTTTTCAAATTATCCAATTGTAGGAATTTGCTAAAACATCCTTCTAGATAAATGTTCCTTATTGTCTCAATTTCATAACGCCACAAAAATCATCCAATTTGGAGCACTACATCAAAATTTATGCTCAAAACAGTCTGGATATGTCTTATGCTAAATCATTTTCCAGCATGTTATTTCCATCCAAAAATTTACATTCTTAAAGACAAAATTGAAACTCGATTTCTTCATAACAATTGTAGCTCTGTTTCTTTAGTTTAATCCAAAGTAAGAACAACCTCATTTGGATTACTAGAGAAAAAGTTATGTCCAAAATACTTTTAGATGTTCTTAATCCAAGACTGAACACTAATTTGAACTTCAAGTCAGAAATTGACAATCTTAGGGGCTAAATTGAAATTTCATTTCTTCATATGATTTGTAGCCACATGACTCAATTTTATTTTTCCTCAAGAATCATTTCAATCGGATCTCAACATATCCCGAAATTTGCAAAAGACTGAACCATGTTCAAAAAATTATCTAACTCACTTTGATTAAATTAATCATCCTTAATTTAATCTCATAAAAATACAAATTTCTCCTGAGAATGTATATAATTGTCTTAGGAATCCAACGCTTCAAAAACCATGTCAATCGGATGTTGGACGGAGAAATTATAAGCAAAAGATTGAAAAAGGATCGGATTGGGAACAAAATAACAAAAACAGGAGGAGTCAAAATGACATACAAATAACCGAAATTTTCAAAATTCATAACTCTTGATCCCAAACTCCAAATTTGACAAATTTGATATCAAAAGATAGCTCAAAGGAAACTCTACAACTTCCATGAAGGACAAAAAAATCAATTTATCCTCTAAGGGAGTCAAAAATCCACTCAAAGTTTCTGTCCTAATCATCTCTTCCTAAACAATTTCCAAATTTTAGTCGATCATAACTCCTAGCACTGATATCGAAACATTGCATACTTTATGGTGATAAATAGTTGGGAATATAAGCTACAACTTTCATGTAGACCATTTACTCCAATTCAGACCACATCAATCCGGCGATTTGCCTCAAAGCACAACATACACAATCCTACACTGAAAAGCATTTTCTAAGACAAATTAAAATAACCTTAACTTTGAAAGCTCATAACTTTCACTCCCGATATCGAAAAATATCAAACTTTATGGCGACAGAAAGCTTTCAATAGAAGCTACAAATTTCCTGAATATCATTTTCTCAAATTCTGCCTAAATCAAAAAGTCAACTCTCAAGTCAAACTTTCTATCTCCAAAAGTCAACTTTCTTAATTCTTCAAATTTTCACATTTTTTTTCTCTTCATTTCTTGATTTTCTATTTGTGGGATGGAAACATGAATATTTGAAAGATGAGGTGAATAAAAGGAATGTACGTATAAAAGTTCAAAAAGGTTGATTTTGAATAATTGTGGTCTATATTAGGGTTCCTTAAGAAATGAGACCATTGACTTGTGAAAAGATGCTACGAATTATTGGATTTGTGATATAGTGTTTTGATATGAGTAAGAAGTGAGAAATGTGTGTGATGAGAAATAAGATGAAATAAACTAGTGTTTTGATATCATATTGGCTTTTGACACAAAAATCAAATAACTTCGAATAAGTGAGAAATATGTATGACGAGAATTAGTTAAGAAGTGTGTGATAAGTTTCTTTTGAAAAGCAAGTAGGTAAAAGAATAAGTTACTTGGTGCTTAATCGAGTATGAATTTCGAAGACGAAATTCTTTTAAGAGGAGAAGAAATGTTGGACCCCGATTTTTAAGTGAAATTTAGAAATAAGAAATGAAATTAAATGAGTATTTTTGCATATGAACTTTCTTATGATGTATTGTCCTATGAGAAAAAGAATATGTGTACGAAAAGTAAGATTTTCGAAATGTGCCTTCGGGCAATACGAACTTTCAAGTGTGATATGTGTTATATGGGTTTGGTTAGGTCCCTTAAGTTGAGTCAGTGCACTAGTCTCATTTTTAAAAGGCTTCTCCCGCATGCCCGTTAGTGGCACTGGAGCTCCGATTTCGGACTCCCATAAGTCACAGCTACACTAGACCGCTATGTAGGAAAGTGTAGTACGTTCAGTTCACGGCTGCACAGGACCGCTATGAGGGAATGTCCATTAACAACACCCTCACACTTGAATTGTTGCTTGTCCTCAAGCAACTTACTTAGGTCATAACCAACATATTCTGTCCTTTTATTTTCAACGAAAATTAAGTGTTTGCAATCCCTTAAAATTCGGCGAACTTAAGTATCAAACTACTACATGTATCATAATATTTTCATCAATGCACATAAACAAAGTCAAAGTTAGATACCTTTGATCAAAAGCAAGCATAAAATTAAAATGAACTTTCCTCACGATATTCCCTCATGTCGCTCAAGTGTATAAGGGTTGTGTTTCGCTCAAGGCTTCCTCTAAAAGATTACACTACCATAGGCTTGCAAATTCACCTATTTTTCACTACATAGAGTACATGCCATCATGGATCAAAAGGACTTAATTACGGGTTGTAACGGGGCTAAGGTTCAGGTGAGGTAAAAAGGGCAAAGGTTACTCACAAGTATTCACAAAGTACTAAGTGACGTGGGACATTCAAAAAGAATTTCTGAAATGTACATACAGAAACACAGGACTACAACTACTCGTCGCTATCACACGCTATTGTTTTGATTTATTTTTTGATTTATTTTTGATTTATTTTTCTCTTTTTATCTTTTTTTTTATTTTGTTTTTGTAACAATAAATATAAAAGAAGATAGCATAACAAAAATCAACAACAATTGAGTAGATGTATCTCTAAAACATCTCAGAATAATATGTAAAACAAAAGTCCCCAAATCAAGGAATCAAATGCTTAGTACTTCATTTAACTTGTGAAAGGGTAAGGCTAAAAGTTTTCAAGTTTTAATGTAATACGATTAATAAGAAAACAACAAGGTTAAAGGCTCAAAGGGGGTAACAAAGGAAAACTGATTTGGTGGGTCATTTAAGCTAAAGGGTAAAAACAAAGAAGGCCTTTATCATGTCCATAAAGCATGTAACTAGCAGTATCAAACAGGTTCAGAGCAAGTTCTGAAGGTAATCTACATAGGGAAGCATCACACATGACAAAGAAAATAAATGACTATGAGATGCAGTCATATGGCTCAAAACCTCACAAATGTTTAAATGAAAATCCATCAAAATTTTATACATTGCCTCATCACTCAGTATCAGTTATTGACTAAGTTTATGCAATTGACTACTTTAATTAATCCACATGTTTCACTATCCTCTCAAGCTGCCTATTCCAAGTTCATGCAAACAACTCAATTTTCCATCCAACTACTTTGAAAAAATCATATGGTCAAATTCATCACAAATAGGACCTAAGTTAGCTACCAGAAGAGTCGCAACTATTCAAGTGTGTATCTCTTAACATCAACATCAATATCATAAACATCAGCAAGCACATAAGCTCAATCCCCCCCCACACTTAATATGAACATTGTCCCTAATGTTCAAGTAGTCAACAAACAAACACAAAGAGGGGAAAGAGAAAGAAGAAACTTCCCTGAAAAAGAATCGACCAAGAAACCTTTATCCCCAACCATGCAAACCTAAAGAAAACTCAAAACAATTGAAAGAAATGCATTAAAAGAAACACAAAGGAAACAACGAGAAAAGAAAAGAAAGAAAACTATAGTCCTACTGGAAAACATGCATCGCGATCAAGGAGGCGAAGTGTCATGAAGAGACAATCGCTCCTCAGAGTAATCCACAAACCTGGGCATATACAATTTTGCTCGTTGTCCATTTACCTTGAATAAATTTTCATTGTCTCGTTTTACCTTAATGACCCCAAAAGGAAGGACTTGGATCACCGTGAATGGACCATACCACCTCGACTTGAGCTTCCTTGGAAAAAGACGAAGACGAGAGTTGTAGATCAATACCTGGTCGCCTACCTTAAAGTCTCAGTGGAGGATCTCCTTGTCATGCCACTTCTTCACACGTTCCTTATACAACTTTGAATTGTTATAAGCATCCAAACGGAACTCTTCAAGCTCATGAAGTTGCATAAGTCTCTTAGCACCTGCAGTAGACAAATCAAAGTTAAGAAATTTAGTAGCCCAGTATGCACGATGCTCTAACTCAACTGGAAGATGACAAGACTTCC
>JANITW010000009.1:4005705-4020170 GCA_027564335.1 Erythroxylum williamsii
TCTATACATATGGTAAATAACTATGATGATAAAGGATCTCCTTAAAGTAGACCTTTAGAAGCTTTGAAGGAATAAATCGATTCTCCATTAATTATGATAGAATAAGAGATAATGGAAGTACATTGAGAGGTCCATCTGATAAAATTATGAGAAAATCTCAAACTTCCATGATTTTAGTTAGGAAATCGGATTTAACTAAGTTAAATGCCTTGTTAAAGTTCACATTAAAAGTATGTATCTTGTTTTCATTAGCTTTGTGATAGCTTCTAAAGAGCTCATGGGCTAATAAAACATTATCCTTTATTGCTCTCCCTAGTATGAATGCCCTCAAACAAGGATTAACTATCTTGTAGAAAATTTAAATAGTTTTTATTATAGAAGCAAGCAATTTGAACACAATTTTTGTAAATTACATTACAGTAAGAGATTAGTCAATAATGATCAAGAGATATAGGATTAGGTACTGTGAATCAAACAGAAGTCAGTGCTGTTTAGTTTAATAAGAAGAGTGCTATTTGCACTGAATTCTCACATTCTTTTGATGATGGATTTACCAAAGAGAGGGCAGCTTTTTAAGAAGAACCTGGCATTAAAGCTACAGGGTCCTAAGGCTTTATTAGAGCTAATACTAAAGAGGGCATTTTTAATAGCCAAATCTAAAAAAGGTTTAATAAAGCATTCAACTAAATATGAGCTAATGTCTTAAGGAATGCAATTCTTAATCATTTGGAATGAATACTTCTAGAAGGTTTAGAGCCAAAGAGTTTTTTGAAGTCAGGGATGGCAATGGGCCGATCTTGTTAATGTTTTAAAAATTAAAAGTGTAAAATAATGTCTTCCTTTTAATTGAGTCACTACTTGAGCTACCGAAGCCTAACTTTTTTAAGTAAAACGATGTCATTTTACTTAGAAAAATTAGACCTTGAACCAATCCGGGCTTAATTTAACCCATGAGTCAGCCCATTGAAAATATCTGAATTTAGGTTAATGAGTCAGTCCATTGTCATTCCTACTCGAAGTGTGCCTGTGCTTTCTCTAACTATTTGATTCGAGCTTTCTACTTTATGAGAAAATAATGTGTGTCAAGAGCCCTTATTTAAGGATATGGTAAACCATATAAACTCCATTATATATCACTCTTAACTTATCGATCGCTTACATCATTCATGACTATAAATTGAAATGGATAAAACTTTTTTCTATGAATAACATCTCACTCAAAATTTTGTTAAAATGTAGGTTTTAAAGGTATAAAAGTGTGTAGCCTTATCTCTGTTTAATAGAGAAATTCTTTAGAAAAGGCAAGTTTTCTATAACAGTGTGTAAATAACTTTATAAATAATTA
This sequence comes from Erythroxylum williamsii, assembly GCA_027564335.1. NCBI lineage: Eukaryota > Viridiplantae > Streptophyta > Magnoliopsida > Malpighiales > Erythroxylaceae > Erythroxylum > Erythroxylum williamsii. The sequence goes on from JANITW010000009.1 coordinate 4,007,051, forward strand.
AAAATTAAGCTACAAAATCAAAATTTCAAATGAAGAAAAAACTGTTTTTAATGAAATATCTAAAAATAAAGAAAAGATTCAAAGACTAAACCAGTGATTATATGACTAAAATGACTTAAGTTGACCCCGAAACAAAAAGAACGTGGGTGGCTAAGCGTAAGCGCGTGTGGACTAAAATTCATGCTTATCCTCCGGATGAATTAAAAGCCGAGAGCGGTGGCCAAAAGATGGACACTTCAATTATGCGGGGCCCAACATGGGGGGTATTCCGTATCAAACGCAAACCCGCGTGGCCTCACTCCAGTCACCAACTCAGCCACGTCAGCGAATCAGAATCTTCGGCACTCTTCCAAATTCCAAGCGACACCGTATATACTACTCTGGAAGACGAAAATATCCTAGACCATGCGCTGCGTATTAAGTACCAAAGCACAAAGCAACAAACAGAGAACCGCTCAGTTTAATTATGTTTTCCTCTTTTCAATATCTAAAGGACCATATTACCCCCCGTTCCATTCAATTATTTTTCTTTTTAATTACTATTTCGGTTTTAGTAATGGCAGTTGCTTCTTCCCACTGCCTTCGGGATTTCACTTTCCAATTTATCAACATCTCTTTGACGCTGTTTTTGACTGGGAAGACGCCAGAATTAGAATGAGGCGCGTCCCGTAAGGTAATTTTGTAATAGAAAGCAAAAGTAAGACTGTTTCGGTCCGGTATGTCACCCAAGCTTGCTCGACCACGCTTTTATTTCTTCCTCTTTCTTGACAAGGAGAGAGAGAGACAGAGAGAGAGCGATAACCTTTTTTAAAAGCTTTTGAATTAGTATAAGCTTTAACCTTGGAATCCTAACAGCTTTCCTTCGTAGCAAAAAATGAAATCTTGCGAGCTCTGCAAGCTTCCCGCGAGAACCTACTGTGAATCCGACCAAGCCAGCCTCTGCTGGGACTGTGACGCCAAAATTCATGACGCTAACTTTCTGGTGGCGCGTCACTCTCGCGCACTCCTCTGCCAAACATGCCAAGCTGTCACTCCCTGGAGAGCCACTGGCGTCAAACTAGGACGCACGGTCTCCGTCTGCGAACGATGTACACATAATAGTGAGGAACAACATGAAGAAGAAGATGATGATGATGATGATGAAGAGGAAGAAGAGAGCGACGGTTCTGACGGCAGTGACCTTGAAAGCGATCTCGACGGAGAAGGTGATAATCAGGTGGTGCCTTGGTCGTCCGTCACGCCCGCGCCGGTAACATCGTCGTCTTCGTGTAATTCTTCAACGAGCAATGAGGGTTCCCTGTTGGAATCAATGAATGCCGATTCGATGAAAACAGATCTTCGCTCTTTTCTCCATGTATGTTACTAAACTGCTTTTATTTTATTTTTTCTACTTCAACGTGTCATATTTGAGCTTCAGTTAATCAAATCGATTGTTACAAATTGATGGTAGGGCAATGTGAAACAGCCATTTTCTGAGGGAGGTCCAAGCGGTGACGGAGAAGCTACGTTTTTTGACCAAATGTATAGGCCTTTCAAATGTCCTAGAACTGAAATGGACCGGACGGTCCGGGCCGGTTGTTGTTCTGCGGTGGTTGTGGACTCTCTCAGGGAATATCATCCATATGATAAGGAGGAACCGAAAAGAGAATCTGAAGCCGTGGATGATCTGTTGGCGAATTCTAGATGCAAGAGTTAATGGTTTTGTTTTTTCAAAAGAAAGTTTAATTGGACTTGTCTAACAACCACAGTATTGATGTTTAGTTGATTTTTGTTCGAAAATATGATTGTAAACTTACTCATTTGCAATCGTTGCACGTCTCTGTTGTTAGCTGTTGAAGTTTGATTTTGTGATCCATTTTAATACTCTTTTAGAATATATGATTTTCCTTTTCATTTACATTTACAAGTTTAGTTATAGTCTTTTATATGAAAATTTGTTGACTCGTTTCATATTGGGTCAGTGCCATAAGCGGCGTTGAATGGGTAAAACCATACATACAACGTAACGGAGACGCCGATTCAAACTTTGGACCACAGCCAAACACCCATTTTGTGTGTGTGTCTGTTAACTTATGATATATAGAATTGCGTAGCAATAGGAGATATTTCCATAGGGAAAGTATCTTTAAGAGTATAACTTGTATATATGTACATCTTTGACACCAATAATACACGACTCTCTCTGCAAATTTTACACTTGGAAGCAAAAATCTCAAGTATCAGATGATGGAAAATGGCCAAAATCTTGAGAAGAATTTGAACGGACTAGGAAGAGTACAAACTTAACCAATTTATTAAACATAGGTTTTGTGCGTAGCTGTCGAAAATGACTGACTGAGGAAGAGAGAACCATGCCCGCAGATAGTGATTGAATTTTAGTGGCGGTGGTTTTCTGAACATTCATTGATCTTGTGGTTTAGCTGTTACCTTTTGTGGCCATACCACGATATTATATTATTTCGTATACAAATATCTGGGCGTAAGATTAGAATCTTTCAAATTAGCTTGCTTTAGTTTAGCGATAGAATTTGGGGGGCCATCTACATGAGGTGGCGGAGAGGTTTACTTTTGATAAGTGCCTTTATGGAAACCCGCAACGCAACCTCCAAAACGGAAATTAAAAGAGAGAGTATTTAAAACCTTGCAAGGGAGCTGTGGCTGAGGAAGATTCTGAGCGGAGCGCGCCCACATGCTCTCACAGGGCTGGGCAGCTCCAGATTTGATTCGGCTGACGGTTGTTATTTGTTTCCTCTGCTCAAAAGAGAGGGATCAAGTGGGCTTTGAGTACTTGTGGTGGAGAATGAGATTCAGCGTTTTTGTGGCACAGAGTTTTCTCAACAACCCCGTAATTATTTATTTAAGTCGTCATCCGGTGTGACAGTGACAGGTTGCTTTCATTTAGTTGGAATATATCGGTTTGTGTGCCCTATGGAGATATGGCAAAACTTAAAGTTCTTGCATGTGTTTTAGTAATTAAATGAATTTCTAAATTAAATTGAAAAATTGAGTTGCTGACTGAGATTTATCTAACGTAAAACCTTCAATATTTCACAAATATATGGATCGTAACCCCTAGTAATTCAGGTGTTGATCCCACGAAGAATTATCTAAAACTAATTGAATCCTAATTTTTTCTAAGGTTGTAAAAACATGATTTAAATGAAAATAAAAATAACCAGAAATTAAGCAATCAAGTATGGATTGGATGAAACTAAAATTCCGAAATTAACACAATTAAATCAAATAAAGCACTAACCACTTCACAATTGATATATCACTATAAACAAGATCAATCAATTATGAAAACATAGGATTCATTCTATCATCATTTTACTACCTTAATCACTTTTGAAATAATCGATATTAATCATAGATTTTCGAAGGTTTAATTATTCTCTCTCAAAATTTAATCATTTAACCATAATTAATAATCCCCAATTGATTTCGAAATTTTAATTTTACAATGTCTCAGTTAACAAAAACAGCCTACGTCTTCAATTAATTCTTAAGCGATCTATTAGATAATCGGGTCCTCATATAAGATCTTTCTGTGTATGATTATCGATTTGATATTTATGTGATAATTTATTAGGTTGTTAATTCTCATTACCCAGTCTAATCATGTTATCATTGACTCAATCTCTTGATTTATTATCGAAATATGTAAAAATCATAAATATCACAATACTCAAACATTTCATTGAGATCAAAAGCAATTAAATCACAAAATGATTCCCACAATGAAATTAGAACATCATTAATAACATATTCAGCATTCTCAAACTCAAGTTATACATCAAGATGAAGTAAATAAAGAAGAGAAAGTAGAAACGAGCTTGAAATGGTTGGTTTAGAGTGGCTGGATAGCAATTGCAGATGATCCTCTTCTCTTCTCTCCTTCTTACTTTTCCTTATTTTCTTTTTCAATTTGACAAAAGGACGCTAGTTCTAATTTGAGTCATTTAACGTTTTTCTATAGGTCATGGGCATTTAGGGTAAAGTTTAGGTTTTTCCTAAGTCAAAATGTCCAAAAAAAAAAAACTATCCAAATATCAAAATAGAAGTAGATCCCCACGTCTAGCGAGCGCCTGTCACGGTTGTGACCCAGTAAAAATTGCCTTTTGTCATGACCATGACCTAGGTATCACAATCATGACCCTAGGTGATTCTTTTCTATCACAACTATGACAAGGGTGTCATGTCACAATCTTAACCTTAGCCTTTTGTCCGAGCTTTCTCTATCTTCCTTCAATCTTCTTCATCTGAGTTCATACACTAACAAACAAATTAAAACACCTTAAGTTCACAAAATTAAAGTCCAATATCATACTCTAAACCATATAACACTCAAAAACATAAACATAGAATCATATTAACATAATTTTAAACCTAAATGTGCACAAATCATCTAATCAACACCTGAAAACTCACTAAAACACCTACCAAAAAATAATGTAAATTATAACTATCAACATCCTCACACTTAAACTTTTGCTCGTCCTCAAGCAAAAACAAAAAAAAAAACATAAACTTAAACAAAATCACATACATTCATACACATGCAATAATGATATAATGGCATCTAACTTCATTAACTTCGATTAACAGTCAATCAAGTTTTTCCAATATATTAACTTATGCAATCTATGACTAAGCACTTTGGATTGAATATAAATACTAATAAAGACCTTAACATCATCTTCATTCACCTTAGGCACTTGTACAAACACATTAATAATTCGTATTCAATCAAAATTGCAACTATCACTAAGTCACTTTTCATGAAAATTCTTGTTATTTTCAAAGTAGGTAGAATTTATTTATCAAAACACCATTTTGTTCATTTTGTTTAATGTTGACTTAGTCTTTTGACGTGAAAGTAAACATTTGTGATGAATGCCTCCTAATTACTAAAATAAGTCACATTTTATTAATAAGCTTAGTTCGAATGTCATTCTAGCCTTTTGACGTGAAGGTAAACATTTGTGATGAATGTCCCCCAATTACTCAACTATATCATATTATCAACTGGCTACTAACTCTATTCATAACTCAAAGATCAGCGGATTAGTTATTTAAAAAGATACATACACATTTTTTTCACATTTCACATGGCCTACCTCATTTCTTTTAGCTAATCGTCCTCATGAAAGGTTACTAATGATGCCACTAATTTTTTTAAGTTATAATTATAAATGTATGTAACAAATTTCCTCAGGTATTTAACCAAAACTACTTAAAATAAAAATTTCATAAACTAATATGTCTTTACAATTTAAAGACTATATTCAAAGCTAAATTAATTCCATCAAGTTATAGGCATTTACTCATTCACACAATTCACACTTATGCTACACACCATGTCAACCTAAACAAAACTAACAACATGACATACAAAATTGCATTCATGATGACAATAACAATATGAACCTCCCCACACTTGGACTATATATCGTCCTCAATATGAGGAGAACTAACAACACATAAAAGAAGCTAAAAATGACAAAAATAAAAACAAAAGAGAATGAGAAAGGTTAGAGCATGAACTAGTTACGATATTTAAGGTGGTGATGGTGTCAGAGACGGTATCTGAATGCTTTGAGCAGTGAAGTATTTGTAAATTCTCCATATATCTCAGCGCTATCATTGTCGTTCTTGATCCATCTCCTTCAATAGTTTGTTGTTGTATGAAATTGCATTCAGCACCTTTTCCCATCTAACAACTTCTTCTTCCTCAAACTCCTCACTGGTTGATTCTTCAACTTGTACTGAGGTGGTGCTGGGCTAGAGCTAGCTTGTCCTATCATGCACTTCACATGAGATTTAGCATTAATATCTCAAAGTTCCATATATTGGGACGTCAAGATCTTAGCTCTTGTTAAATGACGAGTACTAAGAAACTCAGGCATAAGAACAATTAGTCTATTGTAATTGACACCATAATAATCAGCAATGGTAGTAACCAAATATCTTATACCATGATTACTGATTCTCCTTTTCAGAGTTGCAATAATGGTATTAAAAACATATGTGGTTGTGCAAACTTGAATGTCATTGTCCATGTAGCACAAAATAAATAATTCCTTTACCGAGCACTTGTTGCTTTCGCTTTTATCAAAAACAGTTCAACATATAAATTTGTGTAACAATAAGTGTTAAGGACTATAAATGATATTGTTATATGTATTCTTAGCATCAAAGTTTTCCAACCTAGGTAATTGGGTTCAATATCGCTAGGCACGAAAATCATCATGTTGATCAATAATGGTTGATTATAGGATGGTTCAATTCGTATGGTCGACCTCACAATTGAAACCAAATTTTTTTAGGGTTATTTAATTCAAAATAAAGAGAGGCAAAAAATTCAAAGGTTAATTCCTCATATAGAACAAAGGTAAAATGCATGAAATTATCCCATTAAATTCTTCTACCTAGATTCTCAACCTTGTCTCTCAATCCAAGTGTTTCCAAAATATCAAAGTCTAAACACATGAGATTTATCATTGATACCTCGAAGTTCCATATGTTGGACGTCAGGATCTCAGCTCTCGTTAAATGACAAGTATTAAGAAACTTAGGCATAAGAACAGTTAGTCTATCATAATTGACACCATAATAGTTAGCAATAGCAGTAACCAAATATCTGATGCCAAGATTATTGCTTCTCTTTTTCAAAGTAGCAATAATGGTATTAAAAATATGTATGGTTGTACAAACTTGAATGTCATTGTCCATGCACCACAAAATAAATAATTCCGTCACCAAGCACTTGTTGCTTTCGCTTTTATCAAAAATAGTTTAACACATAAATTTGTGCAACAAGTGTTCAAGAGTATAAATGATATTGTTATGTGTATAGCATCAAAGTTTTTCAACCCAATTAATTGGGTCCAATATCACTAGGCACAAAAAGATTAAGATTGTAGCTTTAAAATGATTTTGAGTAATAGCCAGAGATAAGTAGATGATTTAAAGTTTTAGGCTCCATTCTATATAGTTTGCATAAGGTATTGGTGAAAGAAATCTCTTTTAATTTTTCTAGTGTGTTGAGCCTTTGTTTGATGTCTAACTATGGATAAAGGAAGCTTTAAGGGTGTTGTCCTTGAATCAAATAAGCTTTCTCCAAGGCACCAAAGGAGTAGGGTGTTAAAGAAGGTGAAGATATGACTTATTATTGAATGTTTTGGGGCTATGACCATTTTGTGTAGTTCTATTATTCATAATAGCATTGAATTCCCTAAATTTGTAGTTCCATGCTCCATTTTCAATTATAACATTAACTTTAGCCTTTAGGAGAACTAAGAGCTTGAGATTTTTCATCCCTTTCAATCTTGTGGAGGGTACCAAAATCATTCCAAGTAGCATGCCATAACTAAGTTTTATTCCTATTCACAATCATTATTTTCATCTCAAGGTTTATAAAGCTTCTAAGTTTTAACATTTGATTTATAGACCAAAAGAAAAGTTGCTAAGGTTTAATCCTCCAGAAACTTTAGCATTTTGAGATGTATGCTTACATCTATTTCACCCAAATAGATTCAAACTCAGTAAAGAGCTTCTATATCCTCTTTCTAGTAACATCTTATTAAGATCTTGTTTGAATTTATCCCCAAACCACCTTATTCTTTAGAGAAAGAACCTTAGAAGACCTCACTTTGGAAATGAAATTTAGTTTTAAATTTCCAAACTATAGAAAATTCTTCATCAATTTTTTAATGTCCTTAATGAGATTCTGAGGAAAGAATAAATGACAACACTTATATATTGACGTTATCAAGCATTTAAGTGATCAATTGTAATCTTCCATCAAAAGATAAGAGTTTATTGTTCCAATAACCAATCCCTTTGTGAATTGCATCATAAAGAGCTTGACAATCTCTATAAATGATCCTTCTATTAGAGATTAGGATCATTAAATATTTAAAAGGCAACTCATGATAATTGAACCTAGAGATAAATCTACGAGATGTCCTCATCTCCTAAGCATCAACTGAGATAAGAGATTGAAGTCGTTCTGCAATTTTATAAAGTATTTTAGTAGAATATGGATAAGCTCTATATAACAAAATAAGATCATCAACTAAAGAAATATTAAGTAGCTTTAGTTTCTTATATATATTATGATACCTGAAAGCTTTTTCCTACTAAACTCTTTATGCCATCATTTTATAGAGTACCTCAATGCATAAGTTAAAGAGGTAAGGGACAAAGGAACATCTTGCCTTAGCCTCTTGGCTTTATTGGAAAAACAATGTGGGTTCATCATTCACTAGTATGACAAATGAAGTGGTAGAGATATATTTTTCTATCCAATAGGTGAATAAGTTAAGAAAGTCAAATCGATGATGAATTCTCATTTAATTAAATCAAAAGCTTTCTTAAAATCTATCTTCATTGAGAAATTTTTTAATGGCTTTTTTCTTTTATAACTTTTAAAGGTCTATTGAGCTATCAATAGGTTGTCCCATATACTCTTGCCATATATAAAAACACCTTAGTTTGGATTGACTTAGTCCTTCAATACCACCGTGAGTCTAGTAGTAACTTAAAAATGATTTTATATGTGACATTACAACATGAGATCAGTCTATAATCGTTTAGAGAACTAGGGTTGTGCTTTTTATAAATCAAACTCACATAAGTTTTGTTGAGGTCTTTTAGCAATTTTCCTTTAGAGAAGAATTCCATTACTACTTTAGCTACCATGTCACTTGTACGATTCCATCTCTTTTAAAAAAAAGCTTTCGTTTAATACATCAAGTTCTAGTTCCTTGTTTGGGTTGTGGTTGAAGATAGTCTCTTTAATTTCAATGGCATTGAAAGGTTTAACCTGTAACACCCCAAGTTAGGGGTTAGAAAAATTTAGGAATTTCAGTGCACTTTATGCTTTGCATAATTGAGTTTTTGCTGATAACTGCATATGTATTTTTGACACATATACATGTTTTCATTTAAATATTCCGGGTAAAATGGATTTATAAAATGCGAATATATTGTGGAAAATTTATTCAGAGACAATTAGCATTATTTTGAAATTTTTGGTGAATTTTTAGAAAAATCTTGAAATTTGGACCAATCCTAGTATGACATGTGGACTGATTAAAGATTGACAAATGACTTACATGCATGGTGACATGTGGACTGATTAAAGATTGACAAATGGATTACATGCATGGTGACACATGGCAAGATGTAAGTAACATAAATATCACAAGTTGTGTAAGGCAAAGTTACTGAAGCTCCTGGTTGTTTTCATTTTTAGATTTTTTTTGGTCTTTACCAAAAGTTACTGAACCTTCATCACTGAAACCTCACTGCTGGTGATTTTTTGAAAGAAAAGTAAGTGAAATGATAAGTTTCTAAGCTCTGTGAATGACTCTGATGTTGTGATAGTGTTGGGATTAAATATATGCATAAGTTGTGTATAAAGCAAATTCAGTGACAGTGATGAAAAAGATGAGTTGATATTATTGAGTAGTGGAAGTGTATTACCGATTGCATGGAGTTTGTGCATAAATTGTTTATAGGATTTGGTGAGATCTTAGTATAGAAAGGAGTTAAATGAAGTGAAAGCATGGAGAATAGTAAAAAGAAAAGCATCAAATGAAAGATAGAAAGAAAATACAGTAGAGAGAGAAAATAGAAAAAATGCAGTAGTGAGAAAGAAGAACATGATGAAATACGTAAATGATTTCTGTTTTGATGTTTGTGTTTCATTTTGATTTTTTATTTGTTTGAGTTATGATGAGCTGAAAAGGAAGTAAAAGAGTTAGGTTAAGTGTTATATGTGTTTATTGAATAAGATTGAAGTGTAAGATCTAGGAAGTTTGAACATGACGAACTTAAAGGATTTGGCTAGAATTTCTTCCAGGTAAAGTTCGCTGTGGCGAACTTGTGAAAGTTTTGTGAGAATTCCTCTCTGAAAGAGTTCGACATGGTGAACTTCTGACTTCGCCGCGATGAATTTTTCTCTACACCGAAGATTCTTCTGTATTTTAGGCATAACTTTCTCTATAGTTATTCGAATGGAGAGAGTTTTAATTTGGAGTAAATTAGACACATAAGGCTACAAATTGTCTGAAGAGATTAAATTCTAATTCCACCTCTAAGACCTTCAGAATTTGATTGGAAGTTGAGATAAGAATTTTGTTGAAGCTTAAGAACAGTCTAAAATCTTTTGAGTATAACTTTCTATATACTGAACAAAAATGGATGAACTTAATATCAATGGAAACCTAAGACAAAGAGGAACAAATTTATAGAAGGAAGTTGTATCTAATTACTTCACCTTCCTGATGAGAATAATTGAGCAAAGTGGACCCGAAAGTTAGTTGTGAGATAAATCTGGATTGAGGAAATTGAGTATGGTTTCACATGGTTGATGATGTAATGAGATTAAGGGTAAGAAACCCATAATTTGTCATGAACATGCTTCATACATATTCAGTATACATGAGTATGCATAATTGAATTCATAATTGTACACAATAGTAATATATGTTTGTATTGAATGTTTTAGAGGAACTCTTAGAGTGACCGATTCCAGTTATTGCTGGGACTTCAAGGTAATAAGCAAACAAGAAGCTTTAGTAAGTAATCTAGTAAGTAATTTTAGACTGTAATTTTTGTAAGTAATTTAGATGGTCTTATCTGTAAGTAAGTCTTGGTGAATAATTATGGGTAATTTAGTAAGAAATCTAGTGAGAAATTTTGGATAGTTCTGCTTTAACTGTTTATGTGTTGTTTGACTTTAATCCATTGAATGATTTGCAAAGCTCTCAGATTGATATGTTTGAATTTTGGCATGAAAGCAATGATTGGCTAATTATGTTGAACATGAAATGAATTTGTTTGGTTTTAAAACTATCAAGTCCTAATCGTGGGTAAATAGATATGCCTAAAAGGGTTTGCAGCTGCTTCTGTGGTACTTCGGTGTCTTTTGTTAATAACACTTTGGTGTCTTCTGTTAATGACACTTCGATGTCTTCTGTTAATGGCACTTTGGTATCTTCTGTTAATGGCACTCCGATATCTTCTATTAATGTTAATGGCACTTCGGTGTCTTCTGTTAATGACACTTCGGTCTCTTTTGGACACTTCGGTATTGGAACTTCGGTCTCTTCTATATAAATCCCGTTATCCACTTTTGTTCATGGAATTACAGTCTGATTCATTTTGTATTTTGATCTATGATAAGATATGAAGTAAATCTGAATTTTTTATTTGATGGATTAACACCCTATTCTGAAAATCAATTCTATATTTTGAATGTTCGATTTTGCTATTGAAATGACTGACTTTAGCTTGCGAAGTGTTTTCTTTAATAAACTTACTCTGTTTTGAATTTCAGTATGTTGAGATGCTTTTGTGTAACATGATTCAATATCTGTTGTGGTTAAATATTGTTTAGTTATTATTCACTAAGTTATATGCTTAGCACAGTGGATTTGTCCCGTGTAGGTTCAAAGAGAAGGACGTAGGGACTGGGACAAGTCAACCACAATGGCCAAAGGAATCTGAAATTTGTTTTGTCGAAAATGTATTTTGAGTTTGTTTTTGGAGTTGTATCTGATGTATACGACTCCTGAATTTTTGTTTGAAGGGTTGTAATAACCTTAATTCAGGCTGGTTCCGGTTTGGAATAAGTTGTATTAAGCTCAGTATATTATGATGTATGATTGCTCTGAATTGCTTCTGCTTTGAGCTATTGAGAATGTATAATGAATGTTTTGTATGTTTTGGTTTTGTCTCGATTCTATATGCATTTATGTTATGTTGTCTACGAGGCATCCCGTATCCTCCCAGGGGGTATTAGGCATCACAATACGGACCTTATATTGTTGCATTGTGCAATTCTGAATGTATTATGACATTTGTTGATGATTATTCCCATTACAGTTTATGTGTTCTTGTTTAAAGACTAAAGGTTAAGAACCAATTGGGAAAATTCATCTAGTGAGTCAGATTTGATCGTAGAGGAGAGTATCATGGCAAACATGGTGTTTTAAGACATGAAAAGGTCAGTTTTTCAGATCTATAGAATCAGTTAGAATAGTGACTTAGTTCACTAAGTTGGGTAGTCCTGAACAAAATTATGAGTTGTTGAAGGACTTAATCGCACCCTATAGGACATGAAGAAATCAATGCAGAACAGGACTAATCTACCTAATTTTCTAGAAGTGTGGAAACTTAACCTTGCACAAAATCGTATATGGGGCTGTCCTACTGAGGTAATATAATCCTTATAAAGACAAACTGCATGCTCGTTCCGTTTATTGTTATTTAGTAAAATATCTTGACCACTCAAAAAGCTGCAGATTTTACTATATATAAAGAGGGACCAGAATAGTAGAATCACAAACAACTAAGTTTTTGAAATACGATAACTATGATGATGGTGGACCCTTTATCCCTTCAGATGATAGCAGGAAGGATACTACAGTTATTATGTACCTGCTTCTTATACAGTTAGATCCGATGGATCTAGCTCTTAGTACTGTGCCTATATAGGAACAAGAACCCATACATGCATTCACAAAAGTTCCTGGGGGTATAAAATTTAATCTAGTTACGTAGATCTAATAGAGTGAGATGACTTGCTATCCCATCTAGATACATAGTCTATTTGGTGAACAGGACTATGATGTTAGACATATTATGGATCCAGTAAAATTGCAAACTCGTCAGTTGTAAATGAGTTTCAAGACCTAAAGGATTTTAAGATAAAGTTCAACAGTTTATGGGCTTGCCCAGTTGCCTGTTGTTCAATCAGGGAGAAAGGTTGACTTTAATGTTATCTTTTCCCTTGTATACTTGTAGGATACATTTTGAGTGATTATGACAATTGTAGCTCATGATGATATAGAGTTACATCACATGGCTATCAAAACTACTTTCTTGAATAAAGAACCTTTATCAAGAGGTCTATATGGAACAATCTGAAGGATTTCAGGATCCAGATGGAACTGACATAGTTTGCACGTTAAGCAAATCAATGTATGGTTTACATCAAACCTCCCGAAAGCGATACCTTACATTTGATGAGGTTGTGACCTCTAAGCTTCATGGAAAATTAAGTTAAAAGATGTTTATACTACGAGGTTAAGGAGGCAAGGTTATG
>JANITW010000009.1:4102441-4116088 GCA_027564335.1 Erythroxylum williamsii
GAGCTACTACCAGCTCTCCCACTAGCAGCTGACTGGACTCCCAAAGTCAGAGGACAATTCCTGATCATATGGTCCATCGAACCACAAGCTAAACAAGCTCCTGTCACTCTCCAGCACTCCCCACTGTGCCTCTTATCACAATGTATACAAACTGGCAAGGCCTGTCCTGCCCCTCTGCCACTACTACTGCCACTCCCAGCCTGCCCAAATCTCCCTCCCTGACCAGAACTCGACTGTCTGAATCCTCCTGCCGATCTGAACCTGCTCTGGCGTCTGCTCGTGCTCCTACCGGAGCTACCCTGACTGTCACTGGATCTCTTGCTTCCAGATCCCTGTCCAGCCTCAGCTCGGCTCTGTCTCAAAAGCTGCTCAATCCTGACAGCAGCTGATCTCATCTCCACAAAGGTGCCCATATCTGACCGGGCTAACCTGGTACGAATATCCAGATTCAGCCCTCCCTCGAATCTCCGGCACCTATCAGCCTCAGAAGAAATCAAAACAGACGCATACGCTGACAGCTCATTAAACCTGACCTCATACTCGGCCACTGACATCGATCCCTGCCTCAACTCTAGCCCAGTTGTCAAAATTGTAAAAGGGTCAGGGTGAAAAGTTTCTCTTTTATGAAGGTGGAAGGAAAAACCAACTATCTCTCTCTCTTTTCTCATTCTTGGTAGCAGAAATTTGGTTGAATAGTAAGACAAAAATTAGCCTTCAAGGGCTCCGAAGAAAGTAAACTTCAACAAATTTTAAGTTTTACCACATAAAAGGAAACTCAAACCCAGCGCTCTGCTCTCAACCCTCAACCCTTTTATCTCCACTGCCTAGCCTTTCAAGACACTTTCACAGCAACTAGACTGGAGTCTAGTAAATTTACCTTGGCCAAGCTTCCTTGAGAAATTCCCAGTTGTCTTACGTAGCTCTTCGTAGGAAAACACTTTTGATCGCAGCACCAATGAAATCTCTTCTTCTTCTTCTACTTTGCTCCTCCTTCCTGCCCCCTAACATGTGACACAATTACTACTACGAAATTCAAAAAACCTGAATGTGTGGTATTTGCATATTTCATATATGATTAGAACCAAAGTAAGATTTAGACTTTCCACCTCGACCAAGAATCCTAGCTCAAATGCACGCTTTTTTGCTGCAAATTTGAGTGCTCTACCTGACAGTAACAATATTCGTTGCTCCTAATTCCGTAGGTTTGCTCTCTGAATCTTCCCAGCTCATTCATGGCCATATAGAGGCATTGTATATGAAAAGAGGATTTACGAAATATGACTTGAGAATACTTCAATACATAGGTACTTTATAAAACTCAAAAGACAATTCTAGAAACTCTCCAGATAATTCCTAGTTAATAACTTCAAGAAACACTCGTATGTACATATGAATGCGTCAGCACCCCCTTCAATTTAAAACTTGCTTTAACTTTTAACATTGCATCCCTTAATCCAAGTTTGCAGAGTTCAGCATTCCAATCAGAATGCGCCGATTTAATGTTTTTTACGTGAAATGCATAACTGTGTATGTTTACAACCAGACTAACTTATGATTTCTTTTCTTAAATACAATAAACGTAGATTCTGTTCAGAGGAAAAAATTTTCAAAAGAGCAAAGAGACAGGGAGCAATGGAGAAGGGTCTGGTGTCGGTGGACCGGTGGACAGAGGGAAGCCAAGCCTACTTTCTCACTCACCTTCACTCCGATCACACCCAGGGCCTGAGCTCCACCTGGTCCAGAGCTCCCATCTTCTGCTCTCGAATCACTGCCAAGCTATTTCCCTTCAAGTTCCCCGACTTCAACCTCTCTTTGCTTCGCGTCGTCGACGTCGGCTTCTGGTACTCCCTCTCTCTCGTCTTTCCATCCTCCGCTTCCAGAACGACCGTTGAATTCATGCCCATTCACGCCCATCACTGCCCTGGTAAATTCATTGCTCGCCACCTGTTCGAACATTGTTCTACTTTATTGTAGTTGGTGTTGAATATTGGCAGGTGCGGTTATGTTTTTGTTTCGGGGGGATTTTGGGTGGATGCTTTACACTGGGGATTTTCGATGGGAGGCGAACAGCGAGAGGGCTCAATTGGGGAGAACAACTCTCCTAAATGCTCTCAAGGGTCATAGGCTTGATGTTCTTCACTTGGACAACACCTATTGCAATCCCTCCTATGACTTCCCGCCTCGAAGTGTTGCTGCTCAGCAGGTCTAGTTCCATAGAGCTTCTCTCGTTTTGCTTATTTCGTGGGCCTTGTGGTGTTTGCTCAGAACTGGAGTAAATTCTAAAAATACCAAGATTAAAATGCTTGTTCATGAAGGAAGAATTACTTTAATGTAGATAACAAAAGATGGGGACTGATCTCTGTTTCCTTTCATATTAAAAAGGAATGCTTAAGTTTGATTCTACCTGATATTATTGATCATTAGTTGTGACTTAAACTAAGATTGTAGTACTGAATGGGAAGAAGATACGCAAAGTGATCTGCTCCCTCGTCTTTTTGACAATAGGTGGTCGACATTATCGTTTCCCATCCTGAACATGACATTATCATTGGCATTGACACCTTAGGAAAAGAAGAGCTACTGCTTCATATTTCACGTTTGCTTAAGACTAAGGTACGGCCACTACCGTCTTCTGTAAAACAAGTTCAACTTCTCATCTGTCTTTTGCTTCAACGGTAGTTATAATGTGAAAGAGAAATCCAAATACCCTTATATTAATGTCTTGTTATGTTTTCTTTTCTTCGCGAGACTCATCACTCTAGTAGACGTTGGCCAATTACCTGTGTGTTATTTGTTCAGTCATCCCTGTTCTAATATTGTTGTTGTCTTCCGTAAAGATTTGGGTGTGGCCAGAACGTTTGCAGACTATGCATCTTCTTGGGTTCCATCACATATTCACAACAAAAACTACTCTAACTAGAATTCGAGCAGTGCCTCGTTACAGTTTTAGCATTGACACTTTAGAGGAGTTGAACAAGAAGCGTCCAACAATAGGAATCATGCCATCTGGTGTTCCATGGTTGATGAAACCTTCAGATGGTGCTGACAATCTTTTTGGTTCTCTTTTAACCTCCCATTACAAAAAGAGGCAAGGAAGTACAAGTGGTAGGCTCCAGAATGGAAAATTCAAAGATAATATAAAACCTGTTGATGGGCGCCATCGATATATATATTCAGTTCCATACTCAGATCATTCTTGCTATGCTGAGTTACAAGAGTTTATTGAACTTGTCCAGCCAATCAGCGTGAAAGGAATTGTGTCTTCATCTTGTTGTTATGTTGATCCTGTTTACTACTTTGGTCGGTTATGTGGAGGAAGCAAGCCTCTGGAGAGGCTTTCTGATAAGCAAGAAAAGGAAGATGGAAATGAAAGAGTCGTTGCTGCCGAAATGAAGTCTTGTCTCATAAGTGCTAAATCTATCAACACAGACAGGAAAAGGAAAACAGGAAAGGGTGGCTCCACAGGAATTCATGCGTTGAGACGAGTACGTCGGGGTGCCAAAATAATCGAAAATGATTGCTGACCTGATTCGTTAGAAAGCTGATATTATGTGAGTTGGATATCTTCAAATGGCATGGGTGGTACCGCATAGTTCATACTCTATGATTAGAACCATGTACTGAGTTTAATTCAAATGATCAGTTCTTTTAAACATCTCTGGAGTTCTTTAACGAGTAATTGGATATCACAATTGTTAAGTGACCATTTCATCACAACAGTTTAAGCTGTTGTGTGAGGTCAACTCAATTAATTTTATATATTCTCTAACACATCTCTTCAAGTGAGGTTAACTTAATTAATTTTATTTATTCTCTAATACACCCCTTTAAGTGAAAGACTTTTGGGCTTCAAATTTGCATAGGCCTATTTTATCTTGTACTTAATTTACTTAGAATAGATGGGTGGTAGGATTCGAATTCATGACCATTTAGTCATAGAGGCTTTGATACTATATTAAGCTATCATTTCATCACAACAGCTTAAACTGTTGTGTGAGGTCAACTCAATTAATTTTATATATTCTCTCGCAACAATCAAGAGTCAACAGTAAAGGGTGCGAAGGGAGCTGTTAATTGCAACACTAACGTGCTGCTAAGCATCAGCACTGAAGCTGGATCTCCTCTGGAGTGTGGGGAGGACTGAGGAGAGCAAGATTCTTAGGAAGCATTTCTGGAATCAGATCTTCGATTTCGAGATTTAATAAAATAAAGTTAAATTAAACCCTGTAACTGCGATATTGACTTGCCTTTGTTTTGGATTATCAAAAAATGTATAAACTGAGTTTATCCTTAAATCGTCTGTCTGGCAATTCTGCGGACACAATTTCACCATTTGGCCACAATGTGTCACAATGTGACAGCTGGCTCGCAATAGGTATTAGGTATCACAGTGGGTATTAGGTGGTGCTATCATTCCTACAATTCAGGAAAGAGAAAGCTCATTGGAGCCGGCCATTTTTGACTAGCCAAAACTCGTCTTCATAAACCAAAATCTTAGAAGTTAAACAATTATTTTCAATCTCATAATTTTCAAAGAAACTATAAAAGTGATTTTATGCAGCTTGCTTCCACTTTCTAAAAAAATGCTTTTATATTTGTTATTAAATATTACGTAATAATTAAAAAAATATTTTTTATTATCACATCGGATACAATTTGTTAAATCATGTTAACTTAGAGTCCATATTTTAGTGACAATAAAAATATATTGTTACTAATGATTTATATTCAAGCAAATGTGAAACAATTCCAATCTCAAAATCAATTAAACGAATAAGAATTTCAAAAAAATAAGTTAAACTCAAGCCACAGCATGTGTATTAAGTAAATGTAAATTATTTACAAACTTTATATTATTTAATTTAATGCTTCAGGAATTGAAATGCATAATCATATCTCATTTTAGTATTAATTTGTAATTTTTTTTCAAAATCAAGAAGAATGTAGTTTCATCTTTAAAGAAAACTATCTTGATCTTCAAGTATTTGAATAAAATTTTTATCAAAAGATTGTATTTTGATTTTTAAAATTTTTTCAGAAGATTTGAAAAGCTAAATTTAAGAAGTTTTGGTTGATCTATACTTGGGTTAAGCTGAACTAACCTATTTGAATCTTAAAGTTACCATTCCAAAAGAAGAATGTAGTTTCATCTTTAAAATTGAATCTCTTATTTAATGACATTTAAGAATTGTTTTTAAAATTAAAGAGATTTAATTAATAGAATAAGGAGTTCAACTAGTAAACATACAAGCTAAATTAATCTTACAAGTTGAGTTAAGAACCCAATTTTGGTACACTAAAACCAAATCAAGATTAGCTAATAGAGTATCTTATAGAGGTGATAAAAGTTAACATCTATCAGCTTCTATAACTTTAAATAAACTAGTTATCCAATTTCAAAGCTGTGACAATCTAAAGAAGGCAATACATAGTTATTTTTAATAAGAAAAGCCACCCCTATCCATTGTAACAGCTCAGTTAGAATGTGCTCCTTGTTGTGCTCATTGCCTTTAAAAAGCATATGTTATTCCTTTTCATCTATATAATGTAATGCTTAATCTAAAAGCTATTATAGTGACATCCTTATCTCTTTTGGTCATGTTGCTATCTGCATTTATCCATTCCAACATCTCATTATACTTGTAAATTCTATGCCTAACTTGGCATAGAGACATAATGTTACTCTATATGATGTCTGTAAAGGCGCAGTTGATAAGTAGGTGCTATAGTATTTTTGGTTGTCATTTACAAAAGAGACCAATGGATGGTATGTCGAGATAACTCAATCTATTAAGAGTTACAAGTATGTTCCTGATTAGCAACCATATGAATAAGGTTAGTTTTGGAAGCAAAGCAATGCTTTAGATTGAGCTGATCCAACCTTACGTTGTCCCTCTCAATCTAAAGAGACCTGTATAAGATATCCTAGTATTTATTGGTAATCCATATAGTGACCATGGAATGTACTAGATTACTATTTAGGATTTCAATCAACATTTTTTATTCAATGATAGGATTAATTTTGCACTAGTTATCATAGAAAATAGAAGTTGTTCTTCCATTCCTAATTATGTATACAAAATTCCCACTTAGCTGACTTCTTAGTTTTAGAATTGAAGAAACCATAGAACCTTAATAAAGACTTCCCAGAAGTTTTTTCCTGTTAAGAAATAGGTACAAATCCATCCTACCTATAGTGCATTTTTTAAATCGGAATTCTCCATATTTTGCTTCCCCATAAGCATGTTATTTCTTAGGTTAATACGAGTAGTACCTAGCCTTGTTCAATAAAGAGGTTTAAATACTTCATCCTGTCACACTTATGTGTTATATCTACTACCATTCTTTCAAGACCAAATGAAGGATCTCATCATCTTCTCTATTTGCTTGGTTAGTTTCTTAGTCTCTTTATTGTGATTAGAAGGCAAAAGTAAGTAAAGATGTCAACGGACCGAGCCAAGCCGGAGGGCCATGGTGGCCTGTGGCCCGGCAGGTTAGGAAGGTTCGGCCCATGGCTTGGCCCAACCACGGGCTAGCTAGAACCTGACCCACCATTTTTTTAAGTGAAACTTTCAAAAAGACGTCGTTTTGAGAGTAATAGTCGAGCCTTGTTCTATGGCTCACCCGTGACCTGGTTAACCAACCCAAAATTGGGTCAGGTTGGAGAGGAGCCGAGCCCTTTTTGACATCTCTAAAAGTAAGTAAAGGAATGAGTTTTAATTTGAAGGCCTAAAATGGAGGAGAGCCAAGTAGCTATGTGTTATGGATCGGTTAATAGAATTAGATGATTTTTGCTAGGATTGTTGGCCAAACCTGATAACTCATTGAAAGCTTAGAGAAAGTTCATCAGGACACTAGTTGATTTATCGTATGGTTTAGAAAATGGAAGAAAATGATCAACAAAGGATAAGTTGAAAATCTCTAACTTCTTTATTTAAATTGAAACCTAATTAAAAACTTATCTAAGTATTATTTGGCGTACATATTATTTATCTAAACTTTCTCAATATATTAAATTTTAACTTATAAAGAGTTTTTTAAAATTATACAAGCACTTAATTCACCCCTCTTGAATGTAATTCGTGATCAATATATCTAATTACATATTACTCTTATTTTGGTAGTCTTTTCTCTATAAATTCTTAATATGTTAACTAACCTTCTATATAAATATGAAGTGCGAGACATTTTTATATTTATTTTTGTTCTCTTACTCTATACCTCTTATCGGTTAACAATAAATTTTAACAACAAATATTTTCTATAAATTTATCTTCAACTTTATAGTCATATCTTATTATTAAAAATTTTAATTTATGTTGATTTATCGAATCATCTATCTCTCAAATACTAAAAAGTTTCAACATTCAAGAGAGGAGAAAACCTGAAACAGAAGCTTCCGAGTGAAGGGTCACTTTTACTTTACAAGTTACGACACGGTTGGAATGAATGGGTTGCTCTTTTTTTCAAAAACGACTGCTTATTGTGGAAAGGTAAAAGTTTTGACAACCTCTCCATACGTAAAAGACTTGTTGAAATTTCGGCGCCACGGGAGATGCAAATATTGAAGCGTCTAAATAATTCAAAAAACAAGTTCATATACGAGAACGACCGAACCGAGGCTTGAATCTTCTTCTGTGATAAGCGACGACAACAACTCTTGGCTCTTGGACTGAGTCAAAGGGCCGGATGGTAATTGCAACGTCTTTATGGGTTGTTTCCTGGATTTAATGAGGATACAGCGAAACGACCGTGACAATTGGGTTTGAGGCACACCCCCCGCCAGCATCAGATAGTCTTCTGTGGACGACTGGAAGTGGTCCGTCATGGTCGCATTAATATTAAATTTGTCATATCATTATAAGAACGGCATCCAATGTTTTAAAAATCGAATTGATTGAGTCCATTTTTTAATTTTTAATTAATCTATAAATTTTCGTAATTAATTAATTTTTATAAATTAAAATAAATTGATTATTTTTTATTTAAATTTTTTATATATAAAAATAGTTTTTTCAATCATTTTAAAATTCACATATTTAATTATAATAGAGTCTTTGCTAATATTTAAATTATTTTAAACTTATTTAGGAAAAACAAATATAACTTAATTTGTTCGTACAATTAACTCTTTTTCTAAAATATTAGTATAGGTTAGCCACTGACGAATGCCATAACTAGAGTAGAATGGGAAGTGGAAGAGCAGAGCCGTTAAAGGTGGAACAGATCTTTTGTTACCAAATAGGTGATTTGATAAAAAAAAAAAGAAAAAAAGAATGGCACTCACTGTCATAATTAAGTGCTCTACAAACAACAATTAAATGTGATACACCAACTATTAGATCATGCTAATGTTTATTTTCTCAGCACGGGTGTTGAATGATGCGTTTTCCTATTGGTCAAATGCTTTGTTTGTGTTGAATTGAAACTGTTTTTATTTTTTTAAAGACAATGTAAAAAAGTTCAAAGGTTACATTGACTTCTTGGCAGAAACATCATAGTACATGATTATGTATATCTTTTTATCGCCGTCTCGAATCCTATAAAAACCAACACAGTTACATCTTCCTCCAAAAATATCAATCTTCTGAATTCATGGATGTTAAGGCATGTCAGTGGTTCATGCTTTATGCTCTCTACTTCTGCTTCTTTCTCAAGTCCCATGTTAGCCTTGGAGCTGACAGAATAGCAGCAAACCAATCTCTGTCTGGTGACCAGACCATTCAGTCTTCAGGTGGAGCTTTTGAGCTTGGTTTCTTCAAACCATCAGGTAAGCTTTCAAATTACTATATAGCCATATGGTACAACAGGAAAAGAGTAACTCAACAGACCTCAGTTTGGGTAGCAAATAGGGAGAACCCAGTTTCTAATAGATTTTCTTCAGAATTGAAAATATCAAATGGCAACTTGGTTCTCTTTAACGAGTCCAAAATCCCAATTTGGTCAACAAATTTGAACTCTACCGGTTCATCCAGTTCCGTAGAAGCTGTACTTTTGGATACTGGAAATCTTGTTCTGAGAGATGGGTCCAATTCATCTGAACCCCCTTGGCAGAGTTTTGATCATCCAAGTGAAACATGGCTTCCTGGTGGAAAAATTGGGGTCAACAAGATCACAAACAGCAGCACACTTCTTACTTCCTGGAAAAACACAGAAGATCCTTCACGAGGTCTATTCTCCCTTGAGCTAGATCCTGGTGGAACCAGTCAATATTTTATAAAATGGAATTACACCAAACAATTTTGGACAAGTGGAGTCTGGAATGGACGTATCTTCAGCTTAGTTCCAGAAATGAGATTGAATTATATCTACAACTTCAGCTATGTTGATGGAGATAAAGAAAGGTACTTCACCTATTCTTTGTATAATGACTCTATCCTCTCCCGGTTCGTAATGGATGTTGGTGGGCAGATTCAGCAACAATCGTGGCTAGACACATCTGGCCAATGGAATCTGTTTTGGTCTCAGCCAAGGGTGCAATGTGAGGTTTATGCTTACTGTGGGCCATTTGGAAGCTGCAACGTGAAATCACAACCCTTTTGTTCTTGTTTGAATGGTTTTGAGCCCAAGTCTAACGATGAATGGGATTCTGAGGTTTATTCTGGAGGTTGTGTGAGGCGTACCAGTCTGCAATGTCAGAATTCTACTGTTGTCAACGGTAAACGTGACAAATTCTTGCCAATTTTGAACAAGAAATCAAAACAAGATCCAAATACAAAGACCTCTCGCAGTTTGCAGGAATGTGAATCAACCTGCTTGAGCAACTGTTCATGCACTGCTTATGCTTATGACACTAATCAGTGTTCACTTTGGTTCGAAGATCTCTTGGATCTTCAAGATGCTGATTCTGGTGGAACAACGTTCTACATCAGACTTGCAGCATCCGAGTTTTCAAGTTCCAAGCTCAGTAAGGGAGTCATAATAGGTGCGGTTGTAGGTTCCATAGCAGTTTTAGCTATACTTGGCCTTCTTGTTTTCATCATTTTGAGAAGGATTAGAACGTCAGTTAAACCAGGGCGAGTAGTGGAGGGCACTCTGGTGGCATTTACGTACCGAGATTTGCAGAATGCTACTAAAAATTTCTCGCAGAGATTGGGGGGAGGAGGTTTCGGTTCAGTTTTCCGAGGGGTATTGCCTGATTCAATTGTGATAGCTGTGAAGAAACTCGAAAGCATTAGCCAAGGCGAGAAGCAATTCCGCACTGAAGTCAGTACAATTGGGACAATTCAGCATGTAAATCTGGTTCGGCTTCGTGGATTCTGCTCCGAAGGCAACAGAAAGCTGTTGGTGTACGATTACATGCCAAATGGATCTCTCAACTCCCACCTCTTCGCTGAGGAAAATGAATCAAGTGTCCTGGATTGGAAAACAAGGTATAATATAGCCTTGGGCACTGCGAGAGGGTTGACATATTTACATGAGAAGTGCAGGGACTGCATTATACACTGTGACATAAAGCCGGAGAACATTCTTTTAGATGCTGAATTCTGCCCGAAAGTCGCAGACTTTGGATTGGCAAAGCTTGTTGGGAGGGAATTCAGCAGGGTCCTAACAACCATGAGAGGGACAAGAGGCTACCTTGCGCCAGAATGGATCTCGGGGGTAGCCATTACAGCCAAAGCTGATGTTTACAGCTACGGGATGATGCTTTTCGAGTTTGTTTCAGGCATAAGAAACTCCCAGTACTCTGAAGATGGAAAGGTGAAGTTTTTTCCCACATGGGCTGCAAGCCAAATTACTGCAGGAAACGATTTGCTTACTCTGCTGGATCCCAGATTGGAGGGCAATGCTGATTTGGAAGAGCTTACAAGAATTTGTAAAGTTGCTTGCTGGTGCATCCAAGATGACGAATCCCAAAGGCCTACCATGGGTCAAGTTGTTCAGGTTCTTGATGGAATTTTGAACGTAAACATGCCTCCTGTTCCAAGGTCTCTCCAGGTGTTTGTGGACAATCAAGAGCACATAATTTTCTTCACAGAGTCATCAGCTAGCCAGAGTTCGCAAACACGAAGCAACACTTCCGCTGCTTCTTCTGAGACCAAGAAGACCTCATCCTCCAACAATTCCCAGTCTTAAAGTTGATGATAAGATGAGCACAATTCAAGATATCATTCTCATCAGCTCATCGCTTTCTGATCTTAAGGTGTAAAAATCCTAGAGTAATCGTAATAGCAGAGAGTTATTTATTGTCCTCATACTGAATTGTCAGCTACTATTGTAATATCAGATTATGTAATTGCCCCAGTTGTCTTAATTAACCTCCAAGTCTCTATCTTTTAATCTGTTGTTGTAGTCGAAACTTCACTTCTGATCTTAACTTGAGGTGGTTAAATGCTAGTGGTGATCTTAACTTGAGCTGGCGAGACTTTGAAATTGCTGCAACTATCAACGAAAAATGATGTTGTTTATGTAAATGATATTTTGGATTTGAAGTCTAATTTAGCCTCCACTGAAAATTACGAGCTAGAGGGCAACCTTTTTGTTGTAAACTCTTAATCATTTTTTTCTTAGTAGCCGTCCATAAATTAGATTTCAAGTTGATATGGAAGCCGTTAGAGAGGAGGTTTAAAAACTGTGTATGCCTTCCCTAAAGCATATTGACATGAGAATATTTATCACTGTGATTACATAATTCATGAATTTACTTTTTTTAGTGAAGATGACTAGTAAACTGTTGAGCATACTGCTAAGTTCATTATTCAGTGTGGTGAATTAGCTAATTACAAGAATTTAGATAATTTCAAGCTTAGGTTGTTTCTAAACTCATTAATAAGCACCACCTTCTCCTGGTATGCTTTGATGCTTAGGAATTTTGTTCTTTCATAAAATCAAATGGAAAGGTTGTTTGATACTCAATTTTTTTAATACTGAAGCTGAAGTCAGAATAGTCAAATTATCTAAAATGACTAAGAAAAGTGGCAAAAACGTAGACGTGTTCATTGCCTAATTTTGAAGAATGAGAAATCGATCTTTGATTGCATTCCTAGAGAACAAATATATGAGGTTAGTTTTAAAAGCCTTGGATGTTAAACTTCAAAAAAAGTTCTAAGGTAAAGAATTTCACAATTTTCATGAATTGGCAGCAAAAGTATCATAATATCAATAACTTCTTAGAGAAGAAAGACATTGCAAAAGGAATTGGAAAAGGAATTTAGTTGGTACTTATTATATAGAAACAAGTCCAGTTGACTCGGTAGCGGTTGAAATCAATATCCCTAAAACCTATGTTTATTCTACTCTGGAGAAAAAATTACTTAAATTTAAAAGGAAGATCTAAGCATCGACTACTTAGATTCAATACACTTTTGGCACTTTCAAAATAGAGGAAATCTTTGATTTCTTGTTGCAAAAAAAGTCCCATTAGAACTCTTAGCATAGACAACCTCAATTCACAGTATCACTTCAGGTGTCCCCATCCTATCAGTGGCATTGTGTGAGGAATCCTAGAAATCCAACACCATTAACTAGAACTTAAAAGTGAAGGCTTCAATAGAAGAGAAATCCCACCAAATTTGAAAGGGACAAGTGAGTTCATCTTATAGAAGTTGCTTTTTACAATACCTAATCCTTCTTAGTATTTCAATCCCAAACAAAGTAGCACTAGAGAAACTGATTGATAATATGGTTTAACAATGTGAGACTCTTGTATATTAAGGATCGCATTAAGGCAAACCAACCTTAAGAGTTTTAATTGACAATGGGTCACTGTAAATATTATGTCGACCAGAATGATGGAATTTTTGGGCAAAGATGATATAGACTTGATGCCAAAAAAGTGTTACATTAATAGTAGAGATTACTAAGGCATGGAGAATTCTCCCTATGAATGTCATAGTAGGGGAGAAGTCTTTATTATGATCCTTCTTTATTATAAATACATATGTGAGCTATCAAGTTCTGTTGGGAAGAGATTAGATTCGCTCCAATTTATATATTTCTTTGTCTCTTCATCATCTTATGCTTTTGTGGAAATGAAATAAGGAAGAGTTTAGATGTATTATTAGCCTTTTCATTTTTAAAGTAGATACAATAGAGGCAAAATTCAATCACGATTAAGTGAAGCCAATTCATATTTGAAAGTTACATTGAGGAGAATGTTCAAAACACAAGGATGAAGAAAAGATAAGGTCATAGTAAAAAAATTGGTGAAAACATGATAGTTGTAGGTTGTATGATATTTTAGTAGGTATTTTAGTATGTTTTTAGTGGTCAATTAATATTTAGGGTTAGAATTGTGATAGTTGGTTAGATATTTATATTTTGAGTGTTTTATGGGTTATAGCACACTATTGAGCTTTGATATTATGTGTTTGAGGTGCTTTGATGTATTTGTTAGTGTTTTATATCAAATATCAAAGAATGGAGAGAATTCGGAGGAAACTCGGAGCAAGACTTAGGGCCACAATCTTGATAGTAGCTTGGTGGGTCTGCCATTATCGTGGTCCCATCTGTTATGATCGTGATAGAGAAAAAAATTAGGTCTGCCATTATCGTGGTCCCATCTGTTATGATCGTGATAGAGAAAAAAATTAAGTGTCACGATTGTGACCGATGCGATAGTAGATGCAGATTTGCTTCTAGAACATGACTTTTTGAGGAATATTTCAAACTTTTGGGCCCGAGTAAACCCTATTGTTTGCCTTAAAT
>JANITW010000009.1:4152613-4165381 GCA_027564335.1 Erythroxylum williamsii
TTGTATAATATATCAATATGGACTATTTTGCAATTTTTAAAAAGTTTAGGGACTATTTTATAAATTTAAAAAATATCTCAAAACGGTACTCAATACCGACCGATACCGGTACAGTTCCGTTCCAGAGCCCAATCTGATACCGAGCCCGGTACGGTATTCATAACATTGCTACTAACTCTTCTTCTTTTATCACAATCTCTTCCCTCCTTCCACCATGTATAAATGAGATTGCTTCTCCTGATACTTATGGCCCAATACATGCCTCTCAGCACATTAGGTGTAGAGACCCTTAATCATTTTTTCATCAAATTCCTTTCTAGTATTTGTTGAAAAAGAAAGCAAGGAAAAAGGAAAATATAAAAGAAATAAGGAAAAATTAAAGAACACAATAAATTTACGTGAACAATTCCAATAGGGTACGGAGAGAGAAGAATTTCACTATGAATGAAAATTAGTGATTACAAAATTAATCCTCTAACTTATACATGAAAGAGGAACGTTGTTTTAGTGCATTGAAGGAGAAGGAGAGAACCTTTTTTTATAGGCTTTTTTCCTCCTCTCACATTCTCATCCCACCAATGAAGGATGAGTGTCTTAACATTTTCCCACTTGAAGATTGAATTGGATGCCAATTAATCTTCACTATTCTTTCTCTCTTAGCTCCATGCTGCTTATGTCTCTATCAGGCCACAGGAGGAACGAGACCATATGAACTTATCTGTGTTGACAACCTTAATTAGAAAATTTGCCACATTTTGCTTCTTGTTGATCTTTTTTATAGTAATTATTCCTTCCTCCACTTTCTCATGAACAAAGTGGTACTGCACTCGGATATTTTTGCTCTTGGCATGAAAGGATAGATTCTTTGCAAGATACAAAGCACTCTTGCTGTCACAAAATAGCGAAATTATCTCCTATATGTGCTCGAACTCCTCCATGACCAACTTCAACCAAACTGCTTCCTTACTAGCTGCAACATATTCTGCTTCTATTGTTGATGTAGCCACAATTGATTGCAGCTTAGATACCCAACTTATAGATCTGCTAGGAAGTAAGAACACATATCCGATGGTAGACTTACTTCTGTCAAGATCACCTGCATAATCTATATCAACATAACTACAAATACCTGTGTCTGATCCTCTATAACATAATGTAGCATTCCACGTTCCTTTGATATAACGAAGAATTCTTTTGACTGCTATATAATGCTCTCTACCAGGATTTGCCATGTACTAACTCACAACTCTCACTGCACATGCAATGTCTGGTTTGGAGCTAATCATGGCAAACTTCAGGCTACCCACTACTGATGCATACGGTACTCGAGACATCTCTATCCTCTTTGCTTCATTGCTAGGACTCATCTCAGAGGACAACTTGGAATTAACAGGGAGTGGGGTAGATACTATCTTACAGTTCTGTATATTGAAGCGTCGCAAGACCTTCTTAAGGTAATTTGTTTGAGAAAGCCAGATCTTCCTATTATTCCTGTCTCGGTAAATTTACATCAATCTTGTTTGCTAGTCCCAATTCTTTCATCTTAAACTCCCTAGCTAACTGAGTCTTTAATTCTTGAATACGATCTTTGTTAGGGCTTGCAACCAACATGTTGTTAACATACAATAACAATATGACAAAATCATCACCTCCAAACCTCTTGTAATATTCACAAAGGTCTGCGTATAATCTATTATATCCCAAACTCATGATGAAAGAATCAAATCTCTTATACCAACACCTTAGCGCCTACTTGAGTTCGTATAGAGATTTGTTTAACCTGCAAATCAATTTCTCTTTTCTTTTTTCTTCAAAGCCTTCTGGTTGGAGCATATAAATCTCTTCTTCAAGATCACCGTGAAGAAAAGCTATCTTTACATCTAGCTGTTCTAGATATAAATCATGCACTGTTGATAATGCGAGAACTATATGAATAGTAGTTAATCGAACCATAAGTCAGAATATTTCATTGAAATCAATACCTTCTTTTGAGCATATCCTTTGATCACCAATCTTGCCCGATACCTCTCCAACTAGTCATTACTGTTTCTTTTGATCATGAACACCCATTTTTTGCCAATGGGTCTCTTCCCTAAGGGTAGCTGTACAAGATCCCAAGTCTGATTCTTATGTAGAGCTTCAAACTCCTTATGCATTGCTTCTATCCACTGATATGCATCTGAACCGCCTACTGCCTCCTGGAAGCTTGATGGTTCTCCATCTTTAGTGAGTAGATAGTATGCTACATTGCTATCCATAATATAATCAGAATGCCAACTGGGAGCTTCGCTTGTGCGAGTTGATCATATGATTTCATCGACTTCAGCATCAGATCGTCTGATTTCATTGACTTCAGCATCATTCCCCATAGGATTCTGATCCGACACTACTTTAGAAGTATGTTCGTTCACCTATGTCACCGTAATATCTAACCCTAATGTACCTGCATCTTCACTATAGTGCTTATCTTCTATGAAGATGACATCCTTGCTGATAACAACCTTACGGGTAGTGGGATCCCACAAGCGATACCTCTTTACACATCAACATAGCCCACGAAAATACATTTCTTAGACTTCGAATCCAACTTTGAAACATCTTAGGCATGGTACATCATATATGCAGGACTTCCTAAAACATAAAGACTAGAATAATCTACTGGTTTACCTGTCCACAACTCCATCGGTGTCCTTAAATCAATTGCTGTTGATAGACTCCGGTTAATCACATAATAAGCAGTATTGACAATTTCAGCCCAAAAGAACTTCTCCTAACTAGCTATCGCCAACATTGCCCTGGTTCTCTCCAGTAATGTTCTGTTCATCCACTTTGCCACACCATTCTACTAACGAGTATAAGCGTTGTGAATTGTCGCTTGATACCATTTTGCTTACAGTAACTATCAAACTCTGTACCAGTGTATTTTCCTCCATTGTCTGTCCCGAATCACCTTATCTTCTTTCCTGCATCCAATTGGACTCGCGTTTTGTATTCCTTAAAGGTTTGAAACACATTTCCCCTGCTCTTGATTGGATACACCCAACATCTCCTAGAATAATGATCAATGAATGATACGAAGTACTTCACTCCTCCCAGGGATACAACCGATGCTTACCATACATCAGAGTGAACCAGTTCTAGAACTCATGTGTTGAACTTCAACCGATACTGCTTGTTTGTCACGCACTGCTCATAAAATGGTAGTAAAACCTTTTTTAGCCTAGGAAGTAGCTTTCGTTCCACGAGAATCTTCATATCTTGCTCTGACATATAACCAAGTTTCCTTTATCATATCATCGAAGACCTCTTATTGTTACTCGAGGCAATTAAAGCTTCTCCATCCACCAAAGTCTCTCCCTTTACCATGTACAAGTTGGCAACTATCTTCTCTACCTTCATTACTACTAGTGCTTCATGAACTATCTTCATGATTCCCCATTCACACTTCATCTTACAACTGAGGTCATCTAATTGTCCCAACGACAATAGATTCTTTCGAATTCCCTCAACATGTCGTACATGTTGAATGGTACAAACAGTTCCATCGTACATCTTCATCTTAATAGATCCAATCCCAACAACATTGATGACCTGATCACTGCAGTTACATACAACACCTCCTGAGATTGGTTCATAGTGATAGAACCATTCTTTATGAGAGGTCAATTGATAGGTTGCACCAGAATCAACTAACCACACATCCTACGTCATCCCCTTGCCATCATGTGTTGTTAATGCTTCACAGGTCAAAGCGTTATCGTTGTCTGATCTGCTTGCATCATTTCCTTGAGGACCGGAACTTTATTTCAGGTTCCAACAATCTTTCTTGTAGTGATCTTTCTTGCCACAATTATAGTACTTGATATTTTTCTTACTCCGAGATTTTGATCTATCGTGTTGTTGACTCCCATTGGGACTATGTTCCATCGATCTACCTCTTGTCATCGCTAATGCCTCTATTTGTTGTGAAGATCCCTCTTTATTCTTGCACCACTTTCCTCATCAATGATCGTAGCTACAATATTGTTGAAGTTCAAAGTTTCCACAAGCAAGTTGGATGTCAAGTTGATGACGAGTTGATCGTATGAATCCGGTAAATTCTGAAGTATAATTTTCGCTCGTTCACTAGTCCCTATCACACAACCCATGTTATTGAGTTGTGAAAATAGAGAATTCAGTGTATTGACATGCTCAGTTACCGTCGAAGATTCTGTCATCTGCAAAGTGTACAACTTCCTCTTGAGAAATATTCTGTTGTGTAGGGACTTTGCCTCGTATATACTTGTAAGATAATCCCAAATTTCTTTGGCTGTCTTCTTCTCCTCTATACTGGACAATATCTCATCTGCCAATCCGAGATGTAAATTTGTCGTTGCATTTGCATCCATTTCTTCCCATTTTTCATCGGTGATATTCTCTGGCCTTTTGACGATTGCTGCGAGGCACTTATCTTTCACCAAAATAGCCCTCATTCTCATCTTCCAAATTGAGAAATTTCCACCGTTGAATTTATCCACCTTATATTCCCCTTTCATTTCTGACATTTTGCCGAAAAACTCCTCCCACTATTTCACGATGTGAATAGTAACTTTGTGGGCCCCACAAGTGAATAGTAATCTTGCGGGCCCTACACGTATCCTCGTGGGCCCCACACGAAACGAGCCTCACAAATGATGACACTGAGCAATTTCGGAATATCCCGGGACAGTGGGTCCCACTAGGTATGAAAACCGAAAGGTGGTCCCTTAAGCATACCCGAGGGTAACTGCAAAATCTAATTTACTTTCTGATGTGGGGGGTCCACACTAAGTGGCAACCACAAAGCATACGGTAAATAGATTTAAACTTAACCCAAGCGTGTCTCTGATACCACTTGTTGAAAAAGAAGGCGCGAAAAGAACACAAGAGATTTACGTGGAAAACCCCAATAGGGTCAAAACCACGGAGAGAGAAGAATTTCACTATATCAAAATAGGGATTACAAACTTAACCCTCTAATTTGTATAAAGGGCAATGTTTGATTTTATGGTATATGAGATGGGGGGGAGTGAGCCTTCTTATATAGGCTTCACTCCCCTCCTTCCTATCTCATCCCACCGATGTAGGATGAGAGCATCTTACAGAACTCACTTGTTGAAAGCCGAGCAGTACCCCCTTTCTGTTCCCAACCTTTGTCAAAGATATGCTTGATGGAGATAATGCATATGGGTCGGTTTCTCAATTGACCCAATAAAAATATTTGCAACTAGCCCAAACAACAAATGAGAAAGTAGAAGCCCAAGCCTGCTCTAATGCTTCTCGAGAATTCCAATATGTCCACCATGCACCTGTACAAAATACACGAAAATGCACACAACAAAATATCTAATATGTCAGAATCCGTTACAGATTATAGGCATTGGATTATAACAACTTAAGATCAATGGATAAAATGCATTGATCACTTTGTATAAATTGATTGTACATTTTGACAATAAAGTTAACGTCAGATTTACGATTTTCTCAAAGTTTACATGGTATCAGGGCCTCTCCACTGACTACTCGTCTACACTCTGCTATGGCTTCTTCTTCTTCCACAACAGACACCAACAATGCCATGCCTTCTTCATCTTCTACCTTCCTTGACTTTTCATCCCTAGCCAAAACACTAAATTTCAACTTACCATTAAAGCTTGATCAAACCAACTTTCTAAACTGGCATCCTTAAGTATTGGTTGCTATACGCGCCTTGGATCTGGAGATGTATATCTCATCTGACCATGAATGTCCTCTAGCCTTGATTCCCTCTCCTTATCATGACCCTTCTGCTAATCCTGTTTTCATTCCTAACCCTACACACAAGTCATGGACAAGAGTGGATCAATTACTGTTGTGATGGTTACTCACTACTATTGGTGAGTCCGTAATTAGACAAGTGAATCATGCAAGCTCTTCCAAAGAACTTTGGCAAATATTACTTCGCTTATATGCACAGACCTCCCTTATCAAGGTCTTGAAGCTCAAACAAAGGCTATCCTCTTTACAAAAAGGAGCCTCAACTATTTCTGAGTATATCCAATAAGTTAAGTCTATCGGTGACTTTTTAAAGGTGGCAAGGCATTTGTTTCTGAACAAGAGTTAATTCTCAATGCTCTCAGTGGTTTGGGTAGTGAGTATGACTCGGTAGTAGTGATGTTAACAAATTATGTGACTCTATCCTCTCTTCAGGATGTTATTTATACCCTCATGATGGATGAAACCAAACTTGAGCAACAACATGCTCATTCTCAAATCTCACTCTTGAACACCACTGCCAACATGGCAACTTACTCTCAGCACTCCAATCATGCTTCTGCTAGTGGTCGAGGACCCTATCGTGGGAGGGAAAATAGAGGACGAGGGGGTAGATCTCATAAAATCTCTTGTCAACTTTGCAACATGCTAGGACATCATGCTCTAAAGTGTTACAAACGCTTTGACACTAATTGGCAGGGCCACCAATCTTACAACACCACTCAGCAATTCACTCCTCCTAATCATCAAGCCTACATTGCTCATCAGTCCACCCCACCTAACTCATCTGATGCTGCCTCTGATCCTAACTGGTTTTTTGACAGTGGTGCTACCAACCATGTCACAGCTGATCTTTCA
This sequence comes from Erythroxylum williamsii, assembly GCA_027564335.1. NCBI lineage: Eukaryota > Viridiplantae > Streptophyta > Magnoliopsida > Malpighiales > Erythroxylaceae > Erythroxylum > Erythroxylum williamsii. Next base: position 4,159,244 of record JANITW010000009.1, read on the forward strand.
AACCTCACTGTTCAAAATGCTTACACCAGGAAAGAACAACTCGTAGTTAATAATGGTTCTAAACTTCCCATATCACATGTTGGCTCTTCCTATCTCTCTTCATCCTCCATTTCTCCTATCAAGTTACACAACATTCTTTATGTCCCTAACATCACCACAATTTTATTAAGTATTTCTCAATTGACAAAGGATAATCACATTATTGTTGAATTTAATGATTCTTATTATGTTTTTAAGGACAAAACTACAGGGAGGACTCTACTAAAAGGGCTGCTCCAGAATGGCCTATACAGTCTTAAACCAGAACCTACTCAAAGATGGCCAGTGCAACCTTCATCCTCTACTTTCTTTTCTTCCTTATTGGCTGAATCAAGTGTAAATGAGTGGCATGCTCGTTTAGGGCATCCAAATGCTACTATATTGAAACACATTTTACAATCAATGAATTACAATTGTCAGTCTCCTAATTCTTCTTTAAAATTTTGTAATTCATGTCAATATGGAAAACACCACAAACTACCCTTTTAAACACATACAATATCTGCAACACAACCCCTAGAAATAGTTTATACCGATGTTTGGGGCCCTATTCCTTTTCCTTCTACCACTAGACATAGATATTATCTCATCTTTGTTGATGCCTTTTCTAGATTCTCTTGGTTGTATCGCCTCAAACACAAATCAGAAACTATGACCTCATTCATTCAATTCAAATCTTTTGTTGAATTACAACTGAATCATAAAATAAAGGCCTTACATAGTGACATGGGAGGGGAATTCACAGTTTTAAAATCTTTTCTTACTACCCATGGCATTCACACATGCTTCGGTTGTCCTTACACCCATCAGTAAAATGGGATTCCAGAATGCAAACATAGGCATGTGACTGAAACTGGACTCACTTTACTTTCTCATGCCAACTTACCTCTCCAATTTTGGTTAGAGGCTTTTCAAATAGCCACTTACCTTATCAATTGTTTACCTACCCCTATGCTAGGATACAAATCCCAATTTCAGAAATTATTCAACAAACTTCCCTCCTACACTCATCTCAAAGTCTTTGATTGCCTTAGACAAAATGCATTCAAGTTGTTAGGTAACTAATCTAACCCTCATGGGAATAATTTCTTGCGTATTACAATATACGATCTTTATACCTTTGGTATTGCATACATTAAAAACAAGCAACAAGTCTGTGTCCACCAACTTCTTTATTTTTCAACATCTTCAAGCTAGAATTAACTTCCAATGCCTTCTATAAATTGTTGTTTTTCATCTTTTTATCTTCTAAATGGCTCTATAATATGTTCAATTAAGCAATAGTGGAGAATGTTGCACTCAATTCTATATTTTCTCCTCAAGTTTATTAGCTACAATGAACTAAACATAGGAAAATATCATATAATCCATATAAAAAATTCTATAGAATTGTTAAGTCAACCCAAATAAAACATAAAATATAAACCTATCCAATTCCCTAGACTTAACTTTTTTTTTCTTTAACTAAACACCATTATACCTCCTTCATCAAGTTCAAAAACTATAATTTGACATTTCCTCATAGATATTACTCATTCATATAAATGTTAGAAATTTGGGTGCAGTACTCTCATCCTGTTCATATAAATTAAACTTACCATAAGCTTTAAGACAATTTAATCTCTAGAACTTAAATAGGTATATTCAATTAAAAAAAACTAAAAGAACTTCAAATATGGTTGTAATGGAGTTAAAGGGTTAAGTAGGCTAATCAAGGAAAGGGAATGGTAGAAAAAAATTCACATGTAATAAAGAAAATACAACTAAATTAAGAAGAACATTAGTCGTCACTCCACTAACTCTTGATGTTCTTCTAACCACCCCTTTTTTCTCCATTCTTTTCAAGCATAATAATCCATATCATCCAATTTTCCATATTTCCTCTCTTTTTTAAAATTTTTATTTATTTTTCTTAACTCATTGTCTCTTATCAACTTATTCACTAATCTATAAGAAATTTTTAGAAATATATTAGTCTCTAGATCACTTTTTTCTATACTTTTAATCTTGAATTCAGAGTGTTCCTTTATGGAACAAGATAAATGAAATCCATTCTACCGTAAACACTCCTTAAATCATTCTTAAAGAATTTAATAGTATAATTCATCCATACGAAGCATAGTGAAATTCTTGCCTTACGAAATATTCTTATAACTTTTATAATTACGTGACCTAACTTTAGGTTTTTGATTTAAAGATGGAGGGATACTTTATACCCTAAAAAATCAAATTAGGAAATGGCTTTCAAAGAAAAAACTCAATAGAATTTTGGTTAATACATAATGGTTGAAAACTTTCCTAACACTAAGGCATCTTTTTAACAATCCCTTGTTCTTATATCATACCCTATTATAGCTTAAAACCTTATATTAAATTACCAGAGGAAAAATAACTTTATTTTAAATAACTTCTTAATTGAAGGTGAGGGCTTTGATGAAGCAATAACTAGGGGACTAGGTTATGATTTCAAAGGGCATAAATTGTTTACATATAAGAGGAAACTTCAAAAAGTCAAGGAGGAACTTTAGGTATCTAATATTAAGAAATATATCAATACTTAATAGGTTATTATTGAAGTTAAGGAAAAGTTATTCATGAATCAAATGAACCTTTAACATTCTCTAACAAATGTTGAAAAATAAGAGGAAGCAAAAGTAGCTCTTTATAACTATAATAAAGTAATAGAAGTGAACTTGGTAACTGTTGTAACACTACTCAAAATAAACTAGTCCTACTACCACAGGAGTGGTGAGTCTAGGTCGATCCCACAGAGTATGTGTAAAGTTGTTAAAATGAAATCAATTGATATTTAGGTTATAGGGGTTTGGTTTATCTAACAAGAAAATAAAACAAAACTAAAAAAGACAAATTAAAGAAAACATGCAAAAATGATGAAAGTGTGAATTTGTTAGCGACCCAATTCTTGGGTTTAATCTTAGCCTATACCTAAACATATTTCAATTATTTGTTGTTCTCATACCTCTCCTAGAAATTATTAATCGTGGATTAATCTATTAACCCAAGTTTTCCTTTATGTGTTGTTTAATTAAGATATAATCGTTAATTAGACCTAATTACCAAATAACCTAAGATACAATGTTTAGATTCAATTAAAAAGTAGCATTACGATTTAGAAAAATCGATTAATCAAGGTAACAACCATATACGATGAGTCATTTAACCTAGGTTATGTTATCACTAATGATTATGAACCATTATCGCTACAAGTGAATTTCAGCATACTAATTATGGATTACGTTCAATATTCTAGCAATGGGTTTGTAATAAAATGATCCAATGAACACATTCAAATCATCTTTTCACAATACCTAAACAATAAACCCCTGATAACAAAATCAATTCTTAAAGATAGAAAGAAACAACAAATACAAATAAGAAATGTTTAACCGGGTCGTCGGCGTCAATTTCACCTCCGAACTAGTGTTGAGATGTCTAGCCCTTCATCTTCTCCATGGTTCTTGAAGCATCCGCCAAGAACACCTTTGTTTCCATGGAAAAATGAAGAGAAATAATCAAGAAGTAACTAATGTTCGATTATTCTCTAACCCTCATACACTTGGAAACCGAAGAGGACCAAATGAAGGAGATGCTGCCCCAACCTCCTGTCACACAACCTGCCCTTTCTATATTCCAAAACCATATTAAAATCAATGGGACAGGTGGGACAATCAAAGAGAAGAAGGTGATTAAGCTATTGTCAACTCTCTTCGGTTATCCCTCTCTAAGTGCAACCGACAACTAAATGAATGGCCATCTTCTTTTGTTCCAAGAAGAGTGGATGCTCTCTTGATTGCTCCGTCTTATCCTTTCTATGGTGCAACCGAGTCTCTACTTGATTTTTACTTTAACTCTCCCCTTGTTTTATTCTCTAAGAAAAGTTGAACTTGTCTTGGTTATTCATTCTCGGTTACGCTCTTTTTGACCCCTAAATAAAGACATCATTTGATGTCATTTGTCGTCACCATTTGTTTGCTTTTATATGAAAAATGTATGGTTAAATGGGACAGTTATCCATGCTCTCTTGGCAATGTGAGGTGTCTCCAAATTCTTCATTTCTTCTTATAGTCATCACACACATTCGGTTCTTCCTTTTTATCACAGTCCTCCACTCTTTTGTTATTTATACCTTCCAACCCTGTTTAAAATGTGGCAACTAAGTTTAAAAAGGGATATGGGATAGGTTTCTTTCAAAACAGAAGAGGAAAAATGTGTTAATATTGTCCTCAGTTGCTTTCCTTAGGGCTCTCCTTTTATTAAATTCATATCTTACACCATGCCATGAGTGTGATGCTTTAGCCCTCCATATGCAGCCATCCACCATCCTTCATATACCTTTGTTTTATACTTAAAAAGCTATGTTAAATGGACACGTTGTGTGTGTGTGTGGTGTCTCAATCATATGAGACACCATGCAATCCTATGCACTCACAACTGTGCAATAATTCCAACAGTCATGAGACACTTCATATCTTGGTTCTTCACTTTATGATTTCATTTCCTTGTCTTTATTTGCTCTAATCTTCTTCATTCTTGCTCCATAGAGACAAGTGCGTGTAAACTTCACAAAATGACCCAAATATAGTGGTTTCGACTTACTTTAATTCCTTTGCTTTTGAGATGTGCCTAAAACCACATATGAGTCAAAGTAAGTATCTTAAGTAAGTTCATGTCATTAATCACTAAGAATTACGGAATAAATATACAATCAATTAAGCACATACTAAAACTTTTCCATTTTAAATGAAATATCAACAATATGATGGCTAAAATATTCGAAACAATAGCTTCTTTCATAAATATGTTCACTTAAGGAAAAAGTACAATAGAATTACCCCACTCAAAAAGGAAAATGGAAATTATACTCAATCTTAAGTTGATGTATTACAAGAGCCTCTTACATACTTCACAAACACACTTGGCACTCTTGATAACAATTATTCTTCTTTGTATGTTCCTAAATCACTTATTAATGAGAAAAATTTTAACCCAAAGGTGGAACTTCCACTTAGGCCTCCAATGTCACTAATTTAGAGGAAGATTATTTTACCTCAAACCATAACAAATACCTATTTCTTATTACAATGCAATCTATATGATCATTTCCAAACTCCTAGCTTTTAGAATCAATTTAGTTTTGAAACATTACATCACTCATTTACAAGATGCTTTTATTAAAAGCCAGTAAATTCAAGAATTATTTAATATTTGAAACAATTGGAACTTCATTCTAAACATATTGAATGCCTTTGGTTTTCTAGAAAGGTTTATACATTGGATTAAGCAATGTATTACATCAATCTCCTATAGCATCTTAATGAAATGGTGAGCCAACTGAACTTATCAAGGGTGAAAAAGGTTCGGGGCAAGGCAATCTAATCTCCATTTTTTTTCACACTAAGCATGAAAGTTCTTACCATAATTTTTGAACTTGTAATTAGCTAGGAAAAGTCCTTTAATTTTCATTTTAAATGCAAAAAAAAAAATTGAGGATTATAGTTTTATCATTTGGATATGAATTGTTACTCATTCTTTGGGTTAATGTAAGCTTAGTTAATGCATTAATGTCTACTATTTGCACCTTTAAAGAGTTAATTGCTCTCTCCGTAATCAAATATAAGAGTTACCTATTTATATCAATAGGTGCTAATCATCTCTCTAATTCGCTTTCTAATTTAACAGCACTTAAGAACAAGAAATCATAAATAATATATCTAGGTGTACTTATCTCTTCTAAAAGAACAAATTAGAGTGATTTTCAACCATTGACTAGAAGAATTCAGAGGAGAAGCGTGCAATATGAGTCTTTCATTCATAGATGGAATACAACTTATTAACTTGAAACTTAGCAACCTTCATGTGTATTGGTTTTGTCACTTGATGTTTCTAAAGAGTTTACTCAAGCTATTAAAACAAATTATAAGGAGTTTCCTATGGTCATGAGACATATGTAAAAGATCAATGCCTAATATGAATAGAGTGATGTGTGCTTGCCTAAGACAGAGTGGGAATGGGAATCATTTTTATAACAATTACTAACAAAGTTCAAATGATCAAAGAGGATTGAGAGAATCCTCACTA
>JANITW010000009.1:4201824-4212459 GCA_027564335.1 Erythroxylum williamsii
GAGAAAGAGAGAATGTCATGAAAAAGAGAGAGAAATACAAAGAGAAGAAGAGAATGAGAGAAAGAAGAGAAAACAAGGTAGGGTTTCAATTTCCTTAGCCTATAAAAGAGATTTTGAAGTTGTTCAAGAAGAGAAAAAGGTAGAAGAAGAGAAGAGCTTCCATTTGAGCCAAGGATCTCTTCATTTAGTGAAGAACCAAAGGGATGGAAGAGACCTATTTCAGTTAGATCAGCTCACGGAACACACATTAAAGATACAACAGGAAAGAGTCTTAGAGACCTCAGGTTGTTTGCAAAGAGAAGAGACATTCTGAACAAGTCTATAAGCAAGGAAATCAAGGTAGGTACATATTTATAATAGAGTAAATAAGCCACTATTGTTTTTTCTTAAAGCAAAGAAGTTTACTGATTTCAATTGCATCATAAGTGTTGCATGTTTTGCTTTTTCATGATTTGTGAAATCTGTTATATGTTGGCTACATGAACTGTGTAATGGTTTATAAAGAAATTTTTTAAGTGATTTCTGAAAAGGATAGCAAGCTTATGAAATCAAGTTTTGAAAGCGCATATGAAATATTGTATGCTCATGAAACTCAAGTTTTCAATAAGTGTCATTTTGGGCAACACAAGTTTACAAGTTTTGAAATATATGTGTTATGTGAGTTTGTGGTGATCCCTCAAGAACCGTCACGTGCACGATGACCAAAATTTAAGGCTTCTCTCGCCTGCCCGCTAATAGCACGGAGCTCCTTCAAAGACTCCCTTCAGTTTTCGACTACACAAGACCATTATATGGGCATGTGTAGTGCATCATATTTTGGATCCACCCAAACCATTTTGATGTGTTTATATGCTCATGAGATGTTTGATCAAGTTTGAAGCATTCATGTTATGTGACTTATAGATTTTGGCTAAAAGCCTAGGAAGCATGTACTTTATGAACCCACTAAAAAATTATTATGACAAGTAAAATGGTTTCAAAAGTTTTTACTTATCTTTTTATTATAAACTATTACCCATGAGCCTTTCAAGCTCACCCCCTTCCTATCCCCACCTCCAGGTGATGAGCAAGAGATGGAGTGAAAGAGAGTCAAGGCATCACTCCAAATTTGCTTATTTTGTATTTGGCATTTTTGGATTATATTGTAAGGTGGCTTGAAAGGCCATTATAGCTTTGTAAAACCCTTTTGTTTTGAGGGTATTGAAATGTAAATAATGAAAATTATTTGTATGTAATGTATTATAGAGTATGATGTAGTAAAGATACGCTTAAGTCTTATGATATTCGCAAGAGGTTGGGTTCTGGAAATGGTGCCCAACAACCTAGGCTTTTTAATTTGTTAATTTCATTTCAATTAGTTTTATTCTAGGTTTTTATGTTTTAGTTTTGATAATTTAATATATATAAACTTTATGGTTTAGTATATATTTTCATTTGTTTTATGTTTATATGAGTGTCATTTTTTTCTTTTATGTTTTAGATATGTGTTTTGAATTACAAGAGTGGAAGTAGGTGGAAAAATTGGGTAGCTCAAAAAGTTACAAAGCGTAACAAGCCTACATTGATTGTCGTGTTGAGTTACATGCTTATGTTGATTAGAAATTACCATGTTTGACTGAGAGAAAAGGTGTTAAAAAATGATAATAAGAAACACGATCATCAACTCCCATGTATTTATGACTGTGTTGCTAGAAAATCACTATGATTCACCTACACATCCATCAACATGCCTATGTTGCTAGAACCAAGTAAGCATTTGAGAAACAATAAGAAACACGGCCACTAACACACTTGAGTGAGTGACCATGTTAATTTTTTTTTCCTTTTTCCTTGTTTTCCCAAAAAATTTATAGAACACTACTTGCCTACTAACTAACCCATATTAGTGACCATATAGATTTCAAGTTTTTAAAATTTAAGGTCAACATGATCTTGTTAAGTCCCAACATGACCCTGTAATTTATCATTTTATTTTTAACGCAGTCTAGATAAATGCTCATGTTTTGGACATATACTTTATCATAACATGTTTGAGATACATGCCCATGTAAAAACCTTACACGCCTATGTTACAACCTAGCACGTTTGTATTATTTTAACATTAACTCTAAATTGCTCAATATGGGGCAGTTACATAGCCATATTGCTACCCATTTTGAGTAGAATTTTCCTTTAAGTTGTAACTTATTTCTCAGACTTTATTACTTTATTTTTTCCCAACTTCTCATATATAGGCGATGCTCCTCCACATCCCAATTGATTTCTCTTAAAATTTCATCAATTTAAGTTATGTTTAATGCTTCATTTCAATTATTCTTGATTTTTTGAATGGTTTTGGCAGAATTAGGTGTAGGAATGCATATTTTTGGTATCGTGGGGTTATTTGGAATTACCTGTGTGATTGGAAGAGTTTTAGGGGATTAAATGGTATTCTTAGGATGTTTTTCATAAATGAGTTCGAATTTGCTAGGGATTTCTAAACTATTTTGAATATATTATTAGGAATTGGGATCCCTAGGACTATTAATTGGTTTTGTATTAATTCAATTGTGAAATTGTTCATGTCCTTGCATGATTTACATTTTATCGAGCTTTGGTACTATTTAATTTCCTAATGTTTAAACAATTTTAATTTTTAATTTAATTAGGGTGCTAGATAAATTAATTACAGTTGTTGTAATTAATTGAGCTATGGGGATATTTTGTGAGAAGTTAGGATTTTTTTGGATATAATGTTGTTATATTTGTGATATTTACACATTAATTTATGGTTTATTGGATTTGTTTATTTTTATTATTAACCCATAACAACTTGATTGTAGGATAATTTTATGGTGTCTTTTGTCGTGGTGTGACAAATGTCTATTATTCCCTTTTCATATTTTAGGGACTAATGATGAAGAGAGAAAACACACCAAACCAAAGGTGAGAAAAGGAGGTGCTACGGAAAAGGCAAAGGGGCAAGGGTAGTTCATAAAATCTACCTCGATAGTTGACGGTCAACACCTACACACCTTATGCCTGCCACACATCCCATGTTGCACTTTACAATGAGAGGTTGAGGTTGAAGCATTACATTGAGAGTCGAAGTATCAATCAACCACTACTGTACTAAATTGGACTTGCTCAAGGAGTCTGAATTGATTAGTTTTGGTGATGAGATTGCTTCTTCACAGTCAAGGAGCCCATATACAGAGAGTTAACCTTGGTGTTCTCCACCACCTTTATGATTGAGAAGCAACATTACACATGGGATGTCCATAATGCATTGTAGTTTTTGTTGCTAAGAGATATATGCAGTATGAGTTATACCAGGTTCTCATTGTATATGGGCCTATACTAAAAGAAGTACATTACTATTAAGGAGTATGCTATATTACCAACGCGCTTACTATTCAGATTTATAAAGAAGACACTGTGGTAAAAGATTAGTTATGAGTGGTCATATAATCTGTTGAGGTCTAAGGTCTCACAAGATAAATTACCCAATACATAATTTAGAGCTTGTTGCAGTTGTATTTGCTCTATAGATTTGGAGATATTATCTATATGGAGAGACATTCCAGATTTATAATGATCATAAGAGTTTGAGGTATCTATTAAACCAGAAAGAGTTAAACATGAGACACAGGAGATGGGTAGAGTTATTGAAAGATTATGACTGTATAATTGAGTATCATCTGGGAAAAGCCAATGTGGTGACCGATGCTTTGAGCAGAAAGTTGAATACCAAAGTAGCTTATATTTAGTTATTGAGGTTGCCAAACTTGATTCAATTGAGAGCTTTGAATATGGAGTTGAATCTAAAGCATAATGAAGCATTAATAGCCGCATTAAAACTGAGGCCAATGTTACATGATAGAATCAGAAAAGGACAAAATAAAGATCTTGAGATAATAAAACTGATTAAGAAAGTTAAGATGAATACAGATTTTAAGTTTGAATTGAGATATGAAACATTGTGGTTAAAACAGAGACTATGTGTCTCTAATATGGATGATCTGAGAAAGGAAATTCTAGAAGAAGCATATGGCCACCTATGCTATACATCCTGGTACTACCCAGATGTATAACACACTGAAGCAACATTTTTGGTGGCCTGGAATGAAAAAGTAAGTAGCGGAGTTGGTTTTTAAATGTATAACATGCTAGCATATTAAAGCTGAGCATCAGCCTCCAGTTGGAAAGTTACATTCGTTGCCTATTCCGTAGTGGAAATGAGAACGAATTATTATGGATTTCATAATGGGACTACTTAAGACTTTGAGGCAGAATGATGATATTTGGGTTGTAATGGATTGATTAACTAAATCGCCCCATTTTGTACCAGTGAGAGAGAATAAATCACTAGACAAGTTGGCCCAAAGGTATATGAATGAGGTGGTTAGGTTGCACAGGGATTCGATATGCATTGTATCTAACAGGGATCCTAGATTAACTTTGAGAGTTTGGAAGAGTTTGCAGTCATCTATGGGTACAGAGTTAAACTTCAGTACTGCATTTCATCCTCAAACAGATGGACAGAGTGAGAGGGCAATCAAGATTGTTGAGGATATGCTTAGCGCATGTGTATTGGAGTTTCAAGGAGCATGAGATCAGTATATAGCATTGATTGAATTTGATTATAACAATCATTATCACAGTAGTATTAGAATGGCACCATATGAGGCATTGTATGGCAGAAAGTGTCGATCACCTCTGTATTGGGATGAAGAGGGCTTGAGAATGGTTGAAGGTCCAGAACTGATACAAGACACTATGGATAAGGTGAAACTAATCAGGAGTCGAATAAAAGTAGCTCATGATAGACAGAAAAGCTGTATGGATAAGCACAGAAGGGATATGGAATACAATGTAGCAGACAGGGTGTTTCTGAGAGTGTCACTTTGGCGAGGGGTGTTAAGGCTTGCTAAAAAGAGAAAGTTGAGCCTTAGGAACATTGATCCTTATGAGATCCTTGAGAGGATTGGACCTTTGGCATACAAGTTAGCTTTGCCGAATGAAATGTCTCAGTTGCATAATGTGTTTCATGTGAGCATGTTAAGAAGATACAGATCTAATCCAACATATGTGTTGCTAGCTCAAGACATTGAGGTTGATAGCAATCTAAGTTATGTTAAGGAGCAAATAAAGATAGCGGGTTATAAGACAAAGCAGTTGAGAAATAGAGTGATTCCATTAGTGAAAGTCCTTTGGAGAAATCACTCGGCTGAGGAAGCAACTTAGGAAATGGAGGATCATATGAGGAAACAATATCCCTACCTATTTGAATCATCATGTAAGAATTTCGTGGACGAAATTTTTTTTAGGAGGGTAGAGTTGTAACATCCTGTTACTTATGATAATGTTAAAATAGTGTTTATAAAAGATTAATGAGAAATTAGAAAGCATAATTCATGCTTATGTATAATGTGGCATACACATAAACGAGAATATTGATTTTTACACATTAATATGGTTGTACATGCATTCATTGACACGTCCCGAGGTATGAAAAATGTTAAGTGAAAATAATGTGAATTGTGTATTTTTTGTCTTAAAAATTTAATTGGAGTGTATTAAAATTGATTTGGTAATTTTGGTAATATTTAGGATATTTTGGAAATTTGGAGTATTTTTGGACTGAAAAATGTCGAAATATGGACCAATTATAGTGTGACATGTGGACTAAAGAATTAGTGACAAATGACATAGATAAATGAGTGACATTTGACACGAGTAATTAATTAACAAATGGGAACAATGATTGAGTGACAAATGGACTAGTAATTAGGTGACATTTTGTCGCTTACGTAAAGGATAAGTGGCTTACATGCTTAAGGACATATGTTGAAATAATATGGTGACATCTAGCACATCAGGTGTAACATTTCTACAGTGTTGTTTCAACCTAGCTCATTCTTCTTCTCTTCTCATCTCTCTATCTCCCATTCTTGTGTTTTTCTTGAAGCTATGCTAAATTACCACAATAAATACATGCTTTTACCCTTTACAAAATAGCTAAACAACCAGCTGATTATTGTTGTTTCATCATAACTCAAAGTCATTTAATCCATCTGGAATGTGTGATGACTCTGCATGTTTGGAGTACTGATTTAGAGTGGTTTTTGAGCTAGGATTAGAACTGACTAAGTAAGTAAAATATTAGTGTTTATGGCATGTTATAATAGAGAATTGATGATGATGAATTAGGATGAATGCCGTATGATGTTAATGATTGATTGTGTTGGAATTTGATAACTGGAATGTTTTTACTCAACATGCTTCAGTATTTTGGTTACATTTTGATCTGTAGATTTCAAAATGAGATGATTCTTGTTTTAAATTGAAATAGAGACATTTGGATACAATTTTTAAGAGAAATTGAATTTGAATTCTATCCTTAAGTGTTTTGAAATTTAGCTTGAAATTTAGTCTTGGCTTAGGCTATAGCACTACCCGTGACAGAAATCATGTCCTGTTGTTATCAAATAAACTGTATTGATGTAGGCCGAATAAGACAAAGGTGTATTCACAAAAGTTGTAACTTATTCTCTTAGCTTTCAATTGTATAAAGTTTGTAATTTTTGGATATTGTAATTGAGAGATATGAGTTGTACAACTTAAATGCATGATCATGCCCTAGCCAAAATTTTAAATGTACCCAGTTTGTAGTATTTTGAGCATAACTCATAGGATAATGAACCAAGTTGTATGATCTTTATTTCAATAGAAACTTAAGACATGGAAGAACAATCTTCTAGAAGAAAGTGTTATCAATTTACTTCACTTTCCTAATGAGAATAATCATGCAAAGTGGACCCGAAAGTATGTTTTTAGACAAATCTGAATTGATCAATTGAGTATTGATTTATGAATGAGTTTTGTGACAAGAATATAATAAGAAACCCGGAATTGTCATGAACATGCATTGTACGTATTTATTATACATAAATGTGCATAAATAAATTCATAATTGTGCAAATAGTGATATATGTATGTACTATGTGCTATCGAGGAGCACATTGAGCGACAACATCCAAACATTGCTGGGACTTTAAGGCAATAACTATCTGGAGCGTACTGTGAATAACCTAAACGGTCTCACTTAATATTTTTCTATTATATATTATGTTTTGAATCGGTATTGTTTCTATTAATTTCAGACATGAAAGTCTGAGGTATTGATTGATGAATGTGATATTGAAGTGTTCCTTGAATGTGAATTTGGTGAAATAAGTGTTCCTTAAATGTGACTTTGGTGAAATATGTGTTACTCAATATGTTTGTTGAATGTCGAAATAAGGTTTGATGATAAATAGGAATGGGACTGTGAATGTGTTTGAATGGGAATGACTGAATGTTATTGTGAAGCATTTCATATACGATTGCATGACCAGATAAAGATAGTTGTAACATGAGTAGCTACCAAAAATGAGCTTAAAGCTCGAAAACAGGGGGCTGTGGACTTTTACAGAATTATAGACCTTGCAGAGGCCGAGGGATGGTTAGAGAAGACTGAGCAAATATTTGATCGGATGGATTGTGAGTCGGACGAAAAGTTCGACTATGCAATTTCCTTATTGCAAGGCCCAACTTATCAAAATAGAATTATATTCCCAAGATCTACTTGGACAGAAAGATGAAGGAATTTCTAGATCTAAAGTAGGGTAGAATGTTAGTGGTAGATTAAGAGATCAGATTTAATGAGTTGATGGGGTATGCTTCTGCCTTGATTTTTACTGAGGAAGGCAAGTGCAGGAGATTTGAAGATAGGTTGAATATGGAAATTCAGACACGGCTAGCAGTTTTTCTGAGCTCAGAACAGCCTCGATCCAATTAGAGTAATTGTTAAGAGATGATCAGGGAGAGCATAGACAAAAGTTTAAAATAAAGAGGCCCAGTGAAGTTCAGAGTGGTTTTAGTAGGAAGTTCAGTAAACGCCAGAATAGACCTTTTCGACCACCGATTGGATCAAGACAGTCGGGGTCCAAACAAAGGGATAGCTTTGTACAGTCTGGCAGTAGAAGAGGTATAGTGTCTGGACAGTTACCAAATTGTGAGCACCATAGGAAGAAGCACAGTGGTGAGTGTTGGAGATTGTCTGGAGCTTGCCTCAGATGCGGCTCTTTTGAAGCACAGGTTCGGTCTTAGTTAACCAAGCTTTTTAATGTGATCATCAACTTCGCCAAAATGTTAGATGAGTGGAGACCTACCACATTAATTCCTCTCTACAAGAACAAAGGCAACATTTAAAGTTGTAACAACTATAAGGGCATCAAACTATTTAGTCACACCATAAAGTTATGGGAAAGAGTGATTGAGAAAAGAGTGAGAAAGGATACATCTATCTCAGAAAACCAATTTGGTTTCATTTCAGGGAGGTCTATAATAGAAGTCATACATCTCTTTAAACGATTAATGAAATATTATAGGGAAAAATAGAGGGACTTATGACAAGGTACAAAAAAAAGTCCTATGAAGTGTTTAGAAGCTAAGAAAGTTTTGTTTATCTATATGCGCGTTATTACGGATATGTATGAATGTGTTAAAACTAGAATAATGATGATATGAGAAGATACATAACATTATCAATATCGGGTAACTCCAAGGATCCTCTTTAAGCCCTTTCCTATTTGTAGTAGTTACAGATGAACTTACTAATAATACCCAAGAGGATGTGCCTTGGTGTATATTGTATACTAATGAAATTATTTTAGTGTTTGAAACAAAAGAGGGTGTTAATGTCAAGTTAGAACTTTGGAGTACGTTAAAGTCAAAGGACTTTAAGTTAGTAGGACTAAGAATGAGTACTTAGAGTGCAGCTTTTCTAGTCTCGGGGTTGCATATGATATAGAGATCAAGATTGGTATAGAAGTTATATCATAGAAAGGTTATTTTAAGTACCTTAGACTCATCATCCAAAGTAATGGAAAAATAGATGATGACAAAGTTTACTGTATCAAATCAAGGTAGCTTAAATAGAGGGACACCTCAAGAGTTTTATCTGACAAGAAGATACTACTCAAGCTAAAAGATAAATTATATTGTTTAGCAATTAAGTTGGTCGTGCCTTATATGGTAGAATGTAGGCCCATTAAATAAGTGCATGATCATAAGTTAAAGGTAGCGGAGATGAGGATGCTTAATTAGATATGCAACCTTACAAGAAGAGATAAGGTCAAAAAGATAGTAGTAAGAGACAAGTTGGGATTGACTAACATTAATAGTAAATTTAGGTAGATAAAGCTTGGGTAGTTTGAACATGTTAAAAGAAGTCATCATGATTCTTTAATGAGAAGATGCAAGAATATTGTTCTTAATAAGAATGTAGATTAGGTTGCATTGGAGAAGGTGGATTTAACATCTAGAGCGAAGTGATTGATAGTAAAATTGGGGTAAAATATATTTTCAGACATTGCAAAGATTCGTATGTCTTGATTAATGATACCTGGAAAATTCATAAAATCCAATGTCGATCGCTTCAGAAAAATAATACACATCATCATAAGGAAAAAATAATTTATATGAATTGATATATGGGATTTTTCTTAATTGTTCTTTTGTTCTTTTTCCTCAACAATAGGTTCCTCTCATTTAACTTCCTCTTTCTTGTTCTTAATTACCTCTTCTTCACTCTTCAAGATAGTCATCCTTCTATTCTCTAGAATCATACACTATACAGTGTTATATGATGAGCTTTAAGGTATCCCAGTTAGCGACTTTTCTGCTTGACCACTCTAGATTGCTATACTGTGGACTATATCCTCTAATCATTGATTTTCAATATTTTAAAGATTGATTGGCATTTATCCTAATTAGATTCAACTAACTTCCGAAAACTTCATGAGAATCTCCATCTAACTGTAGTTCATGTTTAGCAACCCAATACACTGAACTTATTTTAACCTAAATTTTATCTAATTATCCTACAAGAGACTAAATTCAATCTTATCTTTATTAGAAAAAAACTAAATCCATAGATTTAAACTTAGAAAAGCCCTAATTAATGATGTTACAACACAGAAAACTCCATTAAAGGCAATTGAATCCTCCTGAAAACTAAATAAGCATAATTAATCACAAATAACAATTAACTAATCTTGATTAAAAATTAATTACCCACAATTACAAGCTGATTAACTACATCAAGATTTAATTAGCTAAAAATAAAGTAGATTGACTTCAATTGAGACTTGAAATGTTAAAATAAAAGCTTGCATGATTGGAAATAACGTAGCTAAGACTAAATGAACTATGATTAACCTAAGAATTCCTGACTAAGTCAAAGTAAAGCTCAATAGCTAAAAATTGTGTAAGGTAACTCAAAAGTCCAAAACTGAAGGAATAAAACCAAGCAAAACCCAATAGAGTAAGCATCAGTGTATTTTAAAAAAGAAGAGATGTTGCAATGAAGTGGACAAAGGAAGATAGTGAAGATGAAATATGATGAACCCCAATTACTGTCCAATGCAGCAACAGCCGTAGAGTTGGTATACACATCTCACTCCACTAGTTCTGACAGAAGGCATTCTTAAGAAATCACATCGTTCACATGTCTGGATTTAGATGCCTATGATTCCTTCAAATTCACGAATGACATGAAAAATAACTGAGCACCACTATGGCAACCATAACCTTTTTATTTGCCACATC
>JANITW010000009.1:4212559-4225479 GCA_027564335.1 Erythroxylum williamsii
GCCAGGATCTCTCTCTTGGACACTGCCTACACAACGTACCAAAATGCTTTGATTGGTACCTTGCTGACAACACTTGATAAAGGGAGTGTGATACTGACCATAGCACCTGATTTCAACATCAGGTTGGATGATCCTACTCTATCTGAATGTCTACAAGTTCAGATCCAGATCACTGGCGCAGATCAAGATCCGACAGCCATCATGGCTACTCTTCATCACCAGATGATCTATCACCTTCAGAATCATGCGTTGGACCTCAACTTTCCAAACTCTACTTCAGATACACTATTCATGGTTGCTGATACTCTAAACAATCAGACAACTATCCTCCAAATACCGAAGCAGTTACCAGCATAGGAGCTTGAAAAGATCATGCCGACAGAATGGATTACCAACTACCAGAAGGTATTTCATGTGCCTCATTGACATTCTTTTCATACTACAACTCCTTCGATTCTGAGGACACTGAAAGATGGCTCAGTCAAGTCCATCTACTCCAGACCTTGCGACGACACCCCTGGTCCATCGACATCAGGGTCTATCCTAATGATCCAGCCCATTGAACCTCAAGATCTACCAGATCTATCATCCAGGGCATCATGTTCAAAGCCCAGCACATCAGATCGATCAGATCTATCATTTAGGGCAACTCAAAGCCTTAAGATCCAGCCTGTATTTTTACATACGGAAGGTATAGATGGTCCTCCTATCCATTATTTCAAATCTAATGGAGATCCAGTCTATGTAAGTCATCATTGTGGACATTTTGTATGGGACGTCGACCCATCCATGTGCGAACCAGACTGTGAAATCTGTCTCAACCCAGAGTCAGATTCAGATGATGATGATCCTAGATATCATCGGAGAAGGAAGAAGAAATCTATGCAGAAATCTCGTTGCTTGCCTTCTCGTGACTATCCTCCTCTTGGTGAGGATCCAGATACAGACGATCATAATGGTCTACTCACAGTACCATCTAGACCAAAGTCTTCTACAGTGAAGATGCTTAGGTCGTCTACCTATAGGAAGTCAGATCCTTGCAGATCTACTGGTGGATCGTGCAGATCTAAGATACAGCCAACAATTCCTATTCAAACTCCTACTCCTATGTCGTGCATGATGGTATTACCAGATGAGGATAACTTTGTTCAATTATTAAGGAGTACTGATGAATCATAGTGGGTTATCTACAACCCTTATATCAGAGCTACAGGAATTTCATCACAAGGTACTTTACTTTCAAATCCTAGTGATGAAGTACTTAACTGGCAAACTTCCAATGCCGTAGCACAGAACAAAGTTTTGAAGAGAATAGATTCCAAGCTGGATGGAATCAGGCAACAGAATACAGCTACGCATAAGCAAGTCAATTCTGTCTTGGAACAGATTCAAAAGATGTATCGTTCATACAAAGATCAGATTCAGCGTCTTGATGCTGAACTTAAACAATACATCGCAGCCCATCATATTAGGCCAGATTTTGACTTGAAAGTTAGAAAGATACAAGAGATACAAAGGACTATACAACAAATGGAAGTAGATATGCATGCTTCGCAATCTCATCAGATATATGGCTCAATGTCTTCAGAGTTGTCTACTCTTCAGCCATCATATCCAACACCTTCGTATCAACGATATCTAGAAGAAACTGATTATTCAAAGGTATTCAAGTTTAATTACCCTTTGATTAGACAGTATGTTCATCCTCAGACAATTCAGGAAAAACCTTGACGATCAAAGACAAAGTCAACATCTGATCGTGTGCATAAGCATAGAGTGTCTGATCATTCTTCAAAGGTTCATGAAGCATCTACTTCTTATAAACCTTACGAACCAGCTGAAGAATAATGGAGAACGCCATTAAGGATTCGAACTCCTCCAGAGTCTCCACCACCAGCACCAGTTCAACCTTCCACTACTTCTCTTGGGAAGGACAAAGCTAAGCAGACAAAGTATATAGCTACTCTGACCCCAGAGGCATCACTACCTCTTAAAGAACTACTAAGTTCTTCACCTCTTGCAGACAATTCCAATTCTAACTCAGAGAGAACTGAATCGAAAAGCAATACATCTGAAGTATCTCGAGTTGTTTAGATGAGAAGATTCTCATCGCTTCAGAAGAACAACCATCTTCAGAGTCATCACATGAACCAGATGTTTCACCATCATCTGATTCCTCAGCAAATCTCGCTGACCTATCAGAATTATCCAATGTTATGATGACTATGCCTCAATATACTGAAGTTAAACCATAAAGTGAAGTTGAATCTTCTGGTACTACTAAACTCAGACCAGACACTGCAACTCAGGAATCAATGGCTGATGCAACTAACTCAGCACATCCGCACACAACCAAACCTACGTCAGGACCTTGGTTTACCTTCGATGATCTACCTCCGAAGAAATGGAGAGACAGACTTCATGAGTTCGGTGCATGGATTGATTTACAAATGACCAGACCTAATCATCTTCTCTAGGAGATTTTTTCTGAATTTACATCTAGATTTACTGGTACTTTGCGAGAATGGTGGCAAAGTATTAGTGAGTATCAACGTGTAACATCCCATCACCGATGGGAAGGGTAAATTGGTCATTTGGGACGGGTTAGGAGTGTGGAAACATAGCTTGGCATGTTCATGCATATTATGGCCGCTAAATATATATGAATGAAAATTTTTGCACATACATATGACTGTACGTGCATTCATGACATTTCCCAGCATATGTGTTTATTAATGTAATTTTTTGTGAAAAATGTGATATATGTGCTTGAAAAATTAAATTGGAGTGATTTATGTGTGTTTTACATTTTTTGGAAATTTTAGAAAATTTTCTAGAAATTTTGGGAAAAAACTTCCAGACCGGAAAAAATTGCCAAGCGATTGACTGATTGGATTTTCGGTACTGGAAAGGACTGTCCAATGGTACTGAAAAATTAGATACATGATTTTGGGATTTATGACTTTGAGCCATTAGAATTTGGAGACAAATTGGACTAGAAATTGAATTGAAATTGGAAAGAACCTTAAGAGTGTTTAAGAATAAGACAAGTGGCAAGTGACACTTGTCACTTGCCTACTAAAGCATATAATTAGTGTTTATCTAAAGCATATAAATATCTTAGGCTTGCAAGTCTTCACGACTCTTCCTCTCTAAATGAGTTATTGGTGTGTTAAATGAAATTGTCTCCATTTCCATCCAAAAGTTCTCCTCCTTTAATCTTCGTTGGCCTTCTCCTTTTGTTCTAGCTTAATTGCTACTCTTCTCTTCTCCCTTAAGTGCTTCCTCTTCATGTGTCCAAGCCTAAGCATGTTGCCTCCCTTATAGTGATGATCGTATGGTGAGAGAGGAAGGTAGAGGATGGGTGAAAAGTGGAAGAAAAGAAGAATTAAAGGCTTGTTAAGTGAGTATTTTGTTTTTATGGTTTTAAATTGGTAGTTGATGCTTTATTTGTGATGTCTTGAACATTAATTTCATGGTACTTGGGATTAGCTTGGATGGGTATAAATTCATGTTTGTGTAAGGAGGAATAATATAACATGTAAAGTATAGTTAAATTGTGTGTTTTGGATGGATTTTAGTATGTTAGATGCTTACTTCTTAAATGAAAATGATTGAGTATTTGTGCTGGAATTTTGTGGGGTTATGTTCAAGTGAATGTCTAGATGAACTTGTGGCTGAATTAGAGACTAAATTGGATGCTTCTTGATGTAGGATTGGTGTTGGAATGAAAGAAGTTGAGTTGGATATGAAGTCTGGAAAATGTTACTGTGTGTAGGTTTCAGATTTTTGCTCATAACTTTTGATGTGGTTGTCCGATTGAGATGAGCTTGGGCTTAATTAAACTTAAGAAATATTGCTAGATTTCATATGAAGGAAGTTTTGTTCAATTATGGCTTTAAGGGTTTTAAATTTGGCTTGGAAAGTGAGTTGTGGGTGCTGTATAAATAGTAATCCGAACCTTGTGACCTGAAACTTTGATGATTTTCTTTAGGTTGATTTGGACTGAATTTGCTAATTTGGTCTTCATGATAGTTGAAGATTTTTGTGTTAGCTTTCTAAATCCACTAAGTATGATTTTTTTTTATTTCTAGGTTAAAAGTTATGGTTTGTTAATGTTCAGGTGGTAATTCAGCCCAACATGTGTTTTGTGTGCAAATGGCTCTAAGTGTTTTGTGTTCTGATATTAATTTTGGACTGTTAAGGGTGAAATTGGCTTGAGTGACCTTCCAAAGTTAAATGGGGTGCTATGTTTCTTCCCCCAAGAATATGGTAGGTTAGGAATCAACTCTGTCAACAAAATGAACAAGATTTTATTAGTTAAGAGATTATGAAGAATTTTTTATGACAAAGATAGTCTTTGAGTGAAATGGATGCATATGTTTCACTCCAAACAAGGAAGCATTTAGGTAATCTCTCATAAATGTACTCATTCCTATACCTTTAAAAAAATCTTACTTAATAGGCCTTTTATGCAAAATCATAACAAGCATTACATAAGGATGGGAAGAGCACTAAATTCTTGTTTGATAACTAGCATTCACTTGATCCTTTATGTTACAATTATGACTCTAAAAGGGGTAATACCTAAAAATACTGAGATGTATAAACTCATTTACAGTAACAACTAGTATTGGCCTTTTCATACAGCTTGGAGAATTAAACCAATAATTGATTGTATGCCAAACTACTTACTAAACCAGATGCAACGGTATCAAGCCAATTGGATGTTACACAATTCACATAAGTTCACAACTCGATCATGTAAGCATTTACCACATAGACCACCCATCAGATTTTTTCTTTACAAGTTAATTTTTAGTTTTGGTACTTCTCTAGCTCATTCCTTTATTCTTTAGCTAGCCACTATGTGAAAGCTAGGAACTAGGGACTTGATTAAATTTTATATCTCCAGCAAGCCCTGTCCTTTATGTTCTAGTGTTAATGAAACTTTAGATCATATATTCTTTAAATGTTGTCATACAAAATTGCTTTGCAGAAAATTTCTCAATTTATTTCAGCTTCAAGACAAGAATTTTGGTTGGTTAGAATGCTTATCTTCGATAAATGAACTAAAATGGAGAAGTGAAGAGGATCATAAGGTCTTTAGAACAGGTTTTGCTATGCTAGTCCACTTTATATGGAGGATGAGAAACACAAAAATGTTTGGAAAAGTATATCAATACAACAAATTCCCATGGATGGAGTTCTTTCTTAAGCTTAGAATGACAATTTTGGCTATTCCTCATAAACAACTCATTTCTAATCAAATCAAACAACAAATTCGAATTTAGATAGTGCAACTCAATTATTCTCTGATTATTAGTTAGCTGATTTTGTACTTACTCCAATTGTTGAAGATGACTTTTAGTTGTCTTTGTAATTTCGTCCATTTTGAATGAATATTTCATGTACTTTCTAAAAAAAAAGTCCAAGTGAGAGATGATGACTTTTACATGGTACACTTTGTAAGTAAGAAGAAGGCATCAATTATATTATTTTGACTAGTAACTAAGTTTGAAGAAACAGTCAAGCTAAAACATTCATAAAGAGGTGCTTGTTAGGTAACCCAACCACAAATTTGATTCTCTTTCAAGATTATTTGAATATAATTATAGTGTCGTAGACCAATAATTTATATGTTTATTTCACATTCAATTTAAATTTTTATTTTAGTTATTAATAAATTTATATCCCATTTTAATGATTTGTGTTTAGAATATTTATTCTTTTATTCTTTTTTTGTAAGGAATATGATAAGTAGTGATTTAGTCATATTTTTGGCCTTATATTTAATGCATTGTGCTTATTTATGAGTATTATTTTTTATTTTGTTACTTAATTTGTTCGTATTTTATTTTAGATCTAATTCACTCATTTAGAGCAAAAATGAATGAATTCTGACAAGTTTTGAGTAATAGAGTGTAAGATAATGTACAGGGTTGTGTATGAGAGGTTGGAGGTGTGCTGAATTGTTTTCTACAAAACACACTTATGTTGAATAGAAATATGCTCGTATTGAATAGTGAGAAGGCCATATTAATAGTACAAGCATGTATTTGTGCATATGTTAGATCCAAATAATGTCACATGATAATTTCAGAACACAATCATTAACATGCTTGTATTGATGATCGTGTAACTCACTATATCCAATTTTAAAATTTAAAAAGATAAGCTTAAGTTATAGACAACAGAAGGAGGTTGAAAATACAAAGATAGGAACCCTAGAATGGCTAAAGGACAGAGAAACAACCTAGGAAATCCCTTTAGAGTGGATTTTAATCAATGTAGAGTGAAGTTTTTGGAGATTTTAAGGATTTTAGTCTTGCTTTCCTAAATTTCTAGTTTTTTTAGTTTTAATGTTTTCTTTTCTATTATAATAAGCTAAATAACTTTTAGTATCTAGGTTAGATGAACCCTGGGATGGATTTTGTAGTGGTTTTATTTTAATTTAATTTATTCCTTAATTTTGTTGACATTCAATTATGTGTTCATATTTATTCTTAAATTAATATTGTTAGTATATTATTTCATGTATGATTTCATGATATTAAAATTGAAAAATCCTTTGTATAAATGGATTTAACATAATTGAAAAGAGTTGTATGTAAACTTAAAAATTGGTGGACATAGATTTGTGTTATATTAGGGTTAAACGCAATAGTGAAATTCATGAATCGATTAATGCAATTTTAAAGGTTTTAATTAGAAAGATAATTAACTTAATCAACCTAGAATTAGGGACAGTAAGAAGGAGTCTTGGTGGTAGAATGAAGATGTCTAAGATAAGGTAAAGATCAAGAAGGTTGTGTATAAAGCTCTATTGGATTCACGTATAAAGTTTTATTAGATAGCAACAATGACTAAGAGAGGGTAGCTAATAGAGAGAGTAATAAGTTAGTAAAGAAAGAGGTGAAGATAGTCTTAGAAGCCAAAAATAGAGTCTACGAGAACTTATATCAAAGATTAGAAAGCAAGGATAGAGAATAGGATATTTTTAAGTTGGCCAGAGTTAGGGAATAGAAAGTGAGGGGCATGGATCCAATTTGTTTTATAAAGAATGAAGTAGGATGGGTACTTGTGGATAAAAATGACATCAAGAGAAGACGACCGAGCTACTTTATAGGTTTTTTAATGAAGGCAAAGATAAAAACATTTTCTTGGGTGATTTTAGCAGTTCTGAGAAATAATAATGCTTTGTTTGTTGTTAACGTATTATAAGAGAAGAAATTAGAGGAGCTTTAAGCAAAATGAAAAATGGAAGGATAATAAGACCTAATGAGTTACCTATGGAGGTGTGGAAGAGTTTAGAAGCATAGGTTCTTACTTAGTTAGCCAAGTTTTTTAATGTGATCATCAAATCCGCCAAAATGCTAGATGAGTGGAGACTTAGAACATTAATTCCTATCTATAAGAACAAAGATAACATTTAAAGTTGTAATAACTATAGAGGCATCAAACCACTTAGTCACATAATAAAGTTATAGGAAAGGGTGATTTAGAAAAGACTGAGAAATGATACATCTATCTCAGAAAACCAATTTGTTTTCATTTCAAGTTGGTCTATGATAGAAGTCATACATCTCCTTAGACGATTAATGAAATATTATAAGGACAAATAGAGGGACTTATGTTAGGGCAACTAAAGAAATCATATGGAAGTGTTTAGAAGCTAAGAAATTTTTTGTTATCTATATACGAGTTATCAGAGATATGTATGAATGTGTTAAAACTAGAGTAAGCATGATATGAGAAGATACATAACATTTTTGTATCAATATCAGGTAACACCAAGGATCTTTTTTGAGCCCTTTCCTATTTGCAGTAGTTACGGATGAACTTACCAGTAATATCCAAGTGGATGTGCCTTGGTGTATATTGTATGCTAATGAAATTATTTTAGTATATGAAACAAAAGAGGATGTTAATGTCAAGCAAGAACTTTGGAGAGATACGTTAAAGTCAAAGGACTTTAAATTAGTAGGACTAAGAATGAGTACTTAGAGTGTAACTTTTCTAGTCAAAAGTTTTGCATATGATATAGAGATCAAGATTGATATAGAAATTATATCATAGAAAGGTTATTTTAAGTACGATAGACTCATCATCCAAGTTAATGGCAAAATGGATGACAACATAGTTCACTGTATCAAATCAAGGTAACTTAAATGGAGGACACTTCAAGAGTTTTATATGACAAAATGATACTACTTAAGCTAAAAGGTAAATTCTATTGTTTAGCAATTAAGTTGGTTATGCTTTATAGGGTAGAATGTAGGCTCATTAAATAAGTACATAATCATAAGTTAAGTAGCGGAGATGAGAATTATTAATTACATGTGCAACCTTACGAGAAGAGATAAGGTCAAGAATATAGTGGTAAGAGACAAGTTGGGATTGACTAACATTAATAGCAAATTTAGGTAGACAAAGCTTAGGTGATTTAAACATATTAAGAGAAGTCATCATGATTCTCTAATGAGAAGATGCCTGAATATTAAATAGTGTTCTTAATAAGAATGTAGATTAGATTGTATGGGAGAAGGTAGACTTAACATCTAAAGTGAAGTGATTGATAGTGAAATTGGAGTAAAAATATATTTTAAGACATTCCAAAGATTTATATATGTCTTGATTAATGATACCTGGAAAATTCATAAAATCTCGTGTCGATCACTTCAAAAAAATAATACATATCGTCGTAAGGAAAAAATAGTTTATATCAATTGATATATGGGATTTTTCTTCATTGTTCTTTTGTTCTTTTTCCTGAACAATAGTTCCCTCTCACACAACTTCCTCTTTCTTGTTCTTAATTACTTCTTCTTCACTCTTTAAGATAACATGGTTCTGTTCTCTAGAATCATACACTATATTGTTATATGATGAGCCTTAAGGTATCCCAGTTAGTGACTTTTCTACTTGACCACTCTAGTTTTCTATACTGTGGACTATATCCTCTAATTATATTTCATTGATTTTCAATATTTTAAAGATTGATTGGCATTTATCCTAACTAGATTCAATTAACTTCGAAAACTTCATGAGAATCTCCATCTAACTGTAGTTCATGTTTAGTAACCCAATACACTGAACTTATTTTAACCTAAATTTTATCTAATTATCCTAAAAGAGACTAAATTCAATCTTATCTTGGTTTTAAAAAAAAAAAGCTAAATCCATAGATTTAAACTTAGAAAAGCCCTAATTAATGATGTTACAGCACAGAAAACTCGATTAAAGGCAATAGAATCCTCCTGAAAACTAAGTAAACATAATTAATCACAAATAACAATTAACTAATCTTCATTAAAAATTAATTACCCGCAATTACAAGCTGATTAACTACACCAAGATTTAATTAGCTAAAATTAAAGTAGTTTGACTTCAATTGAGACTTGAAATGTTAAAATAAAAGCTTGCATGATTGGAAATAACGTAGGTAAGACTAAATGAAATATGAATAACCTATGAATTCCTGACTAACTCATGAAGCTCAATGGCTAAAAGTTGTGTAAGGTAACTCGAAAGTCCAAAACCGAAGGAATAAAACCAAGCAAAACCCAATAGAGTAAGCTTCATTGTATTTTTAAAAAGAAGAGATGTCGCAATGAAGTGGACAAAGGAAAATATGATGAACCCCAATTACTCTCCAGTGCAGCAACAGCCGTAGAGTATCTCACTCCACATGTTCTGACAGAAGGCAGTCTTAAGAAATCACATCGTTCCACAACGAGAACCTTATACATGTCTGGATTTAGATGCCTAAGGTTCCTTCAAATTCACGAATGACATGAAAAATAACTGAGCACCACTATGGCAACCATAACCTTTTTATTTGCCACATCACTTTTAACACCGATCTTGTATATCTGATCAAATTGTAATGAGTGTACATAGATAAATCATGGTGATTTTTATCAGATGCAATGAAATCTTCATTAATCCTTACAGAGGTAGTGTACTGAACCATTATAATAGCAACTTTCTGAACCCCGTATAAATGATAATTCGGCGCGTGAAGATGGAACTTGCATCTGATTATGTGCATCCAGTTATCTTCTCAGTAAGGTAGCTGGCAAAAAGTTTTTGAACCTTTTCTTGATGAACAGTAATAAAGCAGAACCAGCAAGTGGCCAAGTTGTTATGATGGCAACGTATGCAAGTAGCCAGATTGAAACTCTACTCCTACTCAAGAGCTGTCCTATCTGTTGTCTCACAGGATCAATCAAAACATCCAGACAAGGATCTGGTGGATGGTTTGAGTCACTTTCCTTTTGTATTTGTTCCGTCATGTGAACAGTCATTTCTCTCTTAATGGAGTCTGGAGGGTCAACGCAGCTTACATCTTCACTAGGTAAATGCTCTGCAACAATATCCTTTTCAGTGTCCCCTACTGCAGTCACCATTCCATTTTCCATAACATTCACGTAAGGTCCCTGATCAATTGAAGATTCAAGTGGAACTGTCCAGCTAGAAGATTGCCTCTGCAATACAGAAGCATACTGCTATCTTACAAATCCATTCATAAGGATGCTCTTTGCAATTGATAACATAAAACATTGTTAGTTGTTGCAGCTTCAGAGCAGAATTAATCTACATAAGGAATCAGGTTTTTAAACTAGAATTAAGATGTTGGAGTAAAGGGACGCATGTAATGGCTAGCAGATGCAATCAACACAACCACAGAGTGGATATACGGAAAAAATTGTTCCTCTTCCAAGTAGCAAATATTCTGGATGCAAGTGGCAATAACTTCATTCTTATGTAATATATAGTTCATTACACCATTGTTAGTACTGTTTGGTCGTTTATTAGGCTTACAATGCCATGAAATTTGTTTTACATCTCTAACAATGTAAAACCCATGAATAGCCTATCCATGCAGACTTAATATATTACATTATCAAATTTCTTTATCAATTAATTTCATTTCATTGTAACCTAACAAAATAACACCCAAGGATTCAATAACCAGAATGGGCAACCTTAACTGGCCAAATTTTGTGCTTAACTAGCCGCTATGTTGTACTTTCAATCAGGAGTGTTCATCTTAGCATAGATTCATAGTTGTATTGAACAAAAGAGAGGAGTGATCTAATTTGCACCTTTCTTTTTCTCAACGAGCTTGAGTGAAGGACATTAAAGAACTCATTAACTGCTCTTACCCACCTGCAGTAACGGGATGGAGAAAGCAAGCATGCTTATAATCAGACCAAATGGGAACTAAATATGATGACTACGCATGGGCATTAGTAGTTGAGAATTATTCATCTCAGAGCTAGAATTACATAGCAAGACCACAACAATAAGTACTCCTATGATGGAAAATGAAACTACCATGTGCATGTATGTACGTTCTTGTATAACTAGCTATATTAAACAGAACTATTCATGAAGTATCTTCATGATTTATCTCAGAGGTCTTCAAATCCAACTGTCTTTGAGATAAAATATCAGCCTTAATGAAGACTCAATGTAATATATTTCAATGCAACTACAGAGAGGTAGTGTAGGCTATAAAATCAAATATGGGTCAAGTTAACAATACCATGATACAAAATATTTGCTTCTTAATATCTGTTGCATGGACAAGACTCAAATGTGACCAGTTTAGTATCTGTTGTATGGAAAATACTCAAATGTGACCATTATAAAAGGTATTCTCCCACATGAAGAACAGGCCTTTAGATCTTAGAAATTATATACAAAGAGTAAACATAGAAGAAGTATTGAAACGCTGATACAAGGTGAGGGATATATTACCACAAACTATTTGCAGTTAATCCTTCAAAATAAGCTAGGTGTCCTCCATGATGGGTGGTAGCAAGGATTATATTCTCATTTGCCCTACAACAAATAAAGCATTTAATCTTTATATAAACTGATGTAAACACTTAGAAATCGTTTTTTTCTTTTTTTGGGGGGAAATGCAGTAATTTTATTGACTAAGCTTTATGTTATCAACAGTATAGTGTATGATGATAAACCCTTAACAGGGATCCCATCAACTTGCTACATAATAAGACAAACTAGAAGGGAGGTGTACAGAATTAGGAGGCCTATAATTACAAGTTCAAGTCAAGTTCCCAACTAATCTTCACTTGGGCTGTGACTCCAAAATGTGCTTTGTTTAACATAAGAATTTATCTAATTCAAAAGATTGTATTTGCTGACATTGCATATAAGTCCATGCTAGGCCTTTGTGAAGCCTGTTGTTCCTTTCCCTCCAGATAGCATAGATGGACCAAATGAAGGCTGTTTAGAATATGCAAGCATCCTGCTTCATAAGTTTGGCCATCTCAACAGCCCAACCCACAAAAGGAGGCCATTCCCTCTCATTACAATCTAAATGCATCAGATGCAGGATTTTAGACCAAATTACTTGAGAGTAAGGGCATTGTAAAAAATGAGCATTTGATTCAGTAGCCATTTGACATAGTAAATATAAGGTTGTTTGAATATCATGGAACCTATTCCTTGTTTGAAGTCTTTGCCTTACTGCCAACTAACTGATAAAAGAAGACAGGGAAAGAGTTTTGGACTAAATAAACAAACACGTAGAAATCATGCTAAAGCATAAAAGGATTGCCACCCCTAAATGCTTTAAAATCAATTCAGGTAAGCAACAATAATGAGGCTTTCCAATAGCTGTTCATATTGGCAGCTGGTAATCAAGAAGCTCAAATAAAATATTTGAACTTCAAGCTGACTGCAGTAGACTGGAAGAATTATGGCATCGACCTTGTGATGTGGAAGGGCAAATAATGGAATGCTAATCAATATGACTGTTATTAGGGCTGTCCAAAACCCAACCCAACATGAGCCGTCCATCCCTGTTGTACAAAAGTGGGAATAATTTTCACTGTACTATTGAATAGAAAACATACAGCCATATATAGCCTATTACAAGATAA
>JANITW010000009.1:4318600-4331557 GCA_027564335.1 Erythroxylum williamsii
TAATTCACTTTAAATCATGTCTAACTAAATTTTCTCAAATTCTCAAATTCTCAATCAAATCACGATCTAACCAATTCAACTATTCAATTCAAGTATTTCTTAATTCCCAATAACTCATATCTAACATAGCTATCTCAAAATTCATAATTCAACTCATAATCACAATTTAAATGCTGGAACAATCATGAATGCATGTCACTATATAAGCATTTGCAATGAACTCATTTATCGCTGATACAGAGGCAAAATGCACGTGCAGTTCAATTATGAATGCACCCAACACTCAGTCCATCTAAATTACCGATATGCCATCACATCGGTAACGGGATGTTACATGATATCTGAGTTTATGCCTCGCAAGGGTGGCATGCTAGAGCACTCACTCATTCTAAAGTCGGTATAATTTTTTTTAATCAACAACAAATTTTATGGAAATCGATATTCAAATCGGGCCTATTTTTATTTATAAACATTTTTAATCAACACAATACAATCAATAGAATTTTCAATAGCCAATTGGGCCCTTTTCACAAAGACATAACACTGTAGTCATAATGTCTTTACATTCCACCATAAAAGCCTTTGTATAAACATTGAACAAAATTTTGGAATACAATATTTTTTTGAAATGGCGGAATACAAATTTATACAATAGGAAAAACACTAATGCAAACGCCAACTGATCCTAACCTCTTCTTTCACTCACATGCAATAGGTATACTCCCGTTGGCCTAACGAGGTATTCTTCTGATCCTAAAAAATAATTGCAAATTTTAGGTGAGTTTTACGAACTCAATAAGTGATTATCATCGATGGCTCACCCAGTCACATAACACATAATTCACACATGTCACTTTATTTCACATTTCACATTATTTCACATTCAATAAACTTAATCATTCACATTATGCATATACAATGCACATGAGACTCACTTTCCAGTTGTTACTTTGTTGTGACCGAGTATCTCAACTGTCCCATATAGGTCTCAT
Source organism: Erythroxylum williamsii (assembly GCA_027564335.1). Lineage (NCBI taxonomy): Eukaryota > Viridiplantae > Streptophyta > Magnoliopsida > Malpighiales > Erythroxylaceae > Erythroxylum > Erythroxylum williamsii. The sequence continues at coordinate 4,319,593 of JANITW010000009.1, forward strand.
TAATAACTGTCCCTTATCCACTTGGAGGATACAGGGCTTATTAAACATTAAGCCTGAGGCTCTGAATCACTTTTAAGCTTGAGGCTCATTTTCACTCGTTGAGCTTTAAGCTCTAATCGTTGACTACTTTGGTCACAATTGCCATTAGATTTCATGCATTCATGCAATGAAATGTCTCACTCACATTTGCATATCCCATTCGCTCACTTTCTCATATCATCGGACCTTATTCCGGCATTGAACATTAGAGTTGAGGATTCACACTTTCAATTATATGAAAATGCACATTCATAACACATTTAACAATCATATTAAGTACACATAGTTCATCAAATTTACATTCATGTAGCACTTCAATATCCAAATCAACATCACAATCATCGGACCTCCTGTCTGAAAACTAACACAGTCATTCACATTCATATGAGCATTCAGTAGTCAGTCAATACAGAATTCAAACAGAACAAATAATGAGATGAGACCATCTCAGTTTACTCACAGTATGCTTTAGATTAGCAATTGCTTCCAAGATCTAAAAACATCTGAATGCGAACATTTAGCCTGCACATCACAATTATGCAATACACACATTGCACAGACACATTAATAACTTTGCACAATTATAGAATTTATTTATGCACAAATATGTATATGGACTATATACAATACATGCTCAATGCAATCCCGAGTATATTATCAAATTTCACATCTTGACCAATTTCCTATTTTATAACTCAATTTCTCGTCATTTTCACTAGATTCACTTCACTTCTCTTTTTGAATCACAAATTTAATTATTTGGACCACTTCATCTCCATTATACACATGTATTTGGTAATTTAATACCAACAATTCACTCATTAAGGTTATTCCAACATTACATGATCACACATTATCAAAACTCTCATTTCTTTTTATAAATTCTCCAAAATTTCAGACCTTCTGGTTTATTGTTCACATTCAATTTGAAAAGTGAAAATGATGTAATTCTAGACCTTCTGGTCTATTGTTTCCATTGATACCAAATTGACTCAATTTGATTCAGTAATTTAGTAGATATAACTCAAACATTATTGGGTTATTCACATTAAAAAATAATGTACTATGTACAACTTCCATCCATAAATTCAATATCTTAGAGAGTGAATAATAATTAAAATTTTTCATGATATTTGTATTCCTATTTTTCAAGTTTACTCAAAATCAAAAGTCATCTCAATTGGAATCCTACATATCCAGATACAATCAAAACACTGAAGTATGCTCAGTAAAAATAATCCCATTTACATTGTTCCAACAGATTCCCACACTTTCATTTGATCAATCTTTTTCAATTCAAATCATAATGATACAAAATTTTATGCAGAGGTACAAAAATGTGTTAGAAATCTTTTGGCTCAAGAATCACCTCATTTGGAGGTCAGATGATGAAGTTATGGGCAAAAGAAGCAACCATGTTTATGTCCTCACTTCTCATGAACCTATGTTGGCGAGATTGCCATAACTTTCTCAAAAGATGTCTGATTGCTGTCATTTATAGACGGTTTGAAAGAGAACTTCGAGATCTAGAACTTGCATGAAGACTTCAAAGTGAGAGTTTACTTTTAAAAGGGTCAAAATCGTGATTTACTGTAGTTATCCTAAGAATGTCCGTTTAACGGACATTGTCAGGCTTAAGGGTGTTTTTTCACCCGACAAAGTCCGTTTAATAGACATCCATGTTCGTTTAACGGACATAGACTGGCCTAGGGGTGTTTTTACACCCAAGAAGGTCTGTTTAATAAACATATGTTACACAGAACTCCCTCCAAATCCTCTCCAATGGTTGCTACACTCATTCTAACCACATATACACCCATAATCTTCTCAAATTCACCTCTTCTAGCACAAAACCACTTCATATCAACTCAAACACCAATTAGATTTCAATAAACCCTCAACTCTCAACTCATTTCCATCATCATATTCAACTACACCTTATCATTCAAAATTTCTATCCTCTTTCCATAACATATCTTATTCCTAAGTATCAAACACTTCATATTCAAAATTAATCATTTCTAGTTGATGAATACTTCATGTATACCTCAAGCTTAGCTCAACATCATATTCCCTGTTTATTCATAACCACCTAAAATCGAACACAAACATATACACTCATCCAAGATTTTGGTACATCCAGTTCTCATTTTCACATCAAAATTGGAGAGTCTTAAAAGCAGAATTTAAATTTGATGCCTTCATAAAAAGGTAGCCATATTTCTCTAGTTTAATCCAAACCAAAAATCAACTCATTTGGATAGCTACAGAACAAGTTATGGCTAAAACACAAAAGCATATCAGTGGAAATTTTTTCTACTAACAATTTCCAGATTTTCAAACTTTCAACATTTACAACTAACTCATCTTATACCAAGATCATCTCTTCCATTTCATTTCCTTATCATTCTCTACCCAATTAAACTCAATAAATCACTCAAAAATAAATCATGATCTATAATTGATTATTAACCAAAAACAGAGCATATAAACTTACCCATTCATAGCCAACTTTCTACACTCATCTAGAACCCCCTTTGATGATCATTCAAACTCAAAACATCCCTATAAATCATTGCTCATCAAGCATATATAAGCAAGAAATTTACACTCTCTCACCATTCACGACACCCATATACCTAAAACACCATTTCATGAAATTAATCTTTAAATATCATCACAATTGCTTCATTTAACTAAAACCCATGATATTTGACAAGATACTTACTTGATTTAGCTCCCAAATCTTCATAATCTCACTCAACCCTAGCTCCTGAGCATCCCACATTCTTCACCTTCTAAAGGAGATAAAGGTAGGTTTTTCTTGTGACAATAAAGAAGATGATATGGTGGGAGTAACAAGTGAAATATGGAAGCATGAAGTAACTTGATGGAGGTTTAGGTGAGTCAAGCTTCATGAAGGAGAAGAACAATGGAGAAGAAATGAAGAAAATGAAGAAATGTTTCTTATGTCGTGAGTGGAGGAGTGAAAGACCAAAAAATTATGGTCTTTCCTTCAACAATTTCGTGACTTATATGTGGTGTGGCAAGTGACATATGTCACTTGCCACATGTCACTTCTCCGTGATTCCATTTGGTCCACTTTAATAACTAGTTCATTTTGTCTCCAATTTCTACTCCAATTATCTCTCAATTTTCAATGACTTAAGTCATGAAGTCCTAAAGTCATTTTTAAAATTTTCCATTACCATTTGACAGTAAATTCTACTATCATTTATCATTTGTCTTGCTACTTGACATTTTTCCTAATCCCAAAATATCCTTAAATTTTTTGATTCTCCAAAAATTTCTAAATCAACAATTACACTCTGCAAATCAATTTTTCGATACAAAAAAACCACAATTCTCAATAAAAATCACATTTATTAACAATTATATTCAAAATGTCAATGAATGCATGTACAATTATCTTTATCCTTAAAGATTCAATATTCATGTGCATATGCATCTTATGTATGCATGACCATGAGAGGTGTTTCCTAATTTATCAGCAATCTCTCACATTTACTACTTTAGCCATAACATGGGTAATGGGATGTTACATCAGAGCCCCGAAATAGGTAATGAGACCCGAGTGCCAACATGTTCGGTATCAGAGCTTAGGTTTTTCCTAGGCTTAGAGTACATAGTAGTATAGATTGTTATGCTTTGTGATTACTTATTGCATTATGCATTGATTGGTTGTATTAAGTGACGTGCATATCATGCATACATGTAGGAAATAAGATTTGAATGAAAGTAAGTCAAACGATAAAGTCTTATTGACGGAGTAAAATGTCACCTCGTAAAAGAACCCAATTAGTTTTGTAAGGATCTGTTGCACCTGATTCCTCACCATTAGAGAAGGATACTAATGAGTATATAATCTCAGTAATTGCAACCATATGAGTTACATGTATGACTTTTGTTAAGAGTTTGGACTATTAAAAACAACAAGAAGAATGGTGTTTTATCGAAGTGTAAGATAAGAAAGTCGTGGATATTTAAAAATAAGAATATTGCGTAGTTCGATATATTAGACATAGATTCAGTATTCATGGTTATGTCAGCGAATATGGTAACATAATTTTGTTATAGATATGTACTTGAGTTAATATGGATATGAAAATATTTTCATGAATTGACTGAGGAAGAAATAGATACATAGGTGAAAATGACAAGATTTAAGGTGTACAATCAAAGTGAAATTGAAAGTTTGAATTTGGAATTTAAAATGATTGTTCAGTTAGTGTGATAAGATTTATGATATGATATAAGATTGTGTTAGTGAATCTAATATCCAAATTTTAAGATGGCTATGCGACTATGCTTCTAAATTGATAAAGAACGTACGTATGGAAAAGGAAACAAATGATAGTGATATAGGTAGAAGTTCTCAGGGTTGTGTCGACTAGTTACGCTGAAAATATGTTCGATCATGTGGTTAAAATGGTGAATAATGTGATTGAGTACATATGAGATCCATATTTGGATATGGCATAGGAGATAATTTATGATTCTTATTGTTAAAATCATGAGATGAATTAGAGTAATGCGATGGAATTATGGTATAAGTGATTATGTTGAAAAGGTAACTACGATGGAGGAGTACGTTTGAGCAGTTGTAGAATATTTAGGATTTGTTTAGAATCAATTGTGATTGACGTATCATTGGCATGAGTATAAACTAGTTACCTTTTGAAATTTCTTTTGTGCATAAGATGTAATGATCTTGATGGTACATACCAAAAAATAAGAGTAAACGAATATAATTCTTATGTCATTGAGTTTTATTATAAAGAATATTTTGATCAGGTATAGTGTGACAGAAATTGAAATTATTGAAATATCTTGAATAGTTTAAATTGATCTTATTAAGATGTTAAGAATTGTTGAAACAACATCGATGAACATTGTTGATTGATAAAGATTATAGAAACAGTGTAAATGATTGAGGTGAGAAGTTTTTTTAGATAGAGGTGTTTTATCGAATCATATCGCGTGAATTAAATGTTCCATTTTGAGGAATGAATGATTATTAATGATTCAAAGGTAAGTAATAGAGTCCTACGCCTAACACAGACTTAAGCGTAAGAGGTATAATATGCTATTGAGAATATATATTTTTTGTTTAATGTAAAGCATCCAACGATGTGAGTGGATTCCTGAATTTGAGGAGACATTAATTACTAATATGAGGAGTATATAGGACCACGTTATATAGGTAAAAAGGACATTAATTTGTCCTTTTTATATTGAATTGTATTTTCTACAACCTTTTGAATAAATTTGTATTCCGAAATGACTAAAATGTTTTGTATTTGTGAAAGGGCCCAAATGGCTATTGAAAATTTTGTTGATGGTTTTGTGATAGCTGAAAATATTTATGATTGAACGTGGGTCCAAATTGAGTATCGATTTTTGCATATTGTGTTTGTTGTTGTTTTAAAAAAAATTATACCGATTTCTAAATGATTGAGTACTTTAGCACGTTACCCTTGCGGGACATGGACTCGGATATCACCTATTTGATGTCGGATTCGGGTCTTCCAGGAGTGGGATACTACATTAATTGTGAGAATTTAATTGTTAAAGAAACTAAATTGTCACAATTACCATTGTATTAGTGACAAAAAAACCATCATAGTTAATTTAAACAAAAGTGTCAATCAATTGTTTTGTCATAAAAAATCTCATATCAGTGATAAAATCATAATTAGTCACAAAAAGTTGTTACTAAATATCTTAACTCTTATAATGAAGTTAGTAAAAGAAAAGAAAATGGAAAATTTTCAAACGAAAAAAAATTGGGACTGTGTTTAAAGTGTGTGACTAGAAAAAGAAGAAGAGGGACTTTAACTACACCATCAAAAATACCTCATTCACAAATTAATTTAGGATTTTGGGTAGGTGACAGAAAAGTAAAGAAAGATAAGTTATTAATTTTTTATTTAATTTGATTAAAATTTAATGTCACGTCAACTCTATTAACGAAGACACTAACTTCGGGTTATATTTGAGAAAAATTAAAAGTTTAGGTATTTAATTGCAACTTTTTAAAGTTTAGAATATAACTACAAAATTGTGTAAAGTTTAGGAGCTGTTTAGTAATTAACCCAAAAATTAAATCCCAAAACTAAATAAGCTAAATTAAATGGTATAAAAAAACTCAAATTTGAGCTAATGCATACTTGATTGAATGACTCCATCATCATCACAAAGAACAAATGGAGCTTTCATAATCGATGACTGTTTCAAATTATCGATTTGCCTAATCTTGTACAGACTATCAAGACATTGCTACCGTCTCCATTTTCATCTAATTTCTTTAGAAGATTTGAGCAACCTTTATACAACATATGGTATATACAATCACACATTCATCTAATATCTTCCTAACAAAAAATGAGATATAGAGAATAAAGAAAGAGAGTTGAGTCGAAAGAGACTAAAAACCTTGACAAAAATGATCAATCCATTGAAAGAAAGGGTGATTAGACTTTAGTGAATAGTTTTGTTGTGCACTAATTTGTTCTTTAGCAAAGAGAATTTTATAGGATACCTCCATCGAAACTCATTTCTGGCATAAAAAAATATCTGCTATGTTGACATTTTGCAATTAGTCACTCAATAAAGTACTATTTGTGCCTTTTTGTTTTATGTGTTTTACATTTTCTTAAAAATCTTTTACAATTTTAAGGGAATTTGAGAAGCCAGGAAGATTAAATTTTGGCGAAGGGGGAATTATAAAGGCACATGTTAGTGTACAAGATTTTGTGGGTTTTTGCTACGAAAATATATTCGTAGCAAAAGACTTTTATCTACGAAAATTAAAAATTGTAGCCGATACTTGAAACTTTGACTTTTAGCTATGAAAAAAATTTTCAACTATGTCAACTAGAACAATTTTGACTTTTAACTACAAAAACATTTTCATAGCTAAAACTTTTTCCCTACGAATATTAGATTTGAGATTTAGCTATGAACATTATTTTGTTGCTAAAAAAGTTTTTCTACGAAAATTTGTTCACAGTGAAAGATGTAATTAAAAAATTTTAGCTACGAAAATAAAAGTGTAGTTAAGCAACTAAAAATTATTAGCTACTAAAATAAAATTGCAGTTAAAGAAACGTAGCTAATAATCTTATAAAACTTGCAAAAATAAAAATTTTAAATTATTACTTAAATAGGCTACGATTTTCAAATTTCATGGCCAAAAAGTTATTTTTAGCTATGAATTTTAAATTGTAGCAGAAAAAAAGCATAACCAAAAGTGATATTTATTGTAGTGAAACGATTTTCAATATTTGTGGTGAAGAAATTTAAAAAAAAAAAGTTTCTTCTTGTGTTGTTATAGAATATTCAATTTTCTTTTGTTGAATTCCTTTCCCTGTTCACAAGCTTTTCTAGTAAAATGAAATGAAGCTTTGTTTTGGTAAGTTTGCTTTTTCAGTAATTATGGGAAGTTGTAGTTATAAAATTGTATATATTGAATCATAACTAGTTCAATTTATTTTTGCAACGAATTTCAGTCTATCATTCTTATCATTCCTCCTATTGCCTTAACCTTTGAATTTCTCAGACACGGCACGTTTCATATTATTTTCCATTCTCTCCTTACCCATACATATGGTCTGCACTTTGTTCAATCACATTTTTTGTCAATCTTTTGCCTACATCAGATGTATGGCTTTTATAACACCATTATTGTTGTTGGATAAACATACTTTTATTACAATATTATTTTCTGTTCTAAATATTCAACTTTTATTAAACTTTCTAACGTTTACCTAACTAAATATATACATTATTCTAAATTTTATTACTGAAATGTAAAACAATATTGTTACTTCAAAATGGTTATACATGTCATTCTTTACCAAGTGTAACATTCTGATAGAATGTGCTTTATATCCATAAGAAGAATCATCTATCTCATGATGCTAAAGGCATACGCAACTGTTCCCTTGCATGTTGGTGGAGAATATTTGGTGCTTTAGCATAGAAACTATGTGAGGTGCCAGGAAACATGTACAAATGTAATAACGAGATCCAAGTTATTGGTTTTTAAGTTTTATTCTTAGAGGATCAATCTTTCAAATGAAGATACTGCCCCAAGACGCCAAATATTCTTTTGATCATGGTAGGATAGGATCTGGTGTGAGAGTTATATTGGTTTCCTATGATGTTTTGATGTGATTAATTTATTATTTTAAGTATTTTATATCATTTTTAATTTTATTTATGTATGATAAACAATATTAATAAAAATAAAAATAGTTATTATATTATTATAATTTTTTAAGAAAGAGTTAAAATAAAATTTAAATTATATAATGAAATATATTAAGAGAAATATATTTTATGATGTTATAAAATTTAGAAGCTATTTTTTAATTTTAAAAAATTAATCAACCAGATTATAACTAAATTTAGCATCAGGTTTTGACTGGGACGTGGAATCAGCACGTGGAGATGAAGGTCTTCTAGATTGCCATGTCGAGGCTGCGGTTGCCCGGTTATCAACTCAAAGGGCTACGCGTATTGACCTTTCCCATTCCCACGTGACTCAAAACCGAGAAAACCGGGGATAAACGACATAAAACGGTTAGCACTGAAGTGTATTTTAATGCCTGACTCGTCTTTTTCTTCGTGTTTACATCTTTTCGCCTGGGTCCACTATTTCTTTGGTCATGAATGTTGTATCAGCATGAATACGTCATCCCACTTTAGCCATTAAAAGCGGTACTTGGAGGATTGATGTCTTAACCCAGGAAGAGATATTTTCCCGTTAGCATGTTATTACTCTGTTTTATAACATTTTATTCATATATTTTGTAAGGGTTAGAGAAATATATGAATGAGATAGTGTAAAAATAAAGTAAAAATATGCTAATCGGATCATAAGATCTCATCCTTAACTCCATCCCCCCCTTTTCAGATTTTATGGTATCATACTGAACTAAGGGCAAATCATACAATCATTCCGCATGTTGTAAGTTTTTTCAATAATTTTTAAGATAAGATTAAACTGGTCAATTTAAATAGAATAAATATAAATTGACTAAATTTAATTTGTGTTCATATCTTGCATAACTTAATTATTAAATCGGCCAATTTTTTTTAGTAAGTCAAAAAAATTAATAAATTAAACTAAGATATATACAATGAGTTCTTACACAAATGTCTCGGAGGACACAATAAGTGGATTGCTAAAGTGGTTTTACAATTTTTCCCGATGTCCTTTATTGATAAGAATGTACATGTATATATATATATAAAAGATGCGATATTACAGCACCCAATCAATCCTAAAATATTTCCTATATTAATGGGTCAAAAGTTTCTGCAATAAGATATATGCGTAATAGGAGATACGCGTATCAACTTTAATACGCGTATAACATATTAAAGTTGGAGCATGGAGATTGTGAATGCCCAACTTACTTAATAACGAACTGAACTGTTTCACGCCAAGTGCTTTGGTAAAGAGGTCAGCAAGTTGAGCGTGAGTGGAGACATATGAAGGGCGAATACAATTGCGGAGAATTTCATCGCAAACAAAATAACAATCGACTTCAATATGCTTCATGTGTTCATGAAAAACAGGATTCTCGGCGATATGGAGCGCAGCTTGGCTATCATAGTTTAGATGCATGGGTTCTGGATGAGAGATGCCAAGCGAAAAAAGAATGCCCTTCAACCATTTTAATTCGCAGGTGGTGGTGGCCATGGACCGATATTCCGCTTCAGTGGAGGATTTAGAGACCGTGTGTTGTTTTTTCGTTTTCCAAGAGATCGGCGAGGTGCCTAGGAAAATGAACCAGCCGGGGAGAGATCTCCGGGTGAGAGGGCAGCCTGCCCAGTCAAAGTCACACCACTCATATAGACGCAGATCACTGTCCCTTCGCAGTAAGATACCTTGACCGGGTTGTCCCTTAAGATAGCGTATCACACGCAAAGCAGCCTTCCAATGTTCTTCTCGCGGTTGGTTCATGAATTGAGACAAGATGTGAACGCTATAGGAAAGCTCTGGGCGTGTGAAGCAAAGGTATATAAGGCGCCCAATTAGGCGACGATATGGACCAGGATCAGAAAGCAAGGGACCCGTAGCCAAGGCCAGATTATGGTTTTCTTCAATCGGAGTGGTTGCCGGTTTTGCTCCAAGTAAACCAGCTTCGTGAACAATGTCCAGTGCATACTTCCGTTGGCTTAAAAAAATTCCCGTAGGAGACCTTGCAACCTCCACTCCTAAGAAATATTTCAACTTGCCAAGGTCCTTCATGTGAAAACAGTGATGGAGGTAGTCTTTAAATCGTCGAATCGCCCTAGAATCATTACCCGAAATAACAAGATCATCGATGTATACGAGAACTACCAACTGCACACTGCCCTTGTTAAAACAAAACAAAGAGTGATCCGATGGACAGTATTGAAAACCATACTGGAGAAGAGCAGCTGAAAGCTTGGCAAACCAACAACGTGGAGCTTGGCGGAGGCCGTACAAGGATTTTCGGAGCCTGCACACCATGTTGGGTTGCGACACCTTGAATCCAGGAGGCAATTTCATGTACACGTCTTCTGCAAGATCGTCGTGAAGGAAGGCATTGTGAACATCCATTTGGTGAAGTTCCCAGTCTTTTGCTGCAGCAACGGCAAGAACTGTGCGGATGGTAACCATTTTGGCCACAGGAGCAAAAGTTTCAGTGTAATCAATCCCTTCAATTTGATGATTACCTAAGATGACCAAGCGTGCCTTGAATCGTTCGATACTCCCATCAGAGTGATACTTAATCCTATAAATCCACTTACACCCAAGGGCTTTCTTCTCTGGAGGAAGTGGAATAATGTCCCAAGTGTCGTTGTTCTGGAGCGCTCTAATTTCTTGAGCCATGGCATCCCTATAGCGTGCATCCTTAACGGCTTCAGAGAATAGGGTGGGCTCTGTTTCGGCTTGTATTGCTGCAAGGAAAGCTCGATGGAGATATGAGAATTTTTCACAATTCACATAATTTTCTAGAGGATACAACACACCTGAGTTATCTAATGAAGTGGTAGAACGTGATGGGTTGAGTGTAATTGTGGCATGAGTGACATAGTCTTGAAGCTTGACAGATGGCTTCTTCAAGCGGTGACCTCTTCCAAGTGGTGCGTTAGTCATGCTTCTTTGTGGGGAAGTGGCGTTTGCATCAATTGCTGGAGTTTGGAAGTCAACTACCTCTTCATTTGTTTGTGGTGCAATAAGAGCCATGTCAAGGTCCCCCCTGTCTTCGACGTTGGGCACATTAGAATTGACGCAAGAGGAGTCAAGAAGAGTCTCAGTAGATGGACTAATGTCATGTAGTGCTTCTTCTTCAACAACCAACTCAACTGGCACTGAATGAGGTTGTAACATAGTTGGAGTTTCTTCAATGGATGGTGAATGTAAGCCAAAAGGAAATTGATCTTCTACAAATTTCACATCCCTGGACACAAAGAGACTTCGTTTCTCTAAATCATAAAGCTTCCATCCCTTTTGCCCATACGAATAACCAACAAAAACACATTTGCGGCTGCGACTTGCGAACTTATCCCCGTGCCTCTGCTGATTATGCGCATAACAAAGACATCCGAACACCCGCAAGTGGTCATAGGGGGGTTGTTTGCCGATGATGACTTCATATGGGGTCTTGCCATTGAGGACTGATGAAGGTGTGAGGTTAAGTAGGTAACCAGCGGTTAAGATACATTCACCCCAAAAATGAAGCGGGAGATTTCCTTGAAAACGGAGGGCACGGGCTACATTTAGGATATGACGATGTTTTCGCTCGACCCGTCCATTTTGTTGTGGTGTCCCAGTACACGAAGTCTGATGAATAATCCCATGTTGTTGGAAATATTGTTTAAGACACAAAAATTCCGTTCCATTGTCACTACGCACAACCTT
>JANITW010000009.1:4333063-4344827 GCA_027564335.1 Erythroxylum williamsii
ACAAATTTTAAGGGTCCACTTTTGGGTCCCACCAAAATAATTAATAGTTTAGTACCAAAATAACAGTAGAAAATCAATCGGTTCGCCACTTTTAAGGAAAGATAAAAACTCAACTAAGAAAAGAACCATAATTAAGAAATCTGAAGCTTTTTGATAAAGGAGAGGCCTTGAACTCAACTCTAGTAGAATCCATGCAAAACATTCATATATGCTAGAATGAAGAGAGAAGCTCTAACTTCTCTCTCTAAGCTCCCTTTTACCAAACATATATTTATATAGTATATAAATAAGGAATATTATTGGGGTTTTAGTTAAAAATAGCCTATATAAATAAAAAAGAGACAAATTACTAGTTTTTTAAATATTTATCTTAGAAAATTAAATGTTTTATTTTTTATTTTCTAAATATTTATTTAAATTATTTTACATTTTAGATAAACAAATGTGTGCATATTTAAATTTTGGTAAAAGATGCCAACCTCCTTTGCAATTTCACTAATTTTACAACAAAGTCATGTATTTTAGTAATCTCATATGAAGTCTTTAAGCTTATCCAAAGTTTCACTAAACCTTATCCATTAACTTTCTGCATTAAAAATTCCTATGAAAACCATACTGAAAACAAGAGAAAAAGTTAGAATAGAAACTATCAACCTTATTGGCAATGGCATGAACACTAAATTTTGGCATAATAATTAGTTCTTTGTTGGGCCTTTTTAGAACTATGAATCTATGCATATGTTGAAAGAAATGGTATTTCAGGACATATCAAAAGGGAACTTGTGCATACTCACCTTAATGAAAACGAGGATAATATCATGTGGAGACAAACCAGCTCAGGAAGCTTCAAAAATCAATCATGTAGGAAGTTTTTAAGAGGTAGCATAAGTATTGTTCCTTGGACCAAAGTGGTATGGAATAGCATAAACATCTCAATCCTCGAGAATCCACAATCTCATGAATGGCCATGAAATGCAACCTTTCCATATTTGATAGATTGTCTAGATTCTTGCAAATTCCCAATTGGTGTACCTTATGTAAGAAAGCTGAGGAAAATATGCAACATCTTTTCTTCCAATGTGATTTCATTAGGAAAAGTTGGAATTACCTACTACACTTATGTCATATTTCCAATGTTCTAAATAAATGGGGTGGAATAACTGAGTGTTGTTTTACCATGAAGCATCAAAGTTGTACTATAAGATGGCACTTTTGTGTTGCATTGACATTCATTGTAGTTGCCATTTGAGATGAGAGGAACATGAGAGTTTTCTCTAATGCAACACAGGACCAAGCGACGTTCCACAAGGAACTCATGTAGAAAATTAGGCTCCATATCAGCAATATACAAGGACAAATTTGGTGATATATGCGTAGAGAGATAACATCATTTTGTAATTTAGCTCAACTTTAATCTTGACAACTCCAATTGAGGGAGTATGATCAACTTGATGATACAATTCTATTGTATTTTTGTATGCCTTGAAAGCTTAATATAATTCAATTTCTTTAGAAAAGAACTTTGTCTATGTGAACAATCATTTCACAGGAAGTAATTAAAAATTAACAAATTATGATAAAATATAAATACAAAAAAGAAATTAGTAATCTTATTTATTAGTATTATCAAATAATAAATAAAAATTAATGAGAAAATTAATTTTGTATCAAATTTAAAAATATATAGATAACAATAATAATATAACGAATTGTCTATTAATTTTATTAATTAAATATTATTATATTTTAAGATAAATAACGATATATAAATATAATAGACTAATAAATGAATCTATTTGACACATATCACTTGTAATCCTTAATCACACATATCACTTGTAATCCTTAATCACCCTCTTGTGATGTGATTATTTACGTGAAACAAATTTTATACATTTGTGTTCAATCAATATTTTTAATGGAAAAAATTAAGATAAGAGAGTGTAATAAAAAATTAATTATAAATCGATAAAACCAAATGAAATATTGATATTTTTTTGTCCTTTTAAATTTTAATTGAGGACTCATCTTCAATGAATCATATTTATCACTAAAGAAAATGCATTTTTGTTTGGTTTGAGATTATCCAAGTTCCAATATTTATTGTTTTCACCATCCGACAAATTAAATAAGCACGTGAAGAATATGAGGTAGGAATCAGCACGTGGAGGTCAAGTGTTTCCCATTTCTGACCCCGTGGTCGGCGTTAGCAAATGCAAGCGTTACGCGTATCTGCCCTTTTCTATTCCAACGTGGATCAAATCGCGAAAGGGTAAACGACAGAAAATAGTGTGAAATGAAATCTATTTAGTGACTGACTGGTCCTTTCGTTTGTGCTTGCTTTTGTCACTCGATGCTCAATATCTTTGGTCATCAATATTACATCATTTGGATACGTCACCCAACGTTAGCAATCTAATCAAACAGTTGAGAGTTCCCGTCAATTCCACCCTCTATGCTTATCACTAGGACCAAGTCCAGCCATAGAATCTCCTCTTTTCTTATGTACACATGATACTGACGTTTATGGTGAAGCGAAGCAATGCCTAGCTTGCTTACCGTGTTAACAAGTCCATTACAATTAAACTTATTTCCTTTTATCGATGTGCCGACGAAAAAATACGCACTGTTGAGTGGGGTCTAAACATGACACACAAGCTTTCTCAAAGTTTTTATATCCCTCGAGAGAACAACAGTTGTTTGTCGTCGTTACAGGTTGCATGAATGTGGTAAATAAACAGAAATCACCCTCCCATAGATTCTGGAAACAGACTTTTTTGTTAACGCATGTGAATCAAATGGAACCAGCGGATTAGTCCTTTTTTACCCACCATAATTGGGACGAAATATATATAGTGCAGCTTTTTTATGGTTTTGACACCTCGCCGTGCCCATCGCAATTATGCCAACCTTAGCTTCAGTTTTCTTTTTTATTAGATAACTCCGGATTCTGCTGATGGAGAAGTTAACGCACCATAACTTTGCAACAGGTGGCGTAGCAGTGACCACATGATCAATGATTACTGAATATAATATTTTCGTAGAGACTGTGACGCGCGTATGTTTGTTTCTGGTACGCTGGTCATTTTTATCATTTACAAAAGCACATTGCGGGTTCAGAACCTGTCGTTACGACTTATGATTGTTGCTTATAGAATAGAATAATGGACGTGAGTTATCTATTTACTTATACAACATACCCGTGCTTCACGTTTCTGTTTAAGTAAATAAATTATATTGCATATTATTTTGAAATCAATAATATTATTCGCAAATGTTTCTTTATTTTCTTAATAGTACGGAAGCAGCTCAAGAGCAATTATTGTAAAGCAATGGAACGGACTTTTTAGCGTGAATGAACTTAATTACTAGAGCTAATAATACTGTTGATCCTGTTGCAAGATTTTAACATTTTGTATTCGGTTTCGTTGAATGAAGGCTGTATTTCGAACTGCAAAATTACCAAGAAATAGAAGGATGTCACTGTGGCAAAAAACACTTAGAAAGCAAAACTTTAAAGAGAGGTTAGCTGTCATTTGTATATTTTACAAAAAGTCACAATATATTAAATCTTTGACTAGGTAAAATAGTTTGTTCCTTAAGTAAACAATAGCCTATTGTCCCAATTCGACGTTGTGAACACTGGAAAATTTTGGAGAATACCGACATCATTCATGGAGTAAGTATATCTGATGTGAATTGAAGCTGTGAACACAAGAAGTAGGAGAAGAACTTATTAATATGTGCATGAAGGACATTTTTTAAGGGAAAGTACTTACTTTGTTTTGTGTAATTCGGCCACTAAATCGACTTTCTAATGGTTACTTTTATTCGGGACTCAGACCTTAAAGCGGTTGTACTTGAGTGGCTCATTTGATATTTCCTAGTCTCTATTTAGTTAAGCTTATATCAGTAGAGTTTTTGTTAGTGAAGCTTTTTTCTGTAGATCTTTTCTGAGAAAGATTTTTCTAAGAAGCCAGTCGATTGTTTGTCTGTGATTTGAACAAGAACTTTTTTGAAAAGCTTCATCCAGTATACTATTTGATAACATAAAAAATAAATAGTATTTTTAATTTGAGCTACATTTTATTTTCTAATAAAAATTATTTATGCATTTAAATATTATTTAAAGTATATTAAACAATATGCAAA
Source organism: Erythroxylum williamsii (assembly GCA_027564335.1). NCBI lineage: Eukaryota > Viridiplantae > Streptophyta > Magnoliopsida > Malpighiales > Erythroxylaceae > Erythroxylum > Erythroxylum williamsii. The sequence goes on from JANITW010000009.1 coordinate 4,337,216, forward strand.
GCACAATATATTAATTATTATATAATTTTAAACCATATAAAACATAAATGAAAGTATATCTAACCAAATCTTTTATATAGATTATAACATAAGTAAATAAATATCGAAAATAAATATTAAAACATGTAAAAAAGCTAAATAATAGTATATAAATCTCGAAATAAATATCCAAGTTGAGTAAATAGTTAAATACATAATAAAAAGATGAGTTTGTGAATATGGAGGAAATTATGTATAAAATATAAAGGCAAAAAGGACTAAAAAATAGACTCATTAATTAATCTAAAAAATTTACCTAAAAAAGCACTTGTTTTAGAAGCTTTAAATTTGAGTATATTAAAAAACTATATTTTGATTGTCAAAAAAGTCATATCTACTAAAGAAATGCTATTTTTATTTTATAATCAAACATTTATTTTAAAAAGAAGACTTTTGTAAAGAAAAAAAGTTCTTATTAAAATTTTAAAATCTTATCCCAAGAGGCTCTTAGTCTTTTTATAGTAAAGCTCTTTTTGGGCAAATATCCAGTTGTCCATGTATGAAAATTTGACTTTAGGGGCCGTTACATAAAGAGATACTCACCTCCTTATTAATTACCACTTGGACTTATCGTAGGGTAGTAAATGGGAACATATTGAATCTTCTTTTGTTTGCACCTTTGGACATCTTTTATCAATAACTATATATATTTAAAAAGAAGTTTACATGGGGATAGCGCGCAACATTAAAAAATTGAAGAGTTTTGAATGCATGTCTTATGTGACATCAGGCTTATGCAAAAAAAAAAAAAAAAACTGTTCTTGCAATCTAAGTAGAAGCAAAATTAATTAATTTAAAAAAAAAAGAAAGAAGGGCATAGGTGGAGATTTTTTTTCCCCCTTTTCTGGTCTATTTTAAGGCAATTTAATTGATTAATGTGAGGTAGGAAAAACAATTGCTTGCAGTTCCACAACTTCCACTGTTAGGCTCTCCTAAACATTACTTCATCATGGATTTTTCAACACTGATGTTACGAGACAAGAAATGCATTTAATTTATAGGGACACGCCATGGCAGTGTCGCAAATAGACCATAAGCGACGACCATGACTTTTATTCCAAGAACATCACTTGATACGGATTTTCTCTGTTTCTTAATTATGCATTGCATGTAAGTGAGTATTTAGGAAAAATAAATTATTAATTTTGAAAATTGGATAGTTCCTCATTACTCTCTACCGGGCCCTATGCTTAAAGACGACAAAATGAAAGGACCACCCCTTAAAGGTTGACATCAGTGATTTTCGGTAATTTAATTTTTTAAAAAAATTAATGTTAAATAGGGGTATAAAAGCAATCTAGGATGTGCTGCGGAGGTAGTGAACTGCCTAGTTGGAAGCCGTAGCGAGAGATAAGACTTCTCTTAGACATCATGGTGAGAGCTCCCTTTTTTGACAAAAATGGAGTCAGGAAAGGTGCTTGGAGCAAAGAAGAGGACGATAAATTGAAAGCTTATATTGAGAAATACGGCCACTGGAACTGGCGAGAACTTCCCAAGTTTGCCGGTAAGGAACTCTCTTTCTTTCTTACTCACTGCCAAAAAAAGTGAATAAAAATTAGACCAATTATAGAGGATTTACGTAAAACGAAGTATCGTTCATCTATTCTGATGATGGTTTGAGTTGGATTCTTCACTGTTTTAGACGATCCTCGAGATGATCGAGAAAATTAAACTTTTGCTTGATTTCTTATCTTCCTAAAGATACTCGATATACTGCAATTATCTTTGCAGCAACTGTTGCTTGCTTATGTTTGAGATACTGAATTTTGTCAATATATAAACAGGTCTATCAAGGTGTGGTAAGAGTTGCAGATTAAGATGGATGAACTATCTTCGACCAGATGTAAAACATGGGAACTACACTAAAGAAGAAGACGATCTGATTATGCAATTACATGAACAAATTGGGAACAAGTATGGATTTACTCTCTCAACAGCCGCCTTCCCATATATTAGATTTTTTAATATAGATACAATGTAGAGTTTATTAACAAGAACTAGATTTGAGTCAACTATTGCCAAAATAATTAGAACTAGTTGTTTGGATTATTGAGTCTTATCACTTACAAACTCTTAAATATTTTTATGTTTACTCATTATGAGATACTATAACAGGATTTTCTCCCAATTTCATTCATGTTCAACTTCTTATACTATGTGAAAATATTGTAGTCAATCATAAAATCAGCCCCGAACGAGTGAACCTTTCCTAGTTCTACAAACTCCTAGTTCACTCAATCTGTTTCCAGGTCACTGATTACTGAATGATGCTCATTTGCAGGTGGTCTGCAATAGCAGCAAAATTACCAGGAAGGACAGACAATGAAATTAAAAACTACTGGCACACTCATCTAAAGAAGCGAGTGAAGCAAAACAAGAGCAAATCTAACATGCGAGAACAATCCAGCCAAACTTCCGGGACTGGAATTAGCATGAGTATAGAAGAAGTTGAAAGTGTTCGTGTCGACACTCCCTCTCATACGATATTAGAGAGCTCTCCATTATCCCCAGAAACATACTGCACAATGTTTTCGGAGTTGAGGTTTGATTCAGCTCCGAAGATTGCATCTGAGACAAAATGGCCAGCAGAAGACAATCCTCCTTCATTTGAAACATATGATGACTCCAACGGAGATTTCTGGACTGAGCCTTTTGTTGCAGATAACATTGTTAACCAAGATCCCTATAAATTTTGCTTCGAGCATGATGGAGGATTTATGTCACCTTATGTCTCTGATTTCGATTGTTTATTTTACGAAGGGATGCAAGAATTGAGAATGAATAGTCCAGTTATGCTATGAAACATTCCTAGAGTCTTGTCTATATTTTGAATGTGCATGTTATCTTTGGGGCGTTACCGCCAAATGGAAATCTCTACTTGGTACATTGTTTCTCCTTCAATTAATTAATGTCTTATAATTTCATAGATCTAATAATGGGTATTTAGTTATGTGAATTATATATAACCGAAGCATGAGCCTTCCTAGCTGCCAACATCACATACACGCTTTAATTTCTCTATTGTTCTAAGCATCCAATTTAAGGGCTCTAAGTGCAAAATTTTCCTGGTTCCAGTTTACTTTTGCCCATTTTCCTCTTCGGTTTCACTTTTTATGTGATAGGATGGAACTTCAAGGGAGAAACAACTTTGGCAATGATGTTCGAAGAGCAACACTTGTACTAAAGCAACTCCATTAGATGAAGTCTTGAGCAAAACCACATATGCCTCACAGTGTGATATATGCAGAATTTCATTTGTCCAAGTTAAAGTTCCAGCAACCTTGATCTTAAGAACAAATGATAACGAATTTCTTGAAGAAAGAATTTGTTAATTAAGGTTTATAACATATTTAATAAACTATATGGAATGACTTGGGTTAAAGGAAAAATCTTCAAAAAACAATTTATTAAGATTGATAAAGTGACGATTCAAAAGATGCATAAGAAAGAAGAGTTAATGAAAAAACGAAATTTGAAGTTTCAAAAAACGTGTGTAAAGGCTTTGGCGTCTCTATACTGATCTAATGCTCTCTAGATTAAATGGATGCACGAGTATTACCTCAAAAACGTAAACTTTTGACAGGTAGATTATACAACGGCTGGCTCATAAGATCCTCAAGCAGATGATGAAGATGAGGTCTATCATCTACCCTTGTATTAAACATAAAATTGGGAATGGACAAGGGACATGGATCTGGTTTGATATCTGGCTTGAGGTAAGCCCTATTATTTACAACTCTGAGTTTCTTCATTTGAGGAATAGATTGCCACTTAATCCTGAAGTCTCTTCACTGATTTGTAATGGGAATGGGGGGTAGTTTCAAAGGCTTTGCCTCCTTAATTGAACACTTTCCTCGTTTGAATGACGAGAGGACTGAAGGTGTTGTTACTTGGACTCTCAATCTAATTGGAGATTACTCTAACCAGTCCTATCATCAGTTGTTCACTTACAGTTTTATTGAAGATCCAAGGTATAATCTTTCATAGAAAATTCTTTGAATCCTAAAGCCTTATTTATCACCTAGCTCACGATTAAGAACATGCTTAGGACCAGAAGGCAATGGCATTTAATGGATATGATAATTGTATATTATGTGAAATGACAGTGGAGGACAGAGACCATGATCTCTTTTTTCTTTGCAGATACTCCAAGTCAATTTGGAGCAGGATTTTGCATTTTCTATCAGATAATGGCACTGGATATGAATGGGAACAAACTTTGGAATGGGTTATTCTTCACTAAAAACCATGGTAAATTAATGCAACTCTTTACAAAGTAGTTTTTACTACTACTATTTACACCATGTGGAAGGAGAGAAATAGAAGCAAGAGAAGGAAAACATCAACTTGCAGCAAGAATTGTAAATTGGATTAGAGCTTCCATATATGCTCAAAATGCACAAAACACTCTTTCCATTGACATGAGGAGCAGATGGGAATTATAGATTAGCTCAATCTTTGCTTTATGTTGATCTCTTGCAATGTAACATCCCTTAAAATACTAAGTTGTTTTTGGTAAAGTTGGTTAAGCTATAAGCCTAGAACTCATTATAATGTATCAATAACTTTGTCTATAATTTATATAACATTCAATTAAAAAAAATTTGAAATCAAGAAATATGTTAAAATCAATAATAAGAATTGCCTTAGAGGTCTTATACTTCAAGAAAAGGGATAAAAAATATAAATTTGCAAGTGATGAGTTTAAGGGGCACTAAAAGAAAATTTTATCCAAAAGGAAATTGTAATTTAAATTAAAAAGATGTGCAATTTAACTTAATTCAGAATTTATTGATAATTGAGATTATGGTATTCAATTTATAAAATGAAAATTTAAATATAATTGCACCTAAATAAAGAAAACAATTTTAGACTTGAATTGAAGTAAATTAAAAATATAAAAATTTCTATTTTCTATTAAAATTGTATGACTAAAGACAGAAGTTTTAAAGTCATGTAATTAAAATTTAGGTTAAAGATTGCCCAAAAAGATAATGAGTATAACATGAGATAAACTTTTTTTTGTTAAAATTGGTTTTTGGGACTTTTTATTATAGAATTTTCAATAGGTCAAAGGTTGAGTAAGGTTTTGTAAAATGAGCATATTATCTTAAAGTATGTTATTGGCTATTTTTTGTTTTTAAAATTTTGTTGCTTTGTAAAATTTTAATGAACATAATGTACACCCATATTGCGTTATATCAGTAAAATTGAACACGATCACTTATTCAATCAGGAATTTATAAGCAAAAAAGTAAAAAATAAAAGCTATTGGCAATAATGGTAAGGAGACATAAATAATTTTGTTGATCCTAAGTCACTTAAAATAGGGTGAATTTGGAGATTATAATAAAAGAATCACTTAAAGAGAATTATCAAAGATCTTATTTGTAAAAAGAACATTTTATAAACTTTAAAGGAATACCAAAACAAACAAAATATCTTGGAAATTAGTATATGGTATTGTTAAACTAGAGACAAGACTAAGGCAATATTGAAGTATTCTTAGTCTCTTTAAATCCGTTGCCTTGCAGTTTTGTGTGTCCAATTGATATACCAAATTATATATTATTAATAAATTACATAAGCATGATATATATAACAAAGATAATGACAATTATATAAGAGCAATGTATAATAATTAAATGATAAAGGAGAGGGGGCAATAATAAATTTATAGTGGTTTGATTCTTCTTGATCTATGTTTTATTCCTTAAGGTCATTTGGGAATTTAGGATCCATTATGGCTCTTCTTTGGTGGGCTAAAAGTATAGTGCTATAACTTGTATTTTTAAGGTTCAAGGCAACCATTGCAAGATTTAAGCAATTAGAACTCTTTCGATTATATCCCTAAGTCTTTGAATCATAATTTTCTCAAGATTTACACCACTTTCTATAATAAAACTCTCATTTTAGAAATAGAGAACAAAATTGTTGCACAAGCTTTGAATCTCTTATAAAACTTAAAATATTTTGTTACTTTTATTTTTCTTATGTATTCTGCTTTGTAGAGGTCTTCTTATATTTGATCTTCACTTTATAGTCACTGCTAAGATTTATGAGCAGAGTGCTGGCCCATCAGATAAATGCATAGTCATAAGTTAATGGTGACAAAGATGAGGATGCTCTATTGGATGTGTGACCTTATTAGAAGAGATAAGATCAGGAATGTAATGGTTTATTAAGAGGCAAATTAAAGGTAGCTAATATTATTCAAAAGTTAAGAGAGATAAGGCTTGGGTGGTTTGTACATGTTGAGAGGAGACACTTAGACACTCTAGTGAGAGATACAAGAAGATTGCATTTAGAGATTGAAAGAGAAAAAAGGAAGCCCTAAAAAAAACTAGGGAGAGGTGATCAAGAATAATATAACATTGCTGGAACTTATTGAGGACATGATCCATAATAGAAAACTTTAGCGTATTATGATACAGATAAAAGATCTCTCATAAAGAGATCTTTGTCATTCTCATAGGTCTTTTAGCATTTTCCTCTTGTACTTAGCCCAAACTTTTAATTATGTAGTACTTAACTCTTAGGGATTTGGCATAAGCTTTTCCTACTTAGCTTGATTATTATCATCATCGTTACTATTATTGTTATTGTTGTTGTTGTTGTTGTTGTTGTTCTTCTTCTTCTTCTTCTTGTTGTTGTTGTTATTATTATTATTATTATTATTATTATTATTATTATTATTATTATTATTATTCTTGTTATTGTTGTTGTTTTTGGAAAATGAAAGAATGATTTGATTTTTATAGCAGAAGCTATTACAATATTTCAATTTTACAAAGATGACCTATTTGGAGATAACTAGGACTTTCTATCGCGATTGGTAGTTCTAATAAAAAAATTTGAAAGCTAACATAAAAAATCAATAACTGAATTTAAAAGCAGCCATTCATTTGTTCCATTTATCTTTCATACTGGTGGTGAGAAGATGGTTAAAACTTTTAGCTAATATTGCCGCTCTAATCTAGTTCACAATGTTATTAGCTAGTTGGTACTTTTCTACCTCCATTTGTTTGTAGATTTGATAGTTTCTCTCTTCCATATCATGTATATGGTAGTGATTAAGGCTGTTTTATGTAGGAATGCATTCGCTTTTCTAGGTTTAGAGTAGTTGATGAACCACCTGAAGGTACGCTCACATTCATAGAAATGGTTTACTACATCCACCATATATTGAATCATGCTCCATTTGGTTTTAGTATATTCACAAGCAAATAACAAATGATTTCTATCATCGTCAACATTATGACATAGAACATAAGAGGTTTCAGTCGGCCTAAACCATTTGTGTTTTGTCCTAAGTCTGTTTTTGATAACTGGCCAACTAATAATGGAAGCTTTTGGATTTAAAGAGTTTTTCCATATTAGGTTGTATCATGGAACCTCCATTGTCTCATCCCTATAGATGTTACGACATGACTACTTAGTGAAGTGTCCTTGCGAATTTGGAGTCCAACATATTTCTTTATTATTTGTTTGTTTGTTTTGTTTGATTGTTAGTTTTTTTTGTTATTGTTGTTGTTGTAATAATAATAATAATAATAATAATAATAATAATAAT
>JANITW010000009.1:4429232-4442558 GCA_027564335.1 Erythroxylum williamsii
ATACCACCCTCGCGGGTCACGGGCTCGGATATCACCCTCGATATCGGGTTCGGGTCTCGCGGGAGTGGGGTGCTACAATGTATAACAGGGCAACCACAATAATGTGGAAATTTGCCCTAGTTAGAGGTAGAATTTGCTTATAAGTTCTTCATAAAAGTTGTAGAATGTATTTTGATCTTTCCATTGATATAAAGCATAGAATTTTTGGACAATGGAATAGGAAGTTATGATTTTTAGAAGTTGTGTTACTGTTTAGGATGAGATTTATAGGATAGATACTTTGAAGTGAATTTTGACCCCTATAAAGGTGGAATTTGTCTTTGAATCCTTCATAAAAATTGTAGAGATTTCTGTTATCTTTCCATTGATACCAAATTTGTAAAATTTATAGTTTTGAGTGAAAAGTTATACTTTTTGGAATTTCAGATGAGGAAGAGAGGAAAACAAAAAGAAAAAGAAAAAAAGTATAAATTTGTAAAATTTATACTTTTGAGTGAAAAGTTATACTTTTTGGAATTTCAGATGAAGAAGATGAACATAGTTACTAGGTAACGAGTTACTCATAATTGAAGGAAACTCCTTACTTACTCTCATATGGAATAATGTAATTACAGTCAATAACACTTATGACTCTGATACTACACGAACTTCCCCTGGTTAGAGGGCATATGGGGATAACATTATCAAGGTACGTGGCGTTGTTACACCAATGAATTAAGAAAGACTTTTCTTATTCTCTTCTTATTCTGACTCCTAGGCTCGTGAAATATTTCACCGATAAGCCACAATGGAGTTGCATCATGAGTTTCTAATCTATATACCATTCAAGTGGTTTATAGAATAGATCGTTTATTAGAGATCAAAGATAAACAAAGATTGACTATAACTTAGAATTTAGGTATCTTGGCAATGACATAATCCTTTCCCTTTGTATGGGTATCAATTCTCAAGGCTTGTCTTTTAGAAATCTAAATTGTCCAATCTTTTCCTATCTAATAAAGACCTCAAAACAAGATTTATAGATTAAGACTTTTTAATACACAAGATCCTTCTAAAAAGGCAAGTGTAGAGCATACTTGTCTTGTATGTATGATTGTGGCTACATTATTCAAGAATCAAACTTTTAGGAGAGAAAATTTTAGAAATAAGCCATAAGATGAAAACACACAATATTTTTATTGATGTTCTACCTCTGAGTACAAAGAAGAAAGAAGCATTACTTTTATAGACTAAGTAAGGAGGATAGAGACAAACAACTTTTAGGGAAAAGATTCCCATAGTACAATAATACAGACTAACATACAAAATCAAAAGAATTACTGGGAGATACTAGGTTCCAATAATATTCCTAAAAGATAAAAATATATTAAAAGATAAAAAAAATCTTTCAAACAAGGAGGTGTATAGAGAGAGTGTGGGCCATCACTATCATCATCGGAGTCTGTATTGTCTATGTCTTCGCCATATTTTTCCATGACTTGGATAAAATTGTTAATTTATGTATCATTCTGAATAGGAGACCATAGGTTCTGGGCATCTTGGAAATAATCGGGAAGATGGGGTCTAGTGCTAGTGTTGGGTTTTGGATTCGTAGAACTTTCTCCTTATTCAAATGTCCTTTTGGACTCAAATCTAAGAGGTTGTCTGGGCTCAAAGTCAGGAGGGCGTGGAACTTCACCAGCATGATGTTGAAACCCATAGTATTAAATTGGTCCATGAAGGTCCAATATCTCTTAGTAGGAGAAATGAGTTTGGACAAGGTAAAATCTTCTAGGTATAGTCCTAGAGGTACATGTTGTAGGCTTGGTGGTCTTTAGATAATGGTTCAGATGGTCTAGAAAGCAGTAAAGATCTCTCAGTAGAGCTTTATGATGTTTGGGCTAGTCTATCATGGTACGCCAATGCTAGAAATGATTAATAGTACAGATATAATCATAACTAGTAATACTATAGGGATGATGAATGATAACAATAGAATGAGCCTTTTGTTCAAATAGATGAATAGCCTATATGAATGCTTGTTCAGGATCTGCCCAAGTTGGAGACATCATTTTTGCAATGACTAGAACCAGTCTTAAAACGTCCAGAGAAGTGAGTCGACATTGATTGGATTTGAAAGGTGTTGATAAATATGTCGTGGCAAGAAAGAAACTGGGTAAGCATAGAGGGTGGATAAAGCCTAGAGATGCTACATGCTAGCTTTAGAAAGAGAATTGTAGAGATGGTAGACGGTTAAATAGGGAGTGTCGGCATCCAAATAACAAGGATATGGTGGGATATTCAAAGTGGTGAGGACAATATGGAGGGAGTAGAATGAAATTTTTTATAGAATAAGAGCAATGTCATCCAAGGTTATGGGATGAGTTTTTGTGATGAGTGGAAAGGATTTGTTAATGATTGTATATAAAGGATACTTCATGTTTGGAAGGAGGAAAGGTATTGCTTTCTTAAGGGAGGGAGAGAGAAATTTAATTAGTTTACCAGGTCAAGAAAGGAAGTCTGCAAGAATGTTATGGTAAACTTTGATACGGCGAACGATGAATTTAAAGTGAGAAAACCATTCTTGCCATTGAAGCAACAGGTTGTTTAGTAGTATCTTCTTTTTAGGCCCGAGAATCTTGGGAAAAGTTGTATTGTCCATTTCAATCATAAAGTTGTAACAATTGAGATGAAAGTTGAATTTTTCGATGCCTTTTTTTACCGCCAAAATCTGTTTGTAACTGGCATAATAATGTTTTTCTTATTCTTTGAACTAACCACTAGCAATAGTGTCTTTTTCCATCAATATATTCAATTAAGACAACACCCCAATAATGGTCACTATTTTCTATTTGTAGAATACGCTGGCCTTTGTCAGGAATCTTTAAAGCATGTAGATTCTGACAGGCTTGCTTTAAGTGTCGTATGGCTATGGTTTGATCTTTATGCCATGATGGTGGATTTTTCCTCAGCAACTTTAATAAGGGAGATGTATCATCAGCCACGTGGGGGGTGAAATTTCTGATGTAGTTAACAATTTCAAGGAATTGTTGAATTTATTTAATGTTGAGATTTTCCTAAAGGAAATGCAATAACTCACTAGCTATATGTGGACTAGTATGATAAAATCCATCATGGAAGTTCATACCCAAAAATTCTATTTGGGTTTTCCCAATATGACACTTTTTGGCTAACAACATAATCCAATATTGTTTTGCAAGATCTAGAAAAGATTAGAATAGGGTCTTATGTTCTTCATGGGTCTTGGAGTATAAAATATTTCATCAATATATACCAAGGTACTGAAGAGAATGGGATTATAGATCTTTGTCATACCCCATTGAAAAAGTGAAGAGGCAACCTTGAGTCCAAATGGCATTATTATCCATTAATATTTGGGCAAAAAACTTGACAAAACCTAGTTAGATTTTGTAGGCTCGATCTATCCTTGTTGGAGGAGAATCGCACATTCTTCTTGAGCTAACTTCAAATCATCATGATCCATTATTGGATGAGTCACCTTGGTATAATTGATATCCTCATTCTTTTTAAATGGTAATTGGATGAAGTAGGGAGGTTTTTTCCATAAAGGATGGGGATGTGATAACTAGGCATGATTCTCAGGACATTATTCCAAAAACTGGTCTCGTAGGGCTTCGAATGGAGGTGACACTTGTGTGAGTTCAAACACATTTTTGATATCAATATAAGCACTAAAATTGGCACCACATTTAATCCCTATAGGTAAGATTTGTAATGAAGATGCCTTACCATAGACATCCATACCAATCAGAATATCTGGGTTAGGTAGATGACTTCCAAGAACTTTGGTCTAAAGCACATAATCAAGGAAGAAGCAGATCCCGATTTGCTATTTTGTGATAAGCCCAATCTGAAAAGAATAAGCTTTTTTGGAGAATAAGAGCAATATCATCCAAGGTTTTGGGATGAGTTTTTTTGATAGGTGGAAATGATTTGTTAATCTTTGCATATAAATGATACTCTATGTTTGGAAAGAGGAAAGGTATTGCTTTCTTGAGGGAGGGAGAGAGAAACTTAATTGGCTTACAAGGTTGAGAAAGGAAGTCTGCAAGAATGTTGGAAATGGTGAATTTAAAGCGAGAAAACCATTCTTTTGTTTGAATGGCGTATACTTTCCTTAATGAGAAATATGGAATTTGTGGGACTTCTTATAAGAGAACTTTTTGTGATGATGCTTCTTTTTTGTGTGACATTTACGTTTGTTTTCTCCTTACACTTGATCTTCAAATAAGGCTTTCTGCAATCCTTTTTTAACAAAGAACTACCTTTAATTATGTTTTTTAAAAACATTTGCTGATCATATAGCTTGTCAAGTGAAGTTAAGGCAAGTTGATATATTTCCCCAAGAGATATATCCCGCATATCTCTTCTTAATGCAACAATAGTTCTTTGTAATTTAGGATGTAGTTCATCTGGTGAGGAGCAGATGAATGTATAACATAGGTTAATGTCATTGAAGCCATTAAGAAGATAATAGCATTCAGTCATATGTTGAAAATGCTTTTGTAAATCTCGTATGTCTTGAGAACAACATTTCATCTCAAAATAGTCCTACTTATTATGTTTATCAATGAGCTAAAAATCACCACCCCAAGAAGTTATTCAACAGATGTGACTTGTATGTATTGAAGTTTGCGATAATTGTCTAAACTCTGCCACCACTCTCGTAAAGTGTCAGTAAAATGAGAAGTAAACTCAAACAAAATATCTCTTAATAGATTATTTGGTCGAGTCATTTGCAATCAATCCTTGCTCCGAATTCATAGAGATGTTCTCTCCACTTTTTCGATGGAAGATTGTCAAAGGTAAACCATGAACTTGAAGTCGGTTTGGTTGGTGGAGTTTGTGCTGCTAGTGGCGAGGTTCTGAATGGTTTAGTTCTTGTTGATTCAGCTTCACTAATATTTGGTTCAACTTCAGTTAATTCAAGCATAATCATCATAATCTAAGTGAGATCAAATAAATAAGCAAATTGTTTAGAATCTTTTAAAAATGGTTAAGATATCTCAGAAGATTGCTCATATATGTTAGAATCCTTAGATGGGCATTCGTCAGATAGAATAGATGCCAGTGCTGGAGGTGCTATGAACTCTGATTGAGAAGCTTTGTCCTTTCCGGTAAATGGAGAGGGTTGAGTTTTAGGTAGGAAAGAAAGTGGAGTTTTAATTTATAAAGACTTTATCCCCGGAAAGGTGGTTTATTATATGAAGGTGAGAATCAGAATAAAATATAAAAACAAGTAAAATAAATACAAAAACAGAGAAGAAGACATTTTAATAAATATAAATACAAAAACAGAGAAGAAGACATTTTAATAAATATTGTATGATAACTGGTTCTGCCAGATTTTGACAGAATGGAACGTTGCTGTTTGGATCCATAGGTTGACTGCTCTCTGTGATGAATCCGACGTGATGATACCTGCAAAACAAAGGAAGGCACGTCGGGGGTTGTGTCCCGATTAGCCCCTCCGACGCTCAAGTCAGTCTTTTGGTGAAGGCGAGATCACTGTAAAAACGAGAGAGCTAGGTTTATGATTTGCTTGTACCTTTGTTACGATGAAATTATACCTTCTATATGGGATGGATTCTAGGGTTGAGTCTTTACGTGTGCATGAGAGTCTCTTATATGCAGACGGGCTGAGAAGAGCATGGACCGGGCTTGGTCCTGTCATAGCCATTGGGTACGAGACTTGTTCTATAAAAAATGGACCGATCGACCCATGGGTTATCTTGACTGAATTCGGACCCTACATGGCCGACCCGACTAAATATCGTTATTAATACAACTTTTTTCTCAAAATTTAGTGATGGTTCTGTGCACTTTGAGTTTTAGTTACTCTTAGTGGAAAGTCTTGTCAGTTTTACGAAGACTACGGAACTGATTGAGAAATACCTTGTACCTTCTACTGGAAGTGGCTCAATGTGGGCCGATGGTGGGAATAAGGACCATGATTTTGAAAGGCTTAGGCCTTAAAGTTAGAAAATCTAGGCCGAGCAAGAAAGCCTCAAAGATCAGATGAGTAGCAACTGGGCCAGCATTCGAGTTATTTTATGCGTAGTGGAACACAAAGAAGAAAGTCCATACTGGATCGTCACAAGCCTGCGGATACAATCCATTAGTAGGATTATTCTAAAGCACAGCGCCATCTATGAACATGTGGCTAAGGCTAATGTCATGCGCCTTATCTAGTACAGTTGTGGTCGTTGTGGTTTTGACCGTATTCTTGCATGTCCCTGCACTTCATCACTTCGCACAATATCATCCCTTGAAGCACAGAACGTTTCCCATTTCCTGTCCAAACATATCCTATCCATGGCTTCCACTACTCTTTCCCCCGCAACACCCTCACAGGTGAATGCCACATGAAGCATTTCTCTTCATGTTCTATCTATCTTGATTTCACTTATATTTTTGTTATAATATTTGTATTTGCTTCTATCGTTTACCAGCTATGCTCCAGCAAAAGTGGCATCTTTTGTCCCACACATGCCGGGTTTGCGAAGCTAACGAGGAATAATATGGTATCAAAGGAGAAACGGATGAGAATCGCATGCCAGGCCACCAGTATTGCTGCTGATAAAGTCCCTGACATGGGTAAGAGGAAGCTCATGAACCTACTTCTTCTTGGCACTATTTCACTCCCCAGTGCAGGAATGCTGCTCCCTTATACCTACTTCTTTGTTCCACCTGGGTAAGGAATGATTACCTTTTATTTTATAAGCCCCCAAGAAATTATCGCAGAACTTTGTTTTTTTTGCACTTGTTTATCATTCTTTTCATTTGTATCTTCTTGATGTCAACATTTTGTCAATTTAATATAAGAAGCAGAGAATGGTGTTATCACGACTCTTTCCATGGAAATTAGTGGCTGTTAGCAGAATTTTTTTTTCATCCTACAAAATTCCAAAGTTCTATACTTATTCCTTTCTCTGTATTCGATGTTGTTAAAATTTCTAATTGTAATCAGAACTATAAGATTCTGATGAGGGATTTGGACTATATCAAGTTTACCAACTGAGCTCCGTTTATATCAAATACTTTCTTCCCATTTAAATTTCAAGAGCAAACCATAACTATAAATTGTTGATTGTGTTGGTATGTCTCCTCAAACGCAACCAAATTGCTCTTTTTAAGTTCGATTTTTACCAAATCTTAAAGAATGATTTGTTTTCCAGTTGCCGAATGAAATGGCATACGTGTTACAGTTAAAGGGAGGCACTAATCTTCACTGAAAATATGCAGTAAACAATTCAAGAGGCAGGAAAGAATATGCTAAATGACCAGTCAGTTTAGTTGGGTGTTATTGCAAAGTCTTTCTTTGATTTAATTTACGAATCATCAAATTGCCTGGAAATTTCTATTCCGTCAACTTCCGTAAAAGTTTTTGCTTATGGTGAACTTCTTCCCTCCTTCCATTTTGCCCGGAAATATATGTCAGGAACCGAGGTGCTGGTGGGGGTACCGTTGCGAAGGATGCTATTGGTAATGATGTTGTTGCAGACCAATGGCTCAAGACTCATGGACCTGGAGACCGTACACTTACTCAGGGATTGAAGGTGATGAAACTTTATTAGTTATTCATGCAGAAACTTTTATAAATGGAAGACAATTTTTTCCCCCTTAAAGCAACGCTATCCCTTTGTTCTAATAGTAAGGATCAATTAGAAAGTCTTACCATTTTGCTTTACTTGAAAATTTTGAACTTTAGCTCTTTGGAGTACTTCCAAGCAGATTTACTTTTTTAATGGCTAAAACTATATGCATATGGGGTGTCTGGAAAATTCATACAGATAGAAGCATTCTAAGAATGACATTTGTTTAAATGCTTGGATGGAATGTAGGGAGACCCGACCTACCTTATTGTGGAGAAAGATAGAACCCTTGCAACATATGGGATTAATGGTGTCTGCACACACCTTGGGTGTGTTGTGCCGTGGAACTCAGCTGAAAACAAGTTCATTTGCCCTTGCCATGGATCCCAATACAATGAACAAGGAAAAGTTGTAAGAGGTCCAGCTCCTCTGGTAAGCAAATCAAACCATTTGCTTCGTGATTGGTTGAATATCATTTCAAACCACTGAACTTGGAACTTAGAACTACTTTCTAATCATTAAGTTAGTTTCCAACGATATGTTTGTTAGACTGTAAAATGTAATATGACCAATCATGAGAGAATTTCAATGTAGTTTTGGCAACCTGTTTAAGTAGAATGCATTTCTATATTGCTGAAAGCATCTCCTTTTTAAATGGAACGTATTCTTATTATTATGGTTTAAAAAGGTTCATTTTTTTCCTCGCAAGTACATAGAAGACCGTAAAGAATTCTACTAGAATTGGAAAGTTTGATTTAATTATTACGAAGTAAAGATATCTCTAATTCTCTATTTTGTTTAGTTAGGAACTCTTTTAAATCTATAAGTTGTTTGTCATCAATCCACGGAGTATTTTTTCTAAATGAACCAAAAAAAGAAGAAAAGGGCATTGCCCAGAATCGTTTCTGCAGTACATCAATAATTCAAAAACTCATTTGATAAAAAAATGCATCTTCTCTTTGATCACTTGGAATAGAGGATTTTACCTTTTGAATTCCGACGTTTGGAACGTAGAAAAGGTTCTCCTAAATGATTTATTTCTTCAATACACACTGATGCTAAGAAAAACCACGAATATCACACGCGATAGTATCTGAACATACTTCAAGTTGAAGCACTCTGTGTTATTAATGAAAATTCTCTTGGCTTGCCTGACAATCATATTCTTCCATTTTGTTGGCACAGTCTCTTGCATTGGCTCATGCGGATATAGATGACGGGAAGGTGGTATTTGTCCCCTGGGTTGAAACAGATTTTAGAACTGGAGATACTCCGTGGTGGGCGTAAGTCTCATATTGTAGTAGTTTCCATATACTGATGTATGAATCCTGTTCCACTGTTCTGCAGGGGAAAATATAAGAATCCTTTTTGTTATGGAAATTGCTCTAAAGATCGTGTTACGGATAGCGTATGCTTGTTGAATGCAGAGTAACATGCTTCATATTTGTTCAACTATTCTTTGTACTTTGTCTATTCATTTCTGTAGCACTCTACTCTACATAGCTAGAGTAGTACCACTGCAATTGTCTTCGGTAATGAGTCACTATTTGGTTAATTGTCATTATAAGCATTTCTCGCCTAAGTCAAAAGCTGATTTTATTTTATTTAGTGAAATCAAATTTAACAAGAGGAAGTCATGCACCTCTTTATTTTTAATTTCTTTGAAAACATCCTCAAAATCAGGCCAAGCAATCCTCTCACTCTCCTAACCTGTTTTTTTTGGCTGCTCCCATCTTACTCTTAAGAATGCAGTCTTTCTTCCTCCAATATACTATTTTTTGGATCCCTCTTCCTTCCAGATTTATGATGTCTCAATTACATCTAAACCTCCCCTTCAAAAGAATGTATCTTGAGTAAGTTGATTAGGAGAGTAATGGGGTTGCAAGTGTCTAAAAGATGCAGGGAAGTTCCAGTTGCTTCCTATGCAGGGAGTCTAGTTTAGTATGGAGTGGAAGGTTGATAGAACTCCTTTGCATGCTTGTAGAATTGATAAAAGCACCCTGGACATACTAGTACCGCAATGATATTAGCTTCCCATTGCCAACATAATAGGAAAAATCATCTTTAACTAGATGTGTCAGATGCAACAATTGGTTAAGAAAGTAAAAGTTGGAGGGCTACCTGTATACTTCCTATATACTACGACCTTGAGGAAATAGGAGTGGATCCACCTAAGCCACATTGAGTTCCTGTCTTCAAGATTCCACCAAAGCCTCTTCAGAGTGATCGTTTGGTTAATAAGCTTAATAGAATATATACTTAGGCTCCCTTCTAATTTAGGAAAACATATATTAGACCATTTAGTTTTTGCACAACCCTTTGCATAGTTGTAGAGTTCCACAAGAAGTCTTTGAATATTCACTCTATGGTTAAGAGGAAGATGTGTGAGCTCCAATAAATGTGAAGGGAGTTAGGGACCTATTTAATGATTTGGAGTTCCTTACAAAACATAAAAATATGTTTGTCCAGGTATTGATTCTATGTTGGATTTTCTCTATAAAAGGTGTGCATATAAGAAATGTGAGCCTTTTCAGGCAAATAGGTAACCCAAATATAAGAGAAGTGGAGTCTTGTCTTTCATTCTTGTAATTGAAGCAATGTGTGAGGCCATGTTTGAGGCTCCTTTGGATAGAATAAATTGGATTTTGCTCAGATTTATCTATAGTCCTGAAGCAGTTTGGAATTTGTGAAGAGCTTGCATATAATTGTTGATCGACTCTAAGTTTGCTCTGCTAAAAAGAAGCAAGCAATTGACAAAAGATAGGTTGGTTAACCTGATTTTCTTACACTTCATTTGATATTTGAAATCGATGTTAAAGTTTGCTTTAATCTTGATTATAAAGATAATCATTTCCATGCATAAGATGAAAAGGAAGGGTGAGAGGGGGTCACCCTACCTAAGCCCTTTTTCAGTTTTGAAATAGGATAAGGGATTGCCATTAAATAAGATTGAGTAGCTATTAGTTGTCAAACATTTTTTTAACCCAAATGATGTATACCTATGGAAAATCGTATGCCTCCATCACCTTCCAAATAAAGTCCCAACTTATAATATTAAAGACCTTATGAAAATCAATCTTGATAGTGCAATTAGGAGTGCAATTTTCTCTTGAATAACCTTTAAGAAACTCCTGAACAATTAATATATTATCACAAATTTGCTAGTTGCAGATGAATGTTCCGTGATTGTCACTGATGAGAGGAGCTATAGTTGTTCTATTTCAAAGATCTTTGAGATGATTTTATAAAGAAAATTTGTACGGGCTATGGGCCTGAAGTCATTGAAGGAGTTTGGAGAAGAGGTTTTTGGTATTAAACATAGTAATGTTTTCTTTATTTCCTTGAGAAGCACCCCTTTGGAAAATAACTCTTTCACTGCATTCTTAACAAAGGTACCTACGATATCCCATGTTTTTTTTATAGAAAAGGACATTCAGTCCATTAGGACTTGGGGCTTTTGTGCCCTCTATCTTGAAAACAACTTCTTCTATTTCCTTTTCCTCGACTTATTTAATGAGTCTGCTACAGCCCAACAGTTTTATTTTTTGCAGATTGAGTGCATTGAGGATTGTAGCTAAAGTAGATATATAATTTGGAGCTCCAAGTAAACTGCTGGAGTAGGCTACAGCCTTATCCCTAATATCCTCTAGACTTTAAAGGATCAATACCTTATAATTTGTGATAGATGAGATTCTATTTTTTTTTATGAGATAGGATGGAGTTATAGAAGAACTTTGAACATTTATCTCCATACATAAGCCAACTGATTTGATATCCTTGTTGAAGCAAGGAGTTATGATGGCTAACTGAAAACAATAATGCGAGAGAGCTAGTTTTTCTTTTGCAATAAGTGAAGGATCTTGTGGTGAAATAGCAAGGAGTTGCTGGATATCAATAAGTTCATTCCTTTCTTTCAATATAACTTCTTTAGTGGAGCCCCGTGAAGTATATAGAGATTTAAACACTTTCTTGATTGCGTTTAGCTTTTGCACATATATGAACTATTTAATTTCCCTCATAAATTGAACAACACCTGCCTTACAAGCATCAGTAATCCCAGTACATGAATCAAGTAATTGTTAAATCTGAATGGGAGATGGCTGAGGACCTTTTGAAAGATATTCATAACTTTAACAAGGGTGTGGTATGAGAAAAGAGGGTCATGCAATATGGCATAGTTGTTGGGAAATTGTGCAAGCCGTTGAGCATTAATCAATGCTCTATCTAACTTTTTTTGAATAAACCAGCGGGAGGATTGCTTATTTAACCAAGTGAACTTGGGGCCAAAAGAATTCAGGTTTGTTACCCCCAGTGTGTCTACATATTACTTGAAGTCATCTGAGTAGTTTTGAAAATTTCAATTGCCTTGAGCCTCAAACCGATATAAGATGGAGTTAAAGTCCCCACATATTAACTAAGGTAAACTAGATGCTTTGTGAAAATCAAGGAGATTGTTCCAAAGAGTAGTTCTTTGGAACGCAAAATTACTGGCATTGATAAAGGATGTAAGAATGTCAATTTTTTCATGCATAAAAAAGATTTTGAGATGCATAAGTTGATCAGTAGAGTTTAGGAACTCTACTCAAATTTCATCAGGCTTGTAGCATAAGATGATTATGCCATTCATATGTTATGAGTGATTAGATATGTATTGCTAACAAGGTCCCAAAATAGATATTCGAATAAGATTCTTTAGTTTTATTTTTGTTTCAAGTAATCCTACAATTAAAGGTTTCTACCTATTCACAAAATCCCTTAAAGCTACTTGCTTTGTTAGGCAATTTAATCCTCTGACATTCCACACAATGATGGAATGTTAGAGGATTAAATTGTTAAGTTTATATATGCATATTTTAGGGTGAGTTTCGATTACTTCAAATGCTGATTATTACCTAAACTATAATCACATCCATGGGCATTGATCGATAAAATGATTATTCAACATGTAGTTACACCAATTTGATTATTATTTTATGTTTACATGAATGATAGAAATAGTTAGTGAGAAAATTAAGTTAAACTGTGTAAGTTATGTCACTAACTTTGTGACTTTTTTTTTTTTTCTTGAAATCGTATTTGTTTTAACCTTTTTTTTATCTTTGATTTATGTTACCATTAAGATATTAGTTTGTTTGGAAATGAAAGCTTGAAGAAAACTTCAATGTTTGATTGAAAGTAGCTGAAAAACTATTATATTCTACCAAGTTTAGATTTATGAAAGTAATCTTATTTTGCTTTTATTCGATCGTTTAGAGTTATAAAATCACTTGAAATATACGTGAATGGAAGATAGGTGATATTAGAACAAAATTAAGTCATTATTGAAGTATAAGTTTTCTAAGACGAGATTTCATATTTGTATGATTTAGTTTCACCATTAAAAATTCCAGTAGTATATATTCAGATGATTATTATTTGTGCCAAAGAAAACTATCCTCAACTTTTGAATATTGATTATGTAGTTTTAAGAATGTGATGCAAGTTTAATTTCTTAATTTTTTTTATGACGTAGTGTGTCATAACACTACTCAGAATAACTAGACCTACAATTATATCATTGAAAAGAATCAGGGGGTGTTTGGTTTGAGCACAGGATTGAGTATGGATATGAGTATAATAGTAGAAGGGAATGAGAATGGGTATGAAAAATAAAAAATGATGTTTGGTTTGTAACTTGGGTTTCTGTATTAATACCAATAATGTTGTTTGG
>JANITW010000009.1:4667181-4684448 GCA_027564335.1 Erythroxylum williamsii
CACGCCGCCTCGCGGGGCACGGACTCGGATATCACCGTCGATGTCGGGTTCGGGTCATGCGGGAGTGGGGTGTTACACCCTATAATGGCCGCACCGAATTGGAATCTCCCTTTTGAGCTGATGTGTGATACTAGTGATTATACACTTGGGGCTATCTTAGGACAAAAATAGGATAAGAAATTACATGTTATTTATTATGCTATCAAATTTCTTAATGATGCTCAAATTAATTATGTTACTACAGAGAAAGAATTGCTAGTAATGGTTTTTACATTTGATAAATTTAGATCTTATCTTGTTGGGTCCAAAGTCATTGTTTACACTGACCATTCCACTTTGAAAGATTTTTAAGAAAAAAGATGCTAAACCAAGGTTGATCAGATGGATTTTAATCTTATAGGAATTCGATTTGAAAATTAGAGACAAAAAGGGATTCGAAAATTCGATGGTTGATCATCTTTCACTACTTGAGCAAGGTGACAAGATGGGAGCTAAACCAATTAATGATGCCTTTCTTGATGAGAATATGTGGTCTATTATGGAAAATGTTCTTTTGTTTGCTGATAATGTTAATTTTCTAGTGTCCAACATTATTCCTAGTGATTATTCATACCATAAGAGAAGGAAATTCTTTTCTAAGGTGAGGAATTATTTTTTGGGAAGACCCATTGCTCTTTAGAAGGTGTGTTGATAAGATAATTAGGAGATGTATACTTGATGAGGAGATGCGATTAGTACTATGCTACCATAGCTATCCTTCTTCAAATGGTAAGTAGTTAAGAATATACTAGCAAATTTAGATAGATTGAATTATTTGAATATACCTATTAATTGCAATTTATTCAAAAGCCGATTTGAAACATTAAAGCACCTATTTTCTTAGATGTAGCTATTCCAACCCTATATGGAACAACACTATATCTCTATGATAGGTTAGCTTTTATAGACACATTTATATTAAGATTTTGGAATCGATTACTACAGATAGGAATAATATAATTAAAGGAAATAAAGCTATCTTCTTAATAGCTTTTGGCTACTTTATATGCAAAATATGAATGGAGAGGAATGATAAATTTTTTAAAGGAGTGAAAGAAATATAGAGCAAGTGTTGGTTGAGTTGTTATAATGCATAAAGGAGTAACTTTTTCTATCTAAAGCAGCTAAGATTTGTAATCTTGGGATAGCTTCAATTTAGTGATTAGATAACCAATATATACAATAAGGAGGAATTTGATGCTTAAACATAGCTTGTCCACTTTTATTACTTATGCATTGAATTTGAAAGTAAATCTTGATTAGGCTTCAATGTACTAATGTTGGATATATAACTCAATTTGAGGGATCCTTAAAAGCCAACATAATGGGTTATAGAACTAATATTTGTACTTTTGATTTCATTAATTCACTCTCTTTAACTTTATAAAGAAATTAATTTATGTTGGAAAATCAACGCAAGATCTAATCTTGCACATAGCAAAATAATTATAAATTTTTTTATAATTTTCCTAAAACTAAGATTAATTCCATAAAATTATTAACACATAAAATATAATAAAAAATTATTAATAATTGCAACTTATTTTGAAGCTTGATTGTATTCTTATCATATCCCTTAAATTGTTTCTAAAACTAACTCATCTCAACTACCATAGCAACATAAGTGTTCTGCCTCTAATGATACCGGCATAACATATTAAGAGAACTTTGTAACTATTGTAGAGAGGTTAGGAAAGGATTGCTGGCTCACTTAGAGCCAAAGCTAGTTTAAACACATTTTGAATATTTTATTTATTTAATTGAAATTAAGTTCTAATTTCAATTAAACCTTAATTATAATTACAATTGATTTTAATTAAATACCAATTGGGCCTAAAAATGATCTAACTTCCTATACTGATCTTTATTTATTAAATATCTTATATTTTATCATAAAGTTTCTCAAGCTTTGAAATCAATTCTAACTTGATTATGATACCTTTTATCTCTTTAATACTTTATTTATATCTAACCCACTAGATTCCTAAATATGTTGACAGTGGATATAAATTATAACCCTAAATCATGCTTAAGATTAGATAAATTAAACTCCTTTAATTTATCTTTAATTTTATAATTAAAAAATTATATCCATTGATCAAGATTGATATCTAGCAACGTATCATGACCACTTAAATATTCAAGAATATCAAAGTGGTTATGATTAACCTTTCCGTGTGTCAATTTTTTGCATAATTCAATTCTTTTATAAAATAATTTTCAATTAGATATAGAGCATATAATTAATGTCTACTTTATTTGAGTCCAACCATATTAGTTCTCCATCATTAGCAATTGATTCAATTAATGACATTTGAAAACTATTTTCAAAGTATCATTCCACCTTAGCTAAGAATTTCCCTAATCAATACTAATAAAAAATAATGGAGCATTCTCCCTAATCACTTTAGGGTAATGAATCCTATATTGATAACTCAACTACCTTTATATAGTTTATGCTAGATTCAATGACTACGAACTAAGCTACCTTTGATTATAACAGGTCATAAGTAGTATAAAAACATAAAAATCACTAAATAAGATAACTTTGGAGATCTTAAGTCAAACGATCACTTATACAATCATCATAATCATAATTTACATAGACATACAATTAATGTTTCAAATGGATTTTTCATATAGAGCCAATTTAGTGAACTTATTCTCTAACAAACACCCACAGGCTAGTTTAAGTATCTCCATATAAGATCAACTATTTACTTCATAAGAAAAAAATATATCATTGATAGTCCTTTTACACTCTATTAAAGTCCAGGCTCAACAAAATAATGACTAGTATTTAGGGAAAATATATGAAGCAATATGAATCTTATAATTATAATATAATCATAATTTCATTTGCGGTGTATATTTAACTCATGGACTTTATCAAATACCTCTGAATATGTAAAAGATAAAGAATGCCTTTTAATTATTTTGTCACTAAACTATAACCAATAAATTGGTTATAAAGCATAAACCAACAATTCTTACATTCATTATCTTGTAGATGTTGCAAATTCTTTTGAAAATTAAAAAACTTAGGATACTTTATTCATATTAGGATGATAGAGAATTATAGCTCAGGCAAAGAAATCAACAATTAATATTTGTAAAGCTGGTATTATGTAATTGTCACAAATAATTAAAATTGTTCTTTTTTTCTTAAAATAATTTTTTTACTAAGAAACTTGTTTGTATATAAAAAGTTTATTGCTTTATTATTTTGAAAACCTTTTTAATAAATTAATTGTATATGTGAAATTTTCATAATTCTTAACATTAAGTATGGTTTTGAAATTTTTGTTTTTTTAGTAACTGATTGATATTTGAGACATAATAAACTAAGGTACTTTAGAAGCATATTTGTTTTTCATAATAATTTTGTTTAATTCGTATTGCATTGATGTTTCAAAGGAAAAATAGATAATAAAATTTTTTAAAACAATATTTTTCATATAAAAAAGCTTAAAAGAAAAAATCTTGTTAGTAATTCATTACTTAAGTGCATTAATATTTTGTATTTTTATATCCAAATTTTGATCACATTCTCAAACAACATCTTTTGAAGTATCCAAATATCAAAATCAAACACAAATATCTCCTTCATTTTGGAAAAAAATAACATAAAAACCCATGTCTTCTCAACATTTTAAAAAAAATGAATATTTTCAATAACATTTTCTCTACATCTCAGTATGCTTTATCTAGCACCCTCTCCAATATCATGTAAATTCTCCTTGTGAATACTTATAACTTTTCCTTGAAACTTCAGTTATCTTATATTTGAAATGTTTAAGGTACTATATCTTTCTTTACACTTTCTTAATAGGTAAAAGAAAAGTATACGACGATTGGAAAAGTAATTCTTATACTAGAAAAAGAGGCCATTGGTGCTAAAAAGAAGAATTTGGTTATAGAAAACCCACTATCAAACTCTCCTAATTTATTCAGGCAATGACTCTTGTTTAGAAGGCCACTTACTCTCCATGTTTGAGCTCCTAGAAGAATATAAGGAAAAGGAGGTGTCAAAGCTATAGAAAAAGCATAAGAAAGAGATAATCCTAATCATAATTTCTATATATGATTATAATCTTTTGTTACTGCCAATTGGATGATTTTGCTTTGTAATTTTAGATACATTTCTTTTATTATTAGTTATAGATAGCTAATTGTTTGCTCAAATATCCCTTTGGAATTTCCTTAGACCATTGCTAGTTTTTTGTCAAAGTTGCCTAAGTACACTTCTAGTTTTATTTTCTTACTAATTTAATAAATTATTTTCTAAATTGGTTGATCCAACAACTAGTTTAAAATTAATTTCTTTATTATTAGTTGTTTATTATTAATAGATTCATGATTTGCTATAGTGTTTTGGTGGGTAAAAGATTTTGAAGTGAGAAGAATTAAGGTGAAAGTTAGAAGTAGAATGAAAGTCAAAAACGTAGTCACATTTGTGTAATAAGCTGACGAAGAATACATATATATGTGTATGTTCTGACATTGGTGTTCATGATTAGTCATGGATTATGATTTTCTTTACGGAGGACATTGATTTGAAATGAAGTTGAGAGGAAGAATAGGGTTTGAGCATGAAAGTTGAAAATGCAGAAAAGTAATAAAGTATGAATAGGTTGATTATGAATTTTGGGTTTTGAAGATTTCTTTAACTAAACTTGTATATTTTGGAATAGTATGAATTTATGGTGAATGAGTTGATTGAAATGGAGTAGAAAAACTAGAAATAAAAGTTTAAAATATTAGGTTTTAAAAAATTTAAGTCTGAAAATTTTGGGAATGAATAGTAGTGGAGAGTTTTGTTCCGACAACGGGGCCCAACATGTGTGGTATCAGAGCCCAATATTAGGATCTTATATGGGCGTTTTGAAATAGGTGTCAAATAGATTAGTGAGAAGAAGAAAAAATGATATGTCAAAAAGTGAGAAAGGGAAAGTTTGTGGATTCTAGAAATAAGAAATGTGGCATAGTCCGATATGTTAGATATAGATTCAGTATTTGTGATTATGTTATAGAATATGGTGATGGAAATTTTTGTGTGGATACATACTTGAATTGATATGGATGTGAAAGTATTTCCACAAATTGACTGAAGAAGAGATAAGGAGAGATAGAGATAGGGAGAAAATGATAAGATTTAAGATGTGCAAGCAAAGTGGAGTTTAAATAGTGATATGTGTAGAAATTCTCCAGGTTATGACGATCAGTTAGTAGGGGCACACATTTGATAATGTGATTTTATTGGCAAATAAGGTGATTGAGTACATACGATATTTATATTTGGATATGGGATAGGAGTAAATGAATATGCCTCTTATTTCATTGGGTTTTATTATGGAGGATATTTTGGTCATGTAAAGTGTCACAGAGATTGAAATTATTGAAGTGTCCTGAACAGTTGAAATTGATCTTGTCAAGGTGCTAAGAATGGTTGAAATAACATTGATGAACATAGTTGATTGATAAAGATTATGGAAAAAATGAAGATGATTGAGGTAAGAGTCGTTTGATATAGAGATGTTTTATCAAATCATATTGGGTGAATTAAATATTCCATTTCAAGGAATGAATGAATATGTATGAATTAGAAGTGAATATTGGAAATTCTATTCCTAGGGGAGACTCAAGCATAAGAAGCAGAGTATACTACTAAGAATTGTATGTATATTGCTCGATGAAAAGTATCCAACTACATATATGGATTTAGGAAATTGAGATAACATTATTGCTAATGTGAGGAGAAACTAGTATGAATGACTAACATTAGAATAAGCCAATGTGAAATATGAGGAAATCTAAAGAATGGAGAAGGTCATTTAAGAAAGGGTGAATCAATTGGGAAATTGAAAATAACACAAGATAATGTTACCTCATCGAGGAATTAGTTATTTAAGGAATTATGAGAGCTAATCATGGACATATGGAGTTTGATAAAAAATTGCTTGAGTTAACAATTGTCCCATTAGTACCATGGTATTAAAGATTAAAGTGATCCAAGCAAAAATTTGATGATATATTAAAGGTATTTGAAAATATGAGAAAAATAATTTGAATACGTGGAAAAAAAAAAGGTGTAACATATACGAGTAATGAGAGTAAAGAAATTTTGAGAAATTATACTAATATGAATTATATCATACAAATTTGGAGATTCTATAGTATGCAATGATATTGCATAAGATATATGGACAAATCCAATGCAGCAGCATAAAGTGATTTCATATGTATGGAGACAACTAAAGTCCTATGAGTTGACTATTCGATACATGATTTAGAAATAATATAGTAGTGATTGTCTTGAAGTTTGGAGGCAATACATGTAAAGGAATATTTGGGATGTACATATATAAGTACAGATCACAAAAGTCTGAGGCAATCACTAATTAGAGAGAATTGAATATGAGACCGAAAAGATTGATATAAATACCGAAAGACCATGATTGTACAAGTGAGAAATTCTAAGTAAGGATACATGTTATATCAGATACCCTAAGTAGAAACTCGATACTGAGGACTATCAGAACTATAGTAGAAAGAAGCATAGAGTGTGGGGCTTGATTTAGCCCAAATTAAGGATTCAAGAATTGAGAATCTTATTAAGGAAGTGAAAATGGATCTGAATTTTGAGTTTAAATTGGAAGATGAAGCCTTGTGATCAAAAAGGAGAAATATGTATGCCTAATAAAGAGATAAAGGAATAGTGGATCAATACCAAAAGTATGGAGTAAAGTGAGATAGACATAAGAGCAAAGCGTACTGATACTATAGAGATGTGAATTATAAAGCAAAGGAAGAAATGTTTATAAGAGTATCGCCTCCCACAAGGTGTGCTTAGATTGAATGCAAATTGTCAAGTACGTTAAGAGATACCTCTATGATCTGATATGGGTGTTATCGGAACAGGAAGTGAGAAAATGTGAGTAATCTGAAAACTAATGAGGAACTCGTTAGGGAAGTGAATGATTAAATAGATGATTGAAAAACTTAAAGAGTCTTTTGACAGTGATCATTTGAAAGAAAGTATTCAAGTGAAGAAGTTACCAGGGAGACTGAGGAAAACATAAGACAAATGTTACCTCCACTTGGCTGACCATTTTGCTAAGAATTTTGAGGACGAAATTCTTTAAAGGGAGGAGAATTGTTAGACCCGAATGTTTCCTAAATGATCAGAACTATTGAATGAGAAATTTTGGTAATTAGTCATAAGTAAAGTACAAATAAATGAAAGTTCTTGAACCAAAAATTTATAGACATGAGTAAAGTAGGGAACGAGAGATGTGAATAGATTCATGATTTGCTATGGTGTTTTGGTGGGTAAAAGATTTTGAAGTGAGAAGAATTAAGGTGAAAGTTAGAAGTAGAATGAAAGTCAAAAAAGTAGCTGCATTTGTGTAGTAAACTGATGAAGAATATGTATATATGTGTATGTTTTGACATTGGTGTTCATGATTAGTCATGGATTATGATTTTCTTTATGGAGGACATTTATTTGAAATGAAGTTGAGGGGAAGAATAGGGTTTGAGCATGAAAGTTGAAAATACAGAAAAGTAACAAAGTATGAATAGGTTGATTATGAATTTTGGGTTTTGATGATTTCTTTGACTAAACTTGTATATTTTTGGAGTAGTATGAATTTATGGTGAATGAGTTGATTCAAATGGAGTAGAAAAACTAGAAATAAAAGTTTGAAATATTAGGATTTGAAAATTTTAAGTCTTGAAATTTTGGGAATGAATAGTAGTGGAGAGTTGGGTTTCGGCAACGGCACCCAACAAAATCACAATATGATTGTTGCATTAGAATTTGTAACTTCACCACACCGTGCCTTGATAGAGTTCCAATCTCTAAGAGCATTGTCAGTACTCTGACAAAGAATGCACCAATTGATGATGTTAAGAAACCTCTTCAGCTTATTAATAGTTGGCAATTTACTCTTCACAAATAAGCATAAAGTGAATGGTGCTCTTCAGTGTAGATGCTTAAACTAGACCACCTTAGTCTAAGGTATTCTGGTATAATGATTCTAAAAGAACTTTCTACATGAATGAATGGAAATTTTTCGATTTCTAATATGTTTCTAAATGATACTATCTTCCAGTCAAAGTAAACTTGTTTTAGAAATCTTTTCACAAAGGGATCTAAATAATACATTTTGTATATATGTCTATCGCTCAATGCTTTTACAATTGTCCACCCCTAACCAATTAGTGGTCTAAATATTTCCATTTCCTAAAAGTTGATTAAAAGGCCACAAGATATCCAAGTATCAAACCAAAAGCTAGTTTTTCTTCTATTTCCAATAAGAGTGACAAACTCATTTTTCAAAAGGTTTTTGGTTCTTAAGATAACTTTATAAGTTGAAGTTGAAAATGATCTAATTTTTAGACTCTAAATGCTTTTACATTTAACATAAATTTCATAGATCCATTAACACCAAAGTGATTGTTAATCTCCAAAGTCTTTTAGACAACATAACATTATTTATCAATTTAAGAGAAATAAACCTAAGTCCACCCTTTTCCTCATGTAAGGAAATCTCTTTCCATTGTATTTTAGCTTTTTTGACAGTTTCTTCATTCCTATTCTAAAGAAACTTATCATATATCATCCTTATAGCCTTGATGATTTTCTTAGGGATAGCTAAGTGTGTAACTTATAATGCATTAGTTGAGTTCAGAACGAATGATATAAGTTCCAGTAGTGGATAAAGTTTTAGAACTCTAATAGGATATTATGTTATTGATTCTAATAATTAGGATATTGAAATCTATGGAGGATGGACTTGCAGTTGAGGCAATAATGCTTAGAAAAAGGAATTAAAAAAGATGCAATCTTGAACTAGTGATAGAACTGATGACCAATTCTTCCCCTAAAGCATATTTAGATAAGAATAATCCACTTTTTGCACCATTGAGAACAAAACTAGAGATTTTGCTAAAAAATTTTAAGGCTTTCACAGGAGTAGAAATAGAAGTTTGATCATCCTTAGAAAGGAGTATAATATCATCTACAAACAAAGGTTAGTGATGTGCTGAATTTTACACTTGGACTAAAATTTAAAAGCCTTTATTCTTTCCATAACTCTCTAAAGAGTTCTATTGAATACTTCTATAAAAAGAGAAAAATATATGGAGAGATGGGTTCACCCTCTCTAATCCGCTTGGAGCTTTTGAAAGATTGACTAGGTTGTCCATTCACCAAGATTTTGAAAGATGGAGTTGTAATGCATTGTGGGATCAACTAAATGAAAATATGTGGAAATTCTAACTCTCGGAGAGTGTTTAAAATAAACTACCAATCAAAACTATCAAATGCTTTCTTCAAGTTAATTGTGAGAAGACAATCATTACATCCTCTTCTATTAGTATAGGATCTGACAAGCTCTTAGAATAGGAAGATACTATCCCTATAACTTTACCTAGTATACAAACCCCTTGTAAAAAATCAATGTAATTATAAAGTACACTTCTCAACCTCTAATTCAAAATCTTTGGGATGATTTTGTATACTATATTGCAACATGAAATATATCTAAAGTCAGAGATATTCATCTACTCACCACCTTTAAGAATAAGTGTTACAAATGTGTGGTTAATTTTAGTTGACAATGTCCTTTTGCTGAAAAATTATAGAAAAACATCCATAACAATATGCTTGATCAGGTGCAAAGATTTGTTGAAAAAATATACGATAAATCCATCAAGATAAAGTGTCTTAAAGGGGTTTTGAGATTTCAAAGAGTCTTCAATCTCCTGTATAGTAATGGCTTTACTAAAAAAACTAGCTTTCTATGGAATTATACATACCTAGATAAACTCCTTTAGAAGTAATTGATATGAAGTAGCCTTAGTAGCTGCTTTTAAGATGTTGGAAAAATGGTTAAAGGCCCTTTATAGCAATAATTGCTAAGAATTTGACACTTAATTATTCTAAAGTAAAGAAATGATCTTTTTGTGATTTTTCTAGAGATATTAGCTCTATAGAAAGAAAAAAACTGTATTTTTGCCTCCCCCTTTCATCTATCTAACCCTTGATCTTTATTTCATTAGTTAATGGTTGTATGTTAGTGTATCGAAGAAGTATTTCATAGCTAGTTTTTTCTTCATTATGTAGATTATTATAGGATGGATCATTTTAAAGTTTAGTTTAAATCCTCTCAAGGGCAATCCTTATAGTGTTTAAAAGATGATGAGTGTTGCCAACGTTGTTATGAAAAAGCTATTTTATTTCTTATTAAATGAGTGACATCTTCCTTGCAAAAATGAATTGTTTAGTGTAATATCCCCTCTTTTATATTGTTGAAGGATTTAAAGTGTTAGACCACTGAGTCACATGAGTGGCATCATATAGAATGAATTTAGTACATTTGTGACATCATTTTATGATTGTCTTTATATGCATAAAATTAGCATATACACATGAATTGTGATTTAGATAAATTGTGCTCAATTGAGATATTCTATGGTATAAAACTAAATTGAATGTGAAATGAATGTACATTTCTAATTTCTTATGCTTTGGTTTACCAATGACAAGAATTTATGGATTATAATTGGTAACCTGGAATAAGTTGTTATCATTGGAAAATCGATAAAATAAAGTGTACATTTAGTCTTGGAAAAATGTCAAGTGGCAAGACAAGTTGAAACATGGAAAGTTAGGATGACTAAGCCTATAATTGCAAGACATTTGGCATAGGCAATTAATTGAAAAATGGAAGCAATGAATGAGTAAAAAATGGACTAGTAACTAGGTGACATTTGGCAGCTTATGGAGTGGACAAATAGGATGCACGCTTAAGGACAAATGTTATTAGGAAAAGGTGACACCTAGCACCTAATGTGTCAAGGTAATGCAGAAATGTTTCTACTGAGTTGATTTCTCTTCTTTCCTTACTCTCTCCACTAAAATACATTCTCTTCCATATCTTTGGAGTTTTGTTTCAATTGTGATCAATTTCCACACCAAATCTATGCTTTTATCCTTCGCAAGATAGATATAGAACCAGAATATTGTAGTTCTTATTGTGGTCTTTTACCCAAGCCAAAAACTAACCTAGTTCTACCTTGAAATGGTGATGATTTTGCACGCATGAAGAGCTAAGTACTGTTGGACACCCTCCCTCGCGAGACGCGCCTAACTTCCTAAGTGACATCTGGACACGGCACCAACAAGGGGTAGCCCACACTAGTCAGACGCCCTAAGCATAGCTTGACTTCTTCAAAAAAAATTTAGCTCCATGTCTCTAGTTTAGTTTGAAACAAAAATCATCTCATTCAGAGCTCTATAGCTCAAGATATGGCTAAAAAGTCAAAGTATGTTCATAACCATTTCATGCTCTTCCAACCAAAGCCCTCACTTTCTTTCCATCAAACTTTTTCAAATCAACACCAAAGGCTACCAATTTTTATACAAAGATAGAGGAGTGTGTTAGGAATCTATGACTTCAAAAATCAAGTCATTTTGAGGTCAGATGACAAAGTTATGGCCAAAAGAGTCGAACAGGTTTAGGTTTGAGAAAACCATACGGGTCACGATCGTGACGAGCAAAAAATTTTGTTGTCACAATCGTGACTCTTCATTGTTCTTCTACCAGACCTGTTTTAGAAAAAAATAGACATAACTTTCATTAGATAGGTTGGATTAAGGTCATTATTTGACTGTTTCGAATAAGACTTCTAGATCTACAACTTCCATGAAGACTTAGAAGAAAGTTTTTGCCTCTAAAAGGGCCAAATTTTCAATTTAATGTAGCTGTTCCGTATGTACACCCCATACAGCATTACTAACTTATACTAATCATATATCTCAACTCCAATATCCAAAAATTTCATACTTTATATCAATGGAAGGATAGAAAGATAATATACAACTTCTAAGAAGACCACTTTGTCTAATTTAACATAGGCTAATACAGTTTTATCTCAGAAATTAGAACACACATTTTACCCTTATGAAAGCTTCAAAATGCAATGTACAAACTTTGAGAGTCATGAGCAAAACACAATCATATTTCATTAATACCAAAAGATAAGAGTTTTAAAAAGCTTTAATGGGCATTTCAAGCCACAATACATCAATGTCTCCAAAAACTCAAAATACAAAAGATACATAAATGATACTTGAAATGTAGCTAAAGCCTTGTATTCTCAAAATCTAACTTAAAATACAAAAGTAGGAAAATTCAGAGTGATGTCGTGACTCTTGACTACTCGATCTCTTACTCATCACCTAAATATGGGAAGGAGAATGGAGTTGAGCTTAAAAGCTCATGGGTAACAAGTTTACAATCGATAACAAGCAAAAACTATTGAAATATTCATTTCCATTGAAAACTCACATTAAATCGTGAAACATTTTTCCCAATTCTCAATTTATCAAACAATTTATAAGCAACGTAAATCATGCATTCAACAAACTTATCAATGCATAAGCATATTAAAATGATTGCGGAGGTCTATAAACAAAATGAACTAACACATTCCCATAAAATGGTCCTGTGTAGTCGTGAACAGAACGAACTAACACAATCTCACATAGTGGTTTTTGCATAGTCATAAATATGATGGAGTCCATGAAGGAGCTCCATGCTACTAGCGAGTAGGCAGATGAAGCCTTTAGTCAAAGTGCACTTGACATACAAAATGGACCAAACCAAACCTACATAACATGTATTTCATAACTTGTAAACTTGTTGCCCAAAATGACACTTTTCTGAAAAGTGATTTCATAAACATAGTATCTTTTCAAAAATCATTTTCATATTCTTTTCATAAATCATCAACCCAATATTCACATACCAAACACATAGTACTTTCTCAAAGCATTCAAAGAGCAATAAATGCATATTTATAACACAATTGAAAACATTTAACTTTCTTGATTTGGAAGAAACATTAATGATTTATTACTCAATTACAAAAATGTAACCCACTTTAAATTTCTTGCTTATAACTTGCTCAAATATTCCTCTCCTCTTGGTCCTCTTATCTTTCTTAAATCCCTTTTCATAGGCAAAAATCCCAAATTCAATAGGGTTTCAAAATTGAAAACCCACAAAATATATTCAATAAAATTGATCCTAGAATACTTAAACCCATGCATTTTCTAGGCTTTTTGAACTAAAATCCTCCCAAAAATCCAAAAGATTAAGTAAGACCTTACCTTGAATCTTCACCAAATGAAGAGTTCCTTGGCTCTAATGAAAGCTCTTCTCTCCCTCTTTCTTTCTCTCTTTTTGGACAACCTTAAAATCTCTCTTTAAAGCTAAGAAAAGATGGAACCTAGCTTAGTTTTCTCTTCTTTCCTCTCAAACCACCGAAACTCTCTTCCTCTCTTTTTCTCATTCACGTTTTTGCTTCTTCATATGCAAGACAAAGCTTCTTCTTCTCTTTTTACCCTTAATGATTGTAAGAGGTCGCTTTTTTCCTCCATTTATGCCTTATGTCTTTTTAAACTTAAGTGATCTTCCAAAAATGTCCTTTTATGCCTTCTTACCTCCTTAATTCAAGAAACACCATACTATTCTCTAACTTAATTTTAATTTCTCCTTATGCTCGAAAAATCATGGACTAAATTCTAAGAAAATAAAATAAAGTAAAATGAATAAAGAAATAAATAAAGAAACTTTTTTTTCCTTTTGAGGTCCAACAAGTACACTTAATCAATTGAGGTGGAATTTGAGATAAACAAGTAAGTAAAAGATTGTTCTTTATGGAATGTAATAATATAAATCTTTTGATGATTGAATTGGGATGGATTGTATATGATGTTGGATGAAGTGTGCTAGAAAAATGATGCAGGAATTGGATACTTTCTTACTTTGTTATGGATGTATGAAACCCATAGGCTATAGGTTGTTTTATAGATGAATTAAATTAAGTTTTGAAGTGTAATAAAGGTGAATTTATGCTAAAGAAAGATGTTAAAGTAGTGTTTTTGAAATGGGAAAGAACTAGGATTACATGAATGAAAGTGAATGAATGTTTCTATTTTGATTTTGATATGTGAAAGGCCATAAATTATGAGCTACCAAATGAATGGTTTGAATTGGAATTAGATATGGAGTTGAAGAGGAATTGACATATAATTAAGGTGTAATTGATATATAAGTAATGGACTATGATGAAGATGTGTTGAATTTGTTATGAAGATGTAAAAGCTAGAAAAATTGACGGAAAAGGATGGTGAAACTTTGGTCCACTCATCCCACGATCATGAAAGCTATATTAACTCCTTCCCATAATCATGGCCAATGCATGGAAGTGAAAGGTTCAGTTTTGTTGTGATATTTGAACCACATAAGGATAAGTTGCTTTACTTTAGTGCATTTGGACTTGATTGGGCTTGAAATGAACCTAGTTTGATTTTGGATTAATTTGTTAAGGGTTTGATAAGTTTAGATTGTTGATTGATGTTATAATTCAAAGAATGAATTGTTTGATATCAATGTACCTAAATCTATATTTTATAAGTTATTAAAGGAACGAAAGTGTTCTTATGAATGCAAATGTGATTCAAAGGATAAGAATAATGTGAATTAGGTGTAAATGGATGAGAATTAGGATATTGTGTGATTGTATAATACTAGAAAAGGATTGGTGAATCTAAGAGATATAAATAAGAAATATAGTAAGATGGCACATTTGATTGCATGTTTTGAAATTAATGATGCAACATATATTGATGATTTGTTCTTTAAGGGAATAGTATGTTTGTATAGACAGCACAAAAGTAAATGGTAGAGATTCTAAGTTCTTGAGTCATTTTTTGCATACTTTGTAGAATAAGTTAGGAACTTAGCCCTTGTTTTCTACTATTACACATACCTAAACAAATTGATAAACTAAATTGGTTAATAAGATGCTTTAGTAGTGTGTTATAACACTACATAAAATAACTAAACTTAAGACTATAGCTAGTGATAAGTCTAGTTGGATCCCACAGAGAATTGTGTAAAATTTTAGAAATGAAAAGAATTGGTGTTTAAGTTATTGAGGGGTTTTGTTTGATTTCAGATAAGACAACAAAGTGAAATTAAACTAAAGAAAGCAAATTAAAGAAAACAGAAAAAAGTGATGAAAGTGATTAATGGATTTGGAATTCGGTTCTCAATTTAATCTTAGCTATACATAATTAAACACACTTCATTGAATAGTCGTTTTCATACCTCTCCTATAAACTATTAGTCGTAAGTTAACAATAAGCTCTTTTAATCTCAATTTTCTCTTAGGTCATGTTTAATTAAAACAAGCTTTTTAACTAAACTTAGCTATTAAACAACCTAGAACAAGCTCTCAAGATTTAATAGGACAACCATATTACTAGTTAGAAAAATAGATTAATCAAGGCAACAACTATATAAGCTTAGATCATTTAATCAAGGTTACGTTATCCTTAATGACTCGACACCATTAGTTGCCTCAAATGAATCGAAAATACAACAATTACATATTGTATTCAAGATTCTAGCAATGGGTTTTCATAAAAACAACCTAATGAATGCATTCAAATCATCTTTATATAAATAACCAAATTAACAAACATAGAATAGCATAAACAATCCCTCAAGAGAGGATGATTCAACATTACACAATGAAGAGGTGCTCAAATGTGATGTTCAGCTTCGTTTTCACCTCTGAACCTGATTAAGGAAGCTTAAACCTCTATAGATCTCCAAAAAATGTGTGCTTTGCCCCTCCTTTTATTCCGAAAATGATCCATCTCCTTTTTGTTCCATAAGGGTGATTGAGTGTGAACATCAAAATGTTGCCTCAATGAATGTGCTCTTAACTCATTTTAGCTTTTATGCTTCCAAATTGTACATAAAATAAAATATGAACTAAAATAAATATCTTAAACATTTCACAACAATAATCACTAAGTGTTAAGAAGTGGATGTATAAACAATTAAGCACACATCAAATTCTACCACACTTAGTTTTTGACCATCCTCGGGCAAAACAACAAAAACAAATTCACAAACTAAACACTTTCATAATTTCCATATTTCCTAAAAATAAATAATTATAAGAAAATTTGAATAACTTTCAAAACCATGGAAAGAATTTAACATTAAATTCATATACTCATGATTAATCAACAATCACACCTTTGAAAATTGAGTAATTTAGGGTAGACTTGGAAAAAATGTGTTTAAATAAGATATATCCATAGGTACACTCACACACTATTATTGATCATGACATTCCACGACTTTGCATATCATTTCATTTCTTCACCACTAGGATTTACATGCATAATCATGAATCAATGGGATTTTTTAAGGTTGTAATGGGGGTAAAGGTTAAGATGAGATGTATTTGGGTAATGTGTCATAAAAGGCATCAAAGCTAATGAAACAAGGAAACACTCAATGGAATATCATGTGCAAAAACTAACATTCACTCAAAACAGTGTACGTTAACTATAGTAAATGCAAAAACTTTGTATCATAGCTCCAATTCAAGCCTTCACACCATAAATCACATTAAGTATAAATCACTCACAAAAGTTGGTCATAAACAATACTTTGTAACTATAAGGAGTGACCCTTGAAAACTACATCTCTCTCTTTCAAATCTTAATCAAATAACCTTTTCATACAACTTTAGGAGGAAAAAATTAATCATGAATAACGTTCCAAACATTTCCTCCTTGATAATTTTATTTAAACATATAGTTTTTTCTTTTCTTTTTCTTTATCTTTATCTTTTTCTTTCTCTTTTGCTTTTCTCTTTCTTTTTTTTTCAACATTTGGAATTCATCGATAAGAGATGAAATAACATTCTAAAAATTATAACTAATTCACATACACACTTATACTTTTATGCAACCATAATCATTAACAATCAATAAATGCACCATTAGTTTTAAGGCTTGGGTAGGATATTTAATTAGTTTAAAGGTATGTAATTTGGTTAGAACAAAACGAAAGGCTAATAAAGTTTAAGGGGGTTTAATAAAGGAAATTTCCATATCAATAGGTAGGCCATTTGACGAATGTAACTTATGAAACAAAGAATGCCTCTATCATTTCCATATTAATGAAAGTGATAAATGTAGCATCCCAACCCCGCAGGACCCGAACCCGATATCGTAGTTGATATCCGAGTCCGCGCCACACGAGAATGGTAGGCTACCGCACTTAATTACAGTACAAAACTCAGTGTGCAATTTTTAAAACATTTTATAATCAATCACAAGCACG
>JANITW010000009.1:4684548-4700448 GCA_027564335.1 Erythroxylum williamsii
TCAGTAAATGCAGTGAAACCCTATCAGTCTGTCCCAATTTACCAAAATACCCTTGCTAACAGTAACGGGATGTTACAATAAAAATGTGGTCTTGAATAGAAATTCAAAGCAAAGTTAGGATTTACATGTTATAAAGGTCATATATGATCAAAAGACAATGAAACTGATATAGACGTGTCAGTCTATGAAGGCTCAAAATTTCACTGGTTTGTGTCTACTACTAGGCAATACTCTTCTAAAGATAATGTATATTGACCAATCACATGAGTATTGCCATGAATTTTTTTAGTCAATTCATTCTCTAATTATGATTATATAGTCCTAGAAGCAATAGAAAAAGAGAAAATGTTTATTGATTTGATTGGTTTTAAAAACACCTAAGAAAAACACATAAGCAACCAACAAATTTAAAATGTGCATGAAAACTAATATCCCCACCCCCTCACATAAAACTTACATTGTCCCCAATATAACATCAAATGTAAGAAATGGAGCATATAATGGAAACCAAAATTGCAAGAATGTAAATAACAAAAAATAGACTACCCTTGGATTGCCTCCTAAACAATGCCTGTGTTCACTATCATATCATCAAGTTACAAAGTTTTGATCTCTAGGAACCATAACTTTGGCCTTTTCCACATGACCTTCGTCAGGATAAGGCATTAGTAGATGACCACTTACAAGTAATGTCTTCCCTATTTTCAAACTTTTAATCTCTATTACACCATAACGAAAGAAATTAGTTATCATAAAAGGATCAACCCAATAAGAACAAAATTTATGCAGAAATAGTTTATATTTAATGCAATAAAAAAAACACTTTTTGACTAATGATAAAGCTTTTTGATGAGACATTAAAAGCTTTAGTCTTCTCTTTTGTTGAAACCGCTTCTGGTTTATTTGTATGCTCTTTTTTACAATCTTTTTGTCCTGAAAGGTCAATCACAATAATTGTAAAAACAAAGTGGTCATTATGATGGTGCTTATTAACTTCAAAAATATTGAAACGAGTAACTTCCCAATCGAATTCCATCATAAGGGTACCCTTATGAACATTTATTTTAGTTTGGATCGTGTTGAGAAACGATCTCCCTAGTAAGATACGTTCTAGGTTATAGGAATTTTCATCATTCATGTTAATCACATAAAAGTTAGTGGAAACTATTAGTTCATTTACCTCATAAGCACATCCTCAATTACCCGATCTAGGTAAGTGTTAGAACGATGAGCCAATTGTATGGCAATACTAGTTTCTTTTAATGGCCCTAGGTTTAAAGAAACATACATGGAATAAGCCATAACATTAATTGATGCTCCTAAATCTAACATAGCCTGTTTATTCTTAGTGTTACCAATTTTTCAAGGAATAGTAAACATGCCTAGATCTTTACACTTAGGAGGTATCTTTTTATAAAAATTTTATAAATAGTTTCACTCATCCTAATCATTTCATTACCTCTTAACTTCCACTTGTTCGTACACAATTCTTTGAGGAATTTTGCATACCTTAGCACTTGCTTAATTGCATCTAACAATGGGATATTCACCTCAACCTTTTGAAAGGCCTACCAGATCTCTTTATCCTCATCCTCCTTATTTAACTTTGCTAAACTGCTAAGACAAGGTGGAGGATTATTCTTTAAAACAATTAAGAATTCAGCATTTACCTTTGAGCTCGATGGTATATCCCTTTATTTTTTGAGCTCCTTCTCAATGTCTTCTTCATTAGTCATTCATTTATTAATTCTTTCAGGGTCCTCAAGCTTCCTACCACTTTTCAAGGTGATTACATTAACATTCTCCATTTTTGTCTCAGGTTAAGATGGCAGTTTTCCTCCTTTTTAGGCTTCTAGAAAGTTTTTGCCACTGCCATGTGGCTTACCTAGTTCTCCAAATTATGAATGCTAGAATTCACGTCTTGAAATTTAGATATGGTCTCCTATTGCAACTGTTACATGCCTTATTGGAATTGCAAAGTTTTAGTTGCAATAGACTTAACCATATCTTTTAACGATGTACTTGAGATAGAGGAGGCTTATGGCCTTGATTAGAATGCCTGTGTTCCTTGTGACATATTCGAGAGATAATTTTGCTGCTTATTTCCCCTATACTTAGGTAGCAATGGTCTCTGCAGCCTGGATTATATGTCTAGGAGTATAGGTTCTCTAGTTAGGAAAATTACCTCCCACAACATTGATATATTCTATGCTCCCTTCTTGTTGGGCGCCGATCAATCGGATGGCTTTTATTTGCACATATCTTGCACGCTTTTACCTGTGCCTGTCCAATTGCAAGTTTTCTAACAAAAGATGTTAACTCATCTAAATGATGTTCGATAGATGAAGTACTTACCTCATTTATGCGATGAACATCATTATGAATGCCAAATTGTTAAGTGTTTAAGACCATATGCTCAATTAGGATCTTGGCCTCTATAGGAGCCTTCTCACACAATGCCCCACCACTCGCCACATTGACCAAACTCCTCTCTATAGGTAGCAATCCTTCGTAGAAATACAAGATAAGAAGTTGCAATAGAATGTTGTGGTGCAGCCAACTAACACACAACTTCTTGAAGCGTTCCTAGTATTTGTAAAGGGACTCATCATTGTATTGCTTTATTCCACAAATTTCCATTTTTATACTGGTTATTTTTTACGTTGAAAAATATTTTTCCAAATATATCCTCTTCATCTTG
Source organism: Erythroxylum williamsii (assembly GCA_027564335.1). Lineage (NCBI taxonomy): Eukaryota > Viridiplantae > Streptophyta > Magnoliopsida > Malpighiales > Erythroxylaceae > Erythroxylum > Erythroxylum williamsii. The sequence continues at coordinate 4,687,250 of JANITW010000009.1, forward strand.
ATCTATATGCTAATGCTCCTAAGGGGGCAGATCAAAAAGTCAATATTTTCCTGCAACCTTTAATGAGAATGGGAAAGCTCTCAACATACTATGCTCTTTTATCACCTCTAAAGGTTTCATACTAAGACAAACCACATCAAGCTCCTTAGGATGCTTATGAGCGTCCTCACCTGCAAAATTATGAAAGTTGGGCAAAAGATGGATTAGTCAATATTTAAGCTCAAAAGCAACATTTTTAGCAATTTAGAGAAGTAATGTATAAAGGCATTGAGTCAAATCTAATGCAGCCAACTCTTTTAAAGTTCTTGGATTGGCCATGGCTTCCTGAAGTTCAATTCCTTGTTGTATCCCTTAAGTGTTCTGATTTCATTACATAACCTCTGCAATGACCTTTCGATCTCTAGATTAAATTGTAGAGGTTCTCCATGCAGAGATCTTGTTACTACCATATACCAAAACTAGAAAATGTGTAAAGATTAAGAAATAAAGAAAAAGAACAGATACATATACAAAATGCCAATTGAAATCAAAAGCAAAAACTAAAGCACCACACTCCCTAGCTACGGTGCCAAAATTGGTAACACATTATAACACTACACAAAATAATTAAACATAAAACTATAGCTAGTGATAAGTCTAGGTCATTCCCACAGAGAATGTGTATAAAACTTTCGAAATGAAAAGAATTGGTATTTAAGTTATGGAGGGGTTTGGTTTGATTTCAAATAAGAAAATAAAGTGAAATTAAACTACATAAAACAAATTAAAGAAAACAGTCAAAAGTGATAAAAGTGATGAATGGATTTAGAATCCCCTTGTTCAATATTAGCCTATACACAATTAAAAATACTTCATTGAATTTTTGTTTTCACACCCCTCCTAGAACCTATTAATCGTAGGTTAATAACAATCTCTGTTAACCCCGATTTTTCCTTAGGTCGTGTTTAATTAAAACAAGTTCTTTAACTAAACCTGACTATCGAACAACCTAGAACAAGTCCTTTAGATTTAATAGCACAGTCGCATTATGAGTTAGGAAAATAGATTAATCAAGGCAATAAATACATAAGCTCATGTCATTTAACTAAGGTTATGTTATCCCTAATGATTCGACACACTTAGTTGCCACAAATGAATCGAAAACATAACAATTACATATTGTATTCAAGATTCTAAAAATGTTTCATAAAAACAACCTAATGAACACAAATCAATAAATATAGGATAATTTAAACAATCCCTAAAGAGAGAATGATTCAATATTACATAATAAACAAGCTCTCAAATGTGATGTTTTGCTTCGATTTCACCTTTAAACCAGAATGAGGAAGCTTAGCCCTTTATGTGTCTCTAAAGAATGCATGCTCTGCCCCTCTTTTTCTTCCAAAACCGATTAATCTTGTTCTTGTTCCACAAGGCTAATTGAATTTTAGCATTGGCTCAGTAAATGTGCTCTTAACTCATTTTAGCTTTTATGCTTTTAAATTGTACCTAAAATCAAATGTGAACTAAAATGAGTATCTTAAGCATTTCACAACAATAATCACTAAGTGTTAAGAAGTAAATGTATAAACAATTAAGCACACATCACTCTTACTACCTTATTCTGTGCCATAATTCAAAAAGGCATAAAATAATGAGAAAAATGTTTATTGTATATTGAGTTTACATATAATAGGTCAGTTCTTTCTACTAACTCTTATTCTCCTTTCAAAATTATTTATGGATTTAATTCTTTAACTTCTTTGGATATCTTCCCTTTACCTACTAATAAACACTTTGATTTGGATGGTAAGAATAAGGCAAATCTTGTTAGGGATTTGCAAGACAAAGTTCAAAGTAACATATAGAGAATGAATGAACAATATGCGAAGCAAGACAATAAGGGGCATATAAAGGTTGTTTATTAACTTGGAGATTGGATTTGGGTTCATGTGCATAAGGATAGGTTTCCTACTCAAAGGATTCAAAGTTGTAGTCTATGGGAGATAGATCTTTTAAAGTGTTAGAGAAGATAAATGATAATGCCTATAAACTAGATTTGCAAGCAATTATGGTAATATGAGTGCATCTTTTAATATAGCTTATTTATCTTAGTATGATCTAGGTGACTTGAAGACAAATCCTTTTGATGATGGAGAGAATGATAGAGAGTAGCTTCCACCGAAACCTATTTCCAACCATTACTGTAATCTTTTGCAAGGAATTGAAGGTCTAATGACTAAGGTAAATACCAAACACATAAAGATTACTTTACAAGGATTAATCATAGAGATTAAAGAAAAAAAGGTTGTTTAAGATGAATTAGATGAATTGTCAAGATTAGTCACTTTTCTACATGTTACTGAAGATGAAAGATGCTTAATACATGAAGAGCAAGGCCTGGAGAATGTCTATCAACCTGGTCCACTTATTTTGAGTTAAATAGAGACCATTTGCATAATTAAGATGTATTTAAGAGCCTCTGCTTGTTTTGTCTTATTAGTAAGCATTTTGATTGTAATTGGACTTAATTATAAAGCTTAAACCATGTTAGTATTATTTTATAGTTGTTTTCTAGTTTCTTATTTGGGTTAGCACTTGTTATAGAGTTATTTTCTAATCTGATTAGGATTCTTTATAATATCAAGGATATTAATTGAAATAGGATTCCTAGAATTTTAGTTAAAGTAGTATTAGCAATTAATGCTGGAATCAATGTTACACTTGATAAGGAATGTTTCTTAATGACTAGTTTTGTTTTCCTTTTAGGATTCTAGTTCTTAAGGGTTTTATACTTATAAAAGGTCATCTTATTAATGTAATTCGTGGAACATCAATATAGAAATTAAGTTGAGAGCGTTCTTCACTTTGGTAGAATTTCCTCTTTGTTCTGTAATAGGAACTTAATACGATCTTATTAAGGAAGCTTGTGGTGATTAAATCATTATAGCTTTAGTTTTGATCAAGTTTTCTTACTTGATTTGAAGACAATTCTAATGTTTTAATTCCTTGTAATTCAGGTTGTAGGTAGTTTTTAGCCTAATGTTCGCATTAGGTAGTTTTTAGCCTAATCTTCAATGCATTTAGTTGCTCAGAGTGGGTTAACCTGGAGCTGGCATCTTCCTGCATGTTTCCTTGGCCTGTAGGTCTTGGAGGGGACTCCCTTGCCCTAGTCCTGCCGCCCAGAATGTGAAATGGTGGATGTGGTGATTCCCCGTTAAAAAGCTGCAATGGATTGTTGTTGAATTAGTAGATTAATGCAAATACCGTACAGTAAACAAGGAGACTCGAAAGTGATTCAAAAGGGGAGGTTATACCAAGTAAATGATTCGTTGGTTATTAATAGTTCAACTACGAGGCTTTTTACCTTGACGTAAGTGTTACCTCCAATGCGTCATGTACAACTCTGTTTATGCCCTAAACGATAATTCCAGCTACTAGAGGTGCCCTCCTTCCGTTGTATCGGCAACCTTCCTTCTTCTGAATTCAAGCTTAACTTCGCATGGTGCTAAATATTCGCTGCTTTCGCATTAGAGTTCTATAGATTCTTTTTCTTTATGGAGTCTGGTGAAAGCCTTGCAGCTTTTCTTGCATCAAAATATTCTCCAATGCTATAAAGTCTTGTTATGCTTTTGATTTTTTTTAACAGAGATGCTCATTTTCGTGGAGTAAACAGATTCAAGTAAAGAATCCAATTCTAACTTCGGATTTCATATATGCCCACATTTGTTCTCGACGATGACGTTACCGATGGCACCAGTGGAGTTAGTAAGCTCACTGAACATGCACTTGAGATAACACGATTCATCTTCCATTATCATTTATTTCAAATTATCATTCATCTTCCCATGTTCAGATGTCCATGATGATCGGACCCGTCTAGTGGTGGGAGAAAATGGAACTAAACTTATCACTTGCCACCATGCTACATAACCTGCAGAACAAACATCAACCCGGAAACAGCATATTGTTACCATAATATAGAAATCTGAGTATAGTTGGTTGGGAGAAAACCTTTTAAAGGCCTGATTAAATAAAAGTATCCTAATTTGTAATTCTTTACCAAGATAGATAAAGAACAAATAGGCAAAATTCCCAGAACAAAAGCTGGTATAAATATAGTTTTTTTCAGTATGCTCTGAACCTCCATCGGAAAAACTTTTGGAGACTACAAGGCAATGTCAATGCAACCAACTTTTCAATTCACCAGTTACAACCATCGAGTTCAATGCCAGAAAGGAAGCCACATATGATAGCAATTGGACAAGACAATATTCATTGCGTCTCAGTCTCAACTAGAATGTCATTCGATCTCTAAATATGACTTGCCTCCACTATCGACTACCTGCAAAGGCTGTTCTTAGAAGTGTACAAACGGAATAAGCAGGCCAAAAGAAGGAACATATCAACTATCCCCTGGAAAAACAAAAATAGAAGGAGAAGTCATTGAAGTATCATTTCTTATTCCTATAACATGTTCTAATTTCAACATGTGATCTGAAACAAATAGTCTAGCCCATCCAAACCACAAGCTTCTTATCCTTTTACTTCTGTGTCCATTTAGATCATTTCTCGCAAATACCCTATCTAAGTTTGGTTTCCCAACCAAAATTCTCATACAAAATTTATCACTTGGGAAAGGAAAGGCAAACACTCATTTGAGCTACTATAGCATGAAGTCTTGAATCCAATGCGTAAGGATCTGGCTATTGCGAAGCGTTAAAAGTTTAGAAGTAGAGTGAGAAGGGATGTTGATCCTTTTCACTAAAGCAACACTCCCATAACCAAAGTTAGTCAAGGCTTCTATTTTTATGCATCAGGTGTCTAGAACAAGGCAGGAAAGAAAAATGCTAATTCACCATGACCAGCTTTTGAAGCACTAAATTGGCATAACCTTGTCCTCTTTTTTCCAGTAACATGACAAATAGCTGCTAAACTCCGTTGGACAACAAAGATCTGTTTATTTCAATATGTCAGTTGAGGCAGAAAACCATTAGAACCGATGTTCTTAACATTATAGCAAGAGAAGACGCAAATAATATTTGGTATCATCTTCAATGTCTGCTGAAATTAGCATTAAAATGAAAAAAAAAAAGCTTTATGCACTCCCTTATTAGCATTTTTATCTCCTCCATGAGGCAGCACAGCCTTCTCGTTTTGCCTCACCCTTTTCACCATTTTAGTGTTTTGTTCAAGTATTCTCCTCTTCTTTTCATTTTTTCTTCCACCAAGGATATGAATTAGGGAAACTAGAGCAAACGTAAAAACAGAATATTCTTGTTTAGAATGCCAACATTGACAATGGTGTTGGGAAGGGATAACATTAAATAAATCAAACGAGTGTCAAATAATTGGACCCAAAAGTATTTGGTTTCTACCAAATTACAACGGAGCTTCTGACTTTTAGAATATAAGTCTTTAGCATATTGTTAAAATTGTACAATAACACCTAATAAGCTAGTAACAAGATGCTTTTCAGACGTAGGAAAGGCTCATGCAACAAGGACAACCAACAAGTCTCCAGACCACTAAGGAACTATAATTAAGCACAAGAAATCATACCAAGTTATGCCCAGTTAGCACATAAACAATCTATTTTGTATTTCACATTATAGCATGAATACATTATGACAATTGCATAATGTTTACCAAACTCTTGACATTAACCTTGAAAAACTATTTATGAAGAATGCCGAATCACAAAAATTAATAATTCTTACTGCAGCACACAAAATTCTGCATGTACAAATTCTGTGTAGTATACCGAAACTACAGTTTATAACATAAAATCAAACATTAGAATGCAAGCAGAGGCAAAAGTGATAACTTAAAAGCCTTAAAGTGTGGACCTGATAAAGATAGCTCAGATTTGAAATCAAATGTACTTCCAAATGATTGACAGATCATTAATGGAGATTATTTTACCTGCTCATTGTCGAAGACAAGCAGAAATTCCAAAAGATAGACCCTGTTGACATGAAAGCTACTCGTGCTTGAAGAGGAATCACCCTGCATAAGTGCCCGTTGCATTTAATATGTATCACTAACCAAAAATATGTATGCTCAATAAATTTTTCTAGCAAAAGACCTCTCCAATTAGGAATTAAAAAGTTTGATTAAGTTATAAATCCTTTTCTCTATTTTATTCATCTTCAACATGAAAAGATTAATGCTGGTACAAAAATAGGTTTTTCTGCCAGTTATTGAAGGAAAGTCACTAAAGAAAGAAAAAAGAAGAGTGCAAATTTTAAGCACGGCAGAAAGGAAAGACAAAAACAAAAAATATAAATTCAATACAATGTTTATTCTAAATCAACTAAAGAATGCTTAAAATTTGTCAATCAAATCTGAAAAATTAAGGGATACAAGAGGAATTTATACCAAAAATTCAACACACTGACAGGTATCCAGAACCTGAATCCTGCATTGCAAGAAGTGAGAGTTTCAAATCACATGAAAAATCAAACCAAAAAAAGTTTTCTACCCAAACTTTTTACCATAAAGCAATGTCGGTAGAGCATCTTTTCTGTACTTTTGTGGAAGTTGTGAAAGCTTTCCTTGCCATAAGTTGTTCCAAGCAAATACGATGGCAATCACAGATGGACCAAGCACAATTTGGTTCAATAGAACCTGGAAGAAAGCCAAGTAAGATCAGCTTTTCAAAAGCAGTATTTCCCATAATGTTTGTTCACGTGATGAAATCTGAAGGTAATTGTACCTTTAGCAATAGATTTGGCAATGTCCGATCTGGTAGATGACAGTCAAGGAATTGGTACCACGCATAAGAACCAGGCCCATACAAAAGAAACCCATATGAAGTCATTCGCAAGGCACGAAACCAGTCATGGTGCAAAAAGATTGTCTGCAAGATATCCTAAGGGTATCAAAGCACAAAGTTAACAGCTGAAAGTAATACACAGATAAGAAACACTTTGGTTCATTTTATCACGACATTAGATACTAGGAAACAAGATGGATTGTTTCCATAAATGTGTCGCGCATTTGATGTTGTCTGCACATAAATAATTCCCCAAACACAACTGAAAATGAACTTTGCAGCAACCAGTGATTCTATCGGTTAATATAACATGAAACACTATTACATCACAATAGCGTAATGAGAAAAATGAGCAAGGTTGCCGATAAATAAAAAACATGAGCGAGGCTGTAAACAAAAAGGAAGGAATACCAAAAGAATCGTAACCCTGTTATATTCTTCAAATCCTTTTCCTACTTCGTGCTTTCATTTTGAATTTGTTAGATAATGTTAAAATTATCTTCTCCAAAACTACATCAGTATCATTTGCATGGGCAGATAGCCAACATATGTTTCAGTCCCTTGCTTAAGATAACTTGAAAATCTGTCTGAACAAGAACCTAACATTTATTTCCAACCAAAAAGAGCCTTTATAAATTGTTCTTCTTCATCATAATTACACTATTAGCAAATTACAGCAATTCGAGGCAACCAGTAAAACAAGACCAATTATAGAAAAAGAAATGATTGACAGGAACACAGACCTTGCTGTCGTTTTCGAAGGACTTGGCTTTTCTCCAGCGCTCAGTAACTTGTGCGATGGTGTCGCCAGTCAGAGCGAGCGAACCGGCAGTAACAGCTTGCTTTGATGGGAACTGATAACCACGTCCTCCTCGCCCTGTTGAACCAGAGGAGGCATTAGAACCAAGCGGTTTCCTTCTTCTTCTTCTGGAGTCCCAGTTCCATCCCCAGAACCCGCCATTGACTCCTAAAGCTCCCATACGAAACAAGCCCCAAAGCTTTGCTAGAACAAATGCAGGCCGCTTAACAAGTTTGTTCCTTTCATTTCCAATGTTTTAAGGCAGGTTTTTTTTTCTGGTCTTTGATTTTTCTTTCTATTTTCCAAATAATTTTTAAAATTTTCAAGTTAATTTCTTATATATTTCATAAATCATAAAATTTTAAAAATATTTTTTATTTTTTATTTTTCTCATAATTTATCATAAACTAAATACATATTTAGTTATTTTATATTAATTATTAATAAAATTATAAATAATTTACATTATTTTATTTTATTTTTAAAATCAAATTTATTTTTTTATAACTTTATCTAAGAGAATTCATATCTATAATTTCATTTCATTTTTTATAAATTTATCCAAGTAATTCTCTCCAAGGATATCAATAAATATTTCTCAATGTTTAGTTTAACAAAAAATTAAATATTGGATATAAAATATAAGATATAAAGACCTTTAGGTAAATTTTAGTTTATCAAAACTTAGTAGGTTGGCACAGGTGGCATATACCTTCGTTTCTTAACAAGAGGTTTTGTGTTCAATCTCTCTCTTTGGGAATGCAGCAAACTCCTAGGTCAACTGTAGCATTCGAAAGAGATGTATCAGTACAGTGAAGGGGGATTAGTCACCGCGTTCGACCCAGTGGACACCTCTTGGGAGACAAAAAAAAGTTTTAGTTTATAAAAAAAATCATTTAATTATCATTTCTTCTTATTAAGTTTCTCATAAACAAGTTCTTACGATGACCAATTAATTAGAACTTAGACGATATGTGAATAAGAATGTTAATTTTGGCCTAGTTCAGTCCGATTTGATCCTATTTTAGCCTGGGTTGACTAAGTTATAGGCCAAACTCAACCCAAAATCAGATCAATCCATGGCCTGATCAGAATATTACAAACAACATCGTTTTTTAATTTTTTTAAATATTTATAAAATTGCCCGATCTAACTTATTGACATCTTTATACGTGAAACATAGGAATTTATTAATTTATTATATATTTGATATTATTATTTATATTAATAAATATAATAATAATTTATATATAATGTTAATTTATTTATTAATAATTATTAATACGTTTATTTTTATTTTTATTTTTTTGAAGGTGATTAATATATTTATTATCTTAACAAAGTAATAAACTAAATTCTTTTGGTGAATTTTTATTTACTGTATAATAATGTTAAGAAATAAGAAATAAAATTATTATTTTTATTTATATTTTCTATTTTGTTTGATTGATTTTATTTAACAAATAAACTATAAAAAACTTATTACTTTACACATTATTATTTATGTTAAAAATAATAGTATATTTAATATATAATGTCAATTCATTATATAATATGTTAATATATCATTTAATATTAATAATTCATGGTATTGACCAGTTTGATAATAAATTAAATATTTCATTCATATTTATTTATTTTATAATATAATTAATAAGATGATATTTATCATTTTTGCAAACAATTCATATATTTTCAAATAATTAATGATTGACTTGATGTTTTCGTACTATTAATCAATGCTGAATTAAAATAGTAATTACTCGACTAAGTCTAATGTGCTTATGAGACATTGAATCCAACATATTCATATGATAAAAAAAAGACACTAGCACTCAATCTAATAAACTAATAAGTCATGAAAATTTAAATCAAAATTTAGGATAAGCCTAATGGGCTAACATAAGAAGAAAAATTAGTCAACCTTAACAATAAGTCTAATGGGTTGATATGATTATTAGTGCAAGAATTGTTTAAAGGGTAAGGCAAGAAGAGAACAAGCAGCGATTGTCCTACTAAGGTTGATTTTCAAAAGGCATTTGATTCCATATATTGGCAACTCATTTTAAACTCTTTAAAGGCTCTAGATCTCCTTGACATCTTTACAAAAAGGATTACAAAGTGTGTTACCATAGTCTCCTATAGAATCTTAATCAATTAAGTACTTACGAAACTAATAAAAGGTGCTAGGGGTTAAAGATAGGGGACTCATTGTCCCTTATCTCTTTACACTAGCAATAGATTTCCAGTAAGAACAATTAGAAAGAAAATTAAGAATGGGGGTTTTAGATTTGATTCTAAATATAAGGCTTAGATGATCACTTCCTTTTCCTTTTCAGATGATCTCATACTGTTTAGCAAGAAAGATCCTACTTCAATTTCTATCTTGATAGGGGGTTTACAAACATTCAAGGATACTTCAAGATTAAACCTAAATTGAGACAAAATCCAACAACTCATTATAAGGGCAACAAAACCTTATATAAACACACTAGCTACCCTTATTGGTATAAAATTGGGTAAACCCCCAATTTTCTATCTGAGCATCCCTATCACTACTAAAAGGCCAATCCTATCTGACTTTAAGCTCCTACTAGAGAGAATACAAAATAAACTCAAAAACTGAAAGAATAAGACACTATCAATGGCATTAAGGATCTAATTAGTAAACTTATATATATGCCCTAGAGTTACAATATGCTTATGGCTATTAATCAAGGGAAGACTCAATATCAAAAACATGTTGAAAAGGTTTATGAACATACCTGAACAATGTATTCTCTGCAACAATAAAAAGGGGATTATAGAGCACCTTTATTTCACCTGCACCTATTCTAGAATGGCATGGAGAATGACTATGAAGCTCTACAATCCAATATTAGATTTCATCAAGTGCAAAAAAAATTATTGGATTTGTGTTGCTGGAATGGGACAATAAGGGATTGGATAGTCTTAAAGATCACCCTAGGATATATAATTATGACAATATAGTTGGAAAGGAATGAGAATTTTTTTCAGGAAAGGAATAATGTGACTGACCTAACTAGTAGAGTCAATAGGATAGGAAAGAAACTTATTTCCTAGAAACTAAGCCTAATATGCTCTAGGGATCAAGATATCAGATTGAGATTGGAAATGAGGTCATAATACTAGGGAGGAGAACAATATGCAATTTGATACCTACGAAATTAGGTAAAAACAAATGTACACAATTAGGGTTAGGTTGATAGTGGAGGTAGAATAAACCATAATTCCACTTTTTTACTAGGCTAGTTCAATTCCCTATAACAATATTTACAAGCCTAGAGATCATACTTAGTAAAGGAAATGTCTTAAATCTTGTAACCATTTTTATATAATCAATTATTTAATATAAAAAATAATCTATGAGTAAACTAGATTTAGGTAAGATGTTCCATAGGGCATCACTATGTTTCATTTTCACCTTAATTTAGTAAACATTTCTAGTTTAATAAATCAATAAATTTTTAAATCACAATTATGGTCTATCTCGAGTAATATAACTCCTATCCTTAGATTGAATCAATTGAAATCTCTTTCAAATAAAGACAATCTAAGAATGCATTAATCTAAATTATAAACTCTCATGATAGGTTTTACCATAACCTAGAAAGATTTAAGATTTTCTCTCGAATAACTCACCTAAACCTAATTATTCACATTGTTATCTAACCATATAAATTATCTCTCATACTTAAGGTGTGAATCAAATAATTAAACCTTTAATTTTCATTCCTTCAATTCAATTAATTATAAAAAAATGGATAAATCTCAAGAAAATTAGACATTTCAGTAAACCAAAAGGTCAATTGAAAGCTTCATATCTTAGAGTCCATCTACCTAAATCTATATCCCAATTATTTCAATGAATTATTAAGAAATAACAACATAAAAATGAGAAAGAACTAAAGATAAAGAATTCATCATCATGAATCTTGAATCTTGATTTCTTGATCATTCTTATAGAATTTTGTGTTCTCCTTCCAAGATTGACTTTTCATTTGATCTTTCATTCTTGTAATTGGCTTTTAGGTGACTCTTTTATGCTTTCAATCTCTCATCTGGCTATAATATCCCTCCCTTTTTGTTATCTCTTCATTTAATAATTAAAAACTCAATTTTTAATGTATAGAAAGGCCTTATCATAGGTTTGTGTAAACACCATATTGCTTTTCACCATATTTTATAACTTTTCATGTAAATCAACATTACAAACATAGGACTAACATAAAGACATCTTTACTATATATTGCTATTCATGGCTAGAACATAAGGATGTGTAGGGTCAGCGAGGAGAAATAAAATGATTGTAATAGAACATGGCCTTTGCTTGAGTCCTTGTATATACCACATTCCTGAGTCCTTCTTACTTCTTACAACATTGCTTCAAATTGAATCAATTCTTATTTAAATTCTCTCATTTTCCTTTTAGAAGTAAAAGCAAAACTTTATGCAAAATATAACTCATTTTGAGTATCAATCCAAACCGCAAGTATAATGCTATAAAGTCATGCTAAAGTAATGTGTACTTAACATACATCATCGAAAAAGGAACTCCTTCTTCTCAAGCATTAATTTACCTTTTCTATTATTTATGATTACTCCAACTATAACAAAGAAAGGCCTGCCTAATAATAGAGTTTCTTTATTGTCCTCTTCCATATTGAGGATGTAAAAATCAACTAGAGAAGCAAACATATTAACTTTAATCAAAATATTATGTCTAATACCTCCAAAATGTCTAATAAAATTATTTTTTATTTTCTTCTCTTATAATTTTAGTTTTGTAAAATGTCTATGAAATTCTTCAATTTACCCTTTTTTATTAGTAAATTGGCCCTTATGATTTTTTTTCACTTTTTTAGTCCAAAATTTTTCTAATACCCAACTATAGATTAGAAGTTCAAGTGTATCTAAAAATTGAGCAAAGAAACGCCTAAAACAAAAAATAATGCTTAAGAAAACTAAATATTTTAAAACAAAACAATATTAATTAAAAATAAATTAATTGATATGAAGCTTGAAAAAAAGCTTCTATTTGTCGAATGCTCTTGTCTCCCTCTACCTCCTCTAGCTTCTACTCGTTTAGGATTCTCCATTAACATGTTTCAGCTTCGATTGGCCTCAATTGATAGTTGGTGGCTCCATTCTCTTCTTCCTCCTTCCTTCTTCCTTGCTCTCTAGACCTATTATTTGCCTCCAACTATCTCTTTCTCTTCTTCATTGCTTCCCTAGTTTTTTAGCTTCACATCTGGTCCTACTCATCCTCTCCTTTTTATTAGCTATTCTCTAGAATTGTGCTTCCCCTAAATGTCTCCTTCACTTATTTCCAAGTAGAAATATTCCCTATCTCTTTCATATCAGGTTCCTTACAACTCAAGGCAATAAAACCTTCTTCCAGAATTAACACCCCTTCCGATCTCTTCCTGTCATATTCTTTAACATTATTTCTTCACCTTTATAAGTAGCCTCCAAATCTCCTCCTCTCTTAGGTGCTCTTTACTTGTCGTAACACTCTAAAATCTGTAAGTGATCTAGAAGGGGGGGTTGAATAGATCTTTAAAATTCTTTGTAAAATTCTACAATAAAATCAGAAGTTAATTCACACACAAACAACTT
>JANITW010000009.1:4808180-4824035 GCA_027564335.1 Erythroxylum williamsii
TGGGTGTGTTTTTGAAGCTGAGGGTGTCTTTCTGGCTTGCATAAGCTTAAGTTATGTTGTGCTTACTGTTTTGTTGGTTACTGTAGTGAAAACATCGTTACAGGAGAAGTGCCAGCTGAGATGGGGCCTTTAGTTGCTGAAAAACGGCATGAGCTGATTGAAGTGGTTTCTGAAGTTGATGATAAACTTGCTGATGCTTTTCTTACAGATGAACCTATTTCAAATACTGATCTTGAGGTGTAATAAAATATGTTCTTTCTTGTATGGCTATATATGATAGGTTGATTCTTTTTCCTCTATAGTGTTTTCAGTACTTACTCGATGTTTCTGATATGTTTCATGTTGAGTAGGGTGCAATTCGTAGGGCTACCGTTGCACGAAAATTTGTTCCGGTGTTCATGGGTAGTGCATTCAAAAACAAGGTAGTTCTCCCTTCCCATATATCCAAAATCAATTGTATCTGCTACTGCTGAAAATTGGCACTTTTGGCACCTTTACTACACGTGATTGTTCTATTCATCTTCTGCCCTTTTTCACTCTAGGGGGTACAACCACTTCTTGATGGAGTACTTAGATATTTGCCTTGCCCTTCTGAAGTTAGTAACTATGCTCTTGATCAAACAAAGAGTGAAGAGAAGGTACTAAGATGAACAATATTCTCGTTTTCATTTTCCAAAGTAAATTGTTAAAACCTAATCAAAGAAGATGTAGATTACATTATCAGGAACACCTGACGGACCACTTGTGGCATTGGCTTTTAAATTAGAGGAGGGGCGTTTTGGTCAGTTAACATATTTGAGGTATGGCCTTGAGAGGCATAATGGTACCTTTGATATTTTTGCTATTTATTCTATGTTTGCACATTCTATGCCATTAATTTATATTGCCATTTTTCACTTATTACAATTTTTGCTTGCTTACTTTTCATTTTCTCTTGAAGAATTTATGAGGGTGTAATTCGAAAGGGTGAGTTTATAGTTAACGTAAACACAGGCAAAAAGATCAAGGTGAGTTTATCCTAATTCAAGACTTTTTCTTCTTAAACATTGTTTACAAATTGTTGTTGAAATTTTTTATCCTCCTCGTAGATGTCAAAGTTAACTTGTCTCAATTGCTCTTCTGCATTTCAAGTGCTTGCTCTTGTGGATTTCCCAAGCCATTCTCCAAACAATCTTATATAAGAATTACCACATCTTCACTAATCAGCCATAGCATAAATCTTGACAATTACTTGAATTGAGTAATGTTAGATACAACATCATTGAAACCATCCTTTGCTTATGGAGTAGTATAGATATGACTAGGTAAAGCCTTCCCCTAATTACTTTTCTTGACAAGGTTTCTCTAGACGATGAATGATGCCCTTTGTACTTAGATTTGCCAATGCTTCTTCCCTAAGGTTGTAAGGCACCAAAAGGAAATCTCTAAATTGAACTATTGTCCTTCTCTTCCTTGGTTGATCACGAAGAGTCTTTAACAAATTTCTTTTTCTCTTAACTCTATGTTCTTTAACCATACCCACCTACAGTCCTACAAATGAAAGAACAAATGCCTTTTCAATTCACTTGCTTAATGCATACCCCACTAAGTTCTGTCAACATTGACGATTGTTGTTCATTTTTTAGAGTAGCAAGGTGGTCCTCAATTCTTCTAGATACTGATACCACAGTAATTGGATTTGCGTAGACTTCTCCAAAAGCTGCTCCTAAATCATTTATAAGCTTGTCCAATAAATTATAATCTTGCCCCCAACATCCCTGTAATAGGCTTGGGTGGCTCTCTGTGGCCTTTTTGAAAAGCTGAATTCGGACCACTAGTAGGAGAAAATTCATGTTTGTATATGCCGTAGACAGGGACATGGCTGAGATTAGTCCAGCTTGCCTGAGTATTGGGCTTGTGAGAAAACAATTAAAGCTTTATAGTCCTTGTACTTATTCTGTCCAGCATTGAAGACAACACATCTAGTTCGCATCAAGTTCCTCGATTCTGAGTAAGAATAACATCAGCATATATAATGCTTTTGGGTTTCTCTTTATCCCGAGAAGGCAATACCCTTTGCTACAATTAAACCAATGCATGTTTGGCCTATTCTAATTTGGCTTTGTAGTTGATTAGTTTTCAAGAAACTGCTCTCCTTAATCCACTTGTATCCCCAAAATTTCAAGCATTCACATCCATGTTCCGTTGCATGACTTGTAACTCATAGAAAAATCAGGCCATTAATTAGCAGTACTGGGACTTCTTGGTTCTTCCTCTTATCATCAACCTTTTTTTGAACGAATTGGAGGATAATTTTTGTATGTTATTTCTCATAAATGACAGAAATACATATAGGGAAGATAAGCAATTATTCTGCTATTCAATCCTTTGATTATTGCCTAGAAAGAAGTAAATAAGATCCCATGAAATAGGGACCAAAAATGGAAAAGATAAAACAATATTTTAGGAAATAAACTATTGAGCAAATAAGGAAACAAATAAAGTAATAAAACTGAAAATATTCTTCCAACAATTCCCCTCAAGCTGGTGAATAGATGTTGATCAATCCCAACTTACTACTTAACTCTTCAAATCTAACTCTAGTAAGTACTTTTGTGAAAACATCTACAACTTGTTTGCTAGTGGGAATGTGAGCTAGGTCAATCAAATTAGAATCTACTTTCTCCTTTATGAAATGACAATCTATTTCCACATGTTTAGTTCTATCATGATAGATAGGATTCTTTGCAATCCCAATTGTTCCACCACACCCTCATCTGAGGCTCAACTTTGATCTGAACTTTAGCCAAGAGTCTTTTAATCTATATTCCTTCACAAATTCCCAATGCTAGTGCTCTATATTCAGCCTATGCATTGCTTTTGGCAACCACAGGTTGTTTTCTACTTCTCCAAGTTACCAAGTTAGCCCACACAAAGGTAACCTATTGTGGACCTCCTATCAGTTGCTGATCCAGCCCAATCAGCATCTGTGAATACTTCAATACTCCTTGTCTTGCTTTTCTTGAAGAATAATCCTTTTTCAGGAGTCATTTTCAAATACTTCAAGATTCTAAGTACTGCATCCGTATGTTCTTGTTGAGGGTTGCTCATAAATTGACTAACCACACTTACAAGAAAACTAATGTCTGGTCGAGTGTGAGACAAATAGATCAGTTTTTGAACTAATCTTTATATCTCCCTTTATCCACTAGTGTGCCTTCTTCTTTAAGACCCAATTTATAAGTTGATACCATGGGTGTCTCATTAGGCTTTGACCCCATCATCCCAGTTTCCTGTAAAAGGTCAAGTGTATACTTTCTTTGGGACCTGAAATGCCCTTACTAGATCTGGCCACCTCCATCCCCAAAAAGTATTTGAAATACTTAACTACGAATTCTTGGGCCAAAGCACCTTTTAGCTCTTTCATGCCTTCCCAATCATCACTTGTAATAATAATATCATCAACATAAACTATAAGAATAGTCATTTTACCGCTAGTCAATTGTCGAACAAACAAGGTGTGATCAGTTTGACATTTGTAGTAGCCAAGTTTCTTCATTGTTTTTGTAAATCTATCAAACCAGGCCCGAGGTGATTGTTTCAGGTCGTAGAGTGATTTTCTGAGCTTGCATACCCTTTGAGGATGTGTAGTTTCTTCCTGTCTCGAAGGTATTTTCATGTATACCTCTTCTTCAAGATCACCATTTAGGAAGTCAGTTTTTACATCTAATTGATATAATGGCCAATTAAGATTTGCAACTAGTGATAATAGAATCTTAACAGTATTGAGTTTGGCTATAGGTGCAAAGTCTCTTGGTATTCAATCCCATGCGTCTGTGTGAAACCTCTAGCTACAAGTCTTGCTTTGTACCGGTTAATACTTCCATTAGGATTATATTTGATGGTGAACACCTATCTACAACCAACCATTGTTTTTCCTTGTGGTAAATCTGTAACTACCCAGGTCTGGTTCTTCTTGAGTGCATTCAACTCATCATCTATAGCTTCTCTCCATTTAGGATCCTTCACTGCTTCCTGGAAATTTTCAGGTACTTTTTCAGTAGATAATTGAGTCACAAAAGCCTTAAAATGTGGTGATAACTTGTTATACGAAACAAAATTGTTGATTGGATGCTTTGTACAAGATCTTACACCCTTCCTTAGAGCTCTTGGCCATCCTAACTTAGAATTCAGTAGGTTCTGATTCATGTCCTTGCTCGAGAAGTGTGATGGATTTTTTTGGTTTTGCTTCACATCGTACCTGCTATTTGCCTTTCCTCCTTGAGTAAAACTGTGGTTGCACCTTAGGATTTTTGTCTTCCTGCGTGTCCATCCTAATTTCAATATGCTTCTCTTTATCACATTCATTGTTTTCTATGCAATTTTGGTCAAGTTTGTGGCTAGAACTGCTATATCAGTAGCTTCAATGGGAATGGTGGTGCCAGGATCTGGTATCTCAAGTCTAATGTTATCAAAATTGTGTGTTTCAGAGATGGTTTCATAAGAATTAGGTCCAGTTTGATGAGGGCTAGGCAAAACAGGGGTGTTTTTAGGAGAATCAGTCCTTTATAGGTCTGGTTGAGTCATGGCTAGGTGCAGAAGGAAGAATTTCTTGGTGTAGTGTGTCTGGTGGGCCATGACTTCCCAAAAAGAACCATTCACTCACACTTCTTTCCCCTTGAATGGGTGTTTTGTTGGATAATAGGTTTGCGTTTCAAAGGTCACATCCAAAGTAACAAAATAATGCTTTAGAGTAGGAGAGAAACACTTGTAACCTTTTTTAGTAGAAGAATAACCCAAGAAAGTACACTTACGGGCCCTAGTTTCAAGTTTGCCTCAATGGTAATTATGCACGAAGGCAATACAACCAAAAATCTTTCGAGGTTGAGTATTAACAAAGGGAACCGAGGGATAAATCTCGAGTAATTTTTGTAAAGGTGTATGAAACCCCAAAACTTTTGATTGCATTCTATTTATTAAATAAGCAGGAGCGAGAATAGCATCCCCCCAAAAATGATTTGGAACATTTGTTGTGAGCATAATAGATCTAACAACCTGAAGTAAATGTCTATTTTTTCGTTCTAAAGCACCATTCTGTTGTGGTGTATTAGTGCATGAGATTTGATGTATAATACCATTGTTGGTTAAAAATTGGCCAAAGGATTGACTTAGATATTCTTTACCATTATCACTTCATAAAATCTCAATTTTTGTGTGAAATTGGTTTAGTATAAAGGAATAAAATTCCTTAAATACCTGAAAAACTTTTGCTTTTTCTTTCAAAAGATACACCCAAGTCAATCTTGTATGGTCATCAATAAAGGTTACAAACCATTTAACGTTGTTTTTGGTTTTGACCCTTGATGGCCCCCAGACATCACTATGAATGATGGAAAAGGCTTAGTGGGTTCATAGGCTTGAGGTGCATAAGAATTTCTGGTGTGTTTAGAGAGTTGACAGAATTCACTTATCCTTTTTATTGAAAAAAGTTGGATATAAGTGCTTCATGTAAGATAAACTAGGGCGGCCTAACCTATAGTGCCAAAGTGCAATTTCTTCATTTGAAGATAAAATAGCATGAGCTTTATTCCTTCTTGAGTTGCAAATGTAATATAATCCATCAAACTCCCTAGTATTGCCAATCCTCTTCCATGACTCCAAATCTTGAAAAACACAACCATCAGCACCAAAATTAGCTGTGCAATTTTGTTCTTTAGTAATCCTTTTCACAGATAACAGATTACAATCCAAGCCAGGCACATTAAGAACACCACTTAAGATCAATATATCAGCAATTATAACAGTCCCAATCCCCTGAACTTTTAGAACCTGTCCATTAGCTACCCTGACAGTCCTATAAACAGGACAAGGTTGTACATCAACAAGCAATGAGTTATCACAAGTCATATGATCATTAGCCCCTGAATCAACAATCCAAAGACCACAATTTGGGGTTTGAACCCCTAAAGTAGTACCAGAATTACGTGTTTGGACCATGTTACTTGTGGATACAAACTTTTCAGCCTTCAAATCATACTTACTAAGAATTTTCCTTAGCAATTCAACTTCTTCTTTGCTCGTTGGTATGTTATCTCCCTAAGTGTTGTCATACTTACTATGTAGCTTTTGTTCTTAGCCTTTGATCTGTTTTTCTGATTTGGAGGTTTCCCATGAATCTTCCAGCATGTGTCCTTCATATGTCCACCTTTTTGACAATGATCACACCAAGGCTTCCTGTTTTCTCTTAGATTTTGGCCCATTTGTTCCTTTGACATCCATGACAGAAGATGCAGAGGGATTTTTATTGCTTGGAGTGCCTTGCATCAGCAGCTTTCCACTCTCTTCACATTTCACCAGATTGCCTGCCTCCATAATGGTTGGTATTGGTCGGGTTGCCATGATTCTTGCACGAACCTCCTCGTAAATAGAGTTTATTCTTAAAAGGAATTCATACACCTATTCTCTTTCCACAATTTTCTTGTAACACGCCATATCTTCACTGCAAGCCCATTGGTGTGGGTCATAGAGGTCCAGTTGTTGCCACAATTTTACCAACATGGTGTAATAACCAATGACTGATTTCTCACCTTGCTTAGTTTCCCTTAGAATTCCTTTGATTTGAAACAGAGCAGTGGTATTTTCTATAGTGGCATACGTCATTTTGGCATTCTCCCTTATCTCTTTTGCAATAGGTTGCAAGGAAAAACTGCTCACCAACTTTGAGAGTCACGGAATTAACCAACCAGCTCATTACCTTGTTGTTTTCAGTCATCCACGCCTCATATTTTGAGTCAGACGCAGTTGGTGGCTTGGCTGTGAGATATTTCTCCTTCCCTCTCCCTCTTATGAACATAAGCATGCTATGGGACCACTATAAATAGTTGTTCCCATTCAGCCGATGGTTGGTTACCACCGACAGCTGCGTGTCAATGTTGTTCTGAGAAGTGGATGAGTTTCCTGTGCTGATAATGGTGTTCGGCATTTCTGGAATCGATCCTGGTGGAGTGTTGCCTGATGGGCCAGCGGCAGAATTTCGCCCTGGCTCGACATGCCACACTCCTATCGTCCCAAATGAAACCATCCTCCTTTGCGTTCAAAGCTCTGATACCATGAACGAATTGGAGGATAATTTCTGTATGTTATTTCCCATAAATGACAGAAATACATATAGGGAAGATAAGCAATTGTTCTGCTATTCAATCACTTGATTATTGCCCAGAAATAAGTAAATAAGATCTCATGAAAATGGGGACCAGAAATGGAAAAGATAAAACGATATTTTAAGAAATAAACTATTGAGCAAATAAGGAAACAAATACAAGTAATAAAACTGAAAATATTCTTCGAAGAATTTTTGACAAGGCAGCTCTATCTGAACATCGCAAATTGAGTCTGCAATTATGACCCCATATTGCCTTAAAATCTCTAAGTTATGGATATTGCTAACATAGTTTTAGACGCATGTAGAGGCAGGTGTTCAAAAGATTCCCTAGGTGCTTCTAAAGTTGATGATTTGGAAGATAAGACGAATATGAACTCCAGTTTTGGGTAAAGCTATCTAAAAATCTCAGTGGAGTTGAAAGATTTTCAAAATTTGGTTTCTCAAAATAACAGTCAGAGAATTGAAATGTGGGGACCATCCCTTAACATGAACTTGTTGGGGGTTGAAATACACGCTTCTGGGATGTCGTGATTTGTTAGGCAAACTGGACATTCCTTCAAATAATATAGATGCTTTCCATCTTAGTTGATCCAGAGCTAGAGTACTTCCAATTTTGACAATTGCATGTTTGTAGTTTTTGCAGAATCCCACTGAAGGAATTCTAGGAAAGTTGGTTCACTTCCTTCTTCAACAACATATATTGAAGATTCATCAGATAAATTCTATAATGAAGGATCTAGTTTTAGAAAAATTTCTCCAATTGTTAATATATTATTTTTGTTCTCAAAATCCACTTGTAAGTAAACAAAGATCTCAGTGATAATCCAACAAAATTTCCTTAAAGATTTCTAGGTGATAATTTAGGATGAATATATGTTTAGTCTTCAAATCATTTTGAAATTACACGTTTCAGCCACCTTAAATTTTTTCTGTGCAAGCATTTCCTCAAAAAAAAAAAAGAAGGGTTTCTTGTGCAAGTACATTAAACGTCCCTTCCTTGTGGTTTAAATTGTAAACTTGGCTTTATTGGATCTTGTTACCTTTTGACAGGATCCTCCTAATAATTAGTTATTTTTAAATTACTCATGGCATCCTTAACATCAGTGGCTGCCTCCTGAGCTTTCTCTTTCACTGCTACCTCTGGGTCATCAGTATGCTCAAATTTTGCAGCCTATGAAACTCCTTCATCCTCTTCATAAATTGATTTTAGTTCTTTATATTGGGTCAAGTTCACCTTTCATTGCAAGCAAGCAAAGGAAATGCCACCGTTCTCTCCACAAGTAAAAGATTGAAGTTGCGTCCTTGAGTTCCTGACACAATGTCCCTTTCAAGGGACTAAACTTTCATCTTTATTGCTACTTTTAGATTTGGTTGCACAATTGCTGATTTTCCTATTTATGGTAGCCTTTCAACGATTTCTTTTCTTTGTTCAATAAGCACATTCAACTTCTGAATTTCCTTGCCAATTGCCATTGTAAAAGGGATTTTTTTAACGCCATGCAATGAGAGATTTTCATCCAATAAAAATTGCTTTCATATTTTTGTCTTATGTGTTTCCAAGTATTGGTTTTCAGCTTCCCTCATTATGCATGTTGCTCTTAGACTCTCTTCTACCACTGAAAGTGCATTGTCCTTCAGTTTAAACTTCACAAACAGCACTTTTAGATTTTCTCCTTTGAGTTTTCATTCAAAATAATTTTCCACGCACACATCGTAATCCAAATAATCTTCCACATCAAATTTACATAAAAAGTAGCTATTTCAATAATTAATTTCCTACCATTTAAGTAAGAGTGGGACTAACAGCTTTTAGATTCCACCTAGTGTTGTTTGATTAATGGGTTCAGTTTCATAAAAGTTTCATCCTTTAATACATGGTCAACTTTGAAAACTTTTTGAAATCTCAAGGGACTTTGGGTCACCGCTCCGATTAATATGCAGGCCTCCTTTAATGCATGTTCAACCTCAAAGGCTTTTTAAAATCTCAAGGGACTTGTGGTCACCTTTTCGATTAATTTTCACAATCATACATGACATCTCTGTGATCTCCCTTTTGTTGGGTCTCCTTGCCTCCACCTCTTCTACCATAATCTAACATGGTTTTGAAGCTGAAGTCCTCCGAAGTAAATAGGATCTTTTGCTTTAATACCATTTGATGTAGGGAAAGGGGTTGTTAAACAATAAGTTTTTAACAAAGTAGGCTGGAATTAGGGTAGACTCTAATGTTTTTACTACATTAAAATATGGTAACAACAAAGTATGTGGAATGCGGTATTAATAAAGTTGGAACTTTTGAAAAGGTTGCAGCAGATAAATTTAACCACATACGCCATGCAAGTTGACAGTCGTTTTTAAGCAAGTTGGAGACAGAAGTGTTAATTCTTACTGTTTTATGTTTGTAGGACCACGTTGATCCTCTGGTTCAGATAAATGTGGACCATTATGGTTTATATTAATTGACGTGGGCTTTTAGTTTTGAAGCCAGCATAAATGTTGCAAAGTGTCCTTTTTTAAAAAAAATCAAGTTTATTGGTAATTACCTGTTCTGAATTGTAATATGTGTAGTATAGACAAGCGTGAACTAGTGAATTGTTCTTTCATTTCTGATATTTTAACATCTTAATGTAGGTTCCTCGTTTGGTTCGGATGCATTCTGATGAAATGGAGGTAATTTTCCAGATAGTTCTTGTGTGATATTTTTCGATACTTGTGGAATTAATCCTCATGTGCTTTATAGATGTGGCTTTGTCTGTACTGCCTTAAGATATGCCGTGATTTCTATGAGATCCATCTAATTTACTATTCATGGATGATTTTGCTGCAGGACATTCAAGAGGCACATGCTGGGCAAATTGTTGCAGTTTTTGGTGTGGACTGTGCTTCAGGTCTAACTACTTTCTTTGCTTATGTGGCAAAACACAATAATTTTGCACTTGTTTTTTATCTTAATTTCTCAAAGTAAATGAATATAGAAAAATGAGTGCATTGGCATTTCATAGAAAGAGTACAAGTGTTTGGACTTATGTACTATGTCATAAAATGAATTTCGGTTTTGGATTATGTTTTTCAATTCCTTTGTTTTCTCCCATCGCTTTTACTGTTCTAGTTCCTTGTTATCTTATTCTTACTTTCTGGATGAACAGGAGATACTTTTACTGATGGATCCATTAAATACACTATGACCTCTATGAATATCCCTGAACCAGTTATGTCGTTAGCTGTTCAACCAGTTTCAAAAGACTCTGGGGGGCAAGTGAGTGATATACAAATGAAAGTTACTTCCATTAACTTGGTTTTTTGGTACAGGTCAGTTTTTAAATATTACTTGTGGTATTCTTTATCAATTTTCCAAGGCTTTGAATCGTTTTCAGAAAGAGGATCCCACTTTCTGTGTGGGCTTAGATCCTGAAAGTGGACAGGTTTGGCTTGTGAATTGATTTGACTTTGCTCACTGTACTGTGCAACAAAGAACTGGTACATCATGCTAATGCTGTTTTTGACAGACCATTATCTCAGGAATGGGGGAATTACATTTGGATATTTATGTGGAGCGCATTAGGAGAGAATACAAGGTCTTTGTCTCTACTGTTTGAAGTTTTGATTTTTCTTTTTGATGTATATATACTGAGGCATTTTGTTCTTTTTCCCTTACACTTCTCTTGACTGAGAAGGTTGATGCAACTGTTGGGAAACCTCGTGTGAATTTCAGAGAAACTATTACTCAACGTGCAGATTTTGATTATTTGCATAAGAAGCAAAGTGGAGGGCAAGGTCAATATGGACGAGTGTGCGGGTAAGCAAATATTGTTATGTTGTTTAGGATTCATAAATGCTAGTTGGTATGCTAAAATCTGCATTTGAATCACTTATCAGTTGGTCTCCGAGGAAAAATGACCTTTGTTCTATGAAATTATGATCAAGGGGCATCTTCACCTGTTTTCTTTTGTTCTAGTGTTTATCTCTTCTTTGTAATGGTTGTGAGAGGGAATCCTTGGTGACTCAATTGTGTTTGAGTTGTCTTTGTTGGTGGTATTCTGAGCTACAACTTTTAGATGTTCTTTAAGCTCTAATTTTGGAGACAACCTTGTTCTTATGCTGAAGTTCCCATCATATCTTTTGCTCATTTGGTTCACGATAAATATATCATCTTGAGGGTAATATTTGCGTGTGCATTTTGTACAATATCCTTTTGCGGAATGATTTTTATTTCTATGTTGTAAACTGAACGGTGTTACGATATGTATACACACAGCATAAAGGACTACTAAGGAAATAGACTGATTTAGGGAATCAGGTATAGTACCATTGCCCCTTTATTATGCAAATCAAGCTAATCTTAACTAATTGATTCTTGAAAATTATTCATGAAATCTGGAAATATCTTTTGAAATCAGGATAATATCTCCTGGGTTTCCACTCCTTTCAACCATTGCCTTAGGCACTCTGAAATTTTGGTCATCCATGGTCGTTTTCTGTTGTTCCTTTGATTCACAGTAAATATATATCATTTTGAGGGAATATTTGTTAGTGCATTTTGTATGATACCCGACGTTGGCTTATGCAGCTGAATGTTTGATAATGCATCGTCATCTGTTGTTTGTTGCTTGAAAGCTAGTTCACCATTTCAACCATTAATAGCTAGGAATTTATGGATTTTTTTGAAAAAAGAAATGTTCACTTAAATTATAAAATTGAGAAAGGTAATCAAGCAAAGATAATGAGGGGAGTACCCTTAACCATCCTTGCGTACATATGGAGGGGGTAAGAACTAAATAAAGAAAGATTACACTAAGAGACTTGACCAAGCTGTAGTAGTTCAATGAGCTAGATGTTCAATGAAGATAAGCTGTGTGTGCTGCAATTCTGGTTGAGATTTTTTGGTAGAATCAACTCCTTAAGTTCCTTGATGATCTCAGCTATTATGGTCTCCATGGAGGAACTTTTGGTTACAAGCCTTCTGAAGTTCCGGAACATATCTATTCTAAAGAATCAGTTTTGAGATATTAACTGTTTTGAAATTTTTGAACAGGTATATTGAGCCGCTTGCGCTGGACTCGTCAACAAAATTTGAGTTTGAAAACATGATAATAGGACAAGCTATACCGTCAAATTTTATTCCTGCAATCGAAAAAGGGTTTAAAGAAGCTGCCAATTCGTAAGTACTTGTTTTCTTCTGTTTTTTCGTAAGTACTTGTTTTCTTCTGTTTTTTAAAACTAATGAGGATTTACATGTAGTTAATCACACCTAGAATTGGCCTCATAATGGTAGCTTTATAATGTTTTTTGCCTTGTAAAAAAAAAGGTACATAGTTGAAGGTAAAGTGAAATAATGATAATCAAATATAACAGACATTTGTATGTATAAGGGAATGTCTTCATTGATAAGACTTTGATATAGTTACCCAATTAACCATGTCAACTATTTTTTGGTGCATCAAATTAATTTTGTGTAACTGAGATATTTGGCCTTTTAACCTTTCATGCTGCACTTTTGTGAGTTAAATTTGCTTGCTCGTGACAATTATAGTTGATGTGTATGTAGTTCCTTTCCTAGGTTAAACTGTGAAATTTAGAAACTCATCAACTGGTAAATGCAGGGGTTCCTTAATTGGTCATCCAGTTGAAAATGTACGAATTGTCTTGACGGATGGTGCTTCCCATTCTGTGGATTCTAGTGAACTTGCATTCAAGTTGGCAGCAATATATGCTTTTAGACAGGTTCTTCCTATACTAAACATGGAATGAATATCGTAAATGTAAGTGTATCTTTACTCACTCCGTGTCTGGATATTGCATCAGTGCTATACGGCTGCAAAACCTGTGATTTTGGAACCTGTGATGTTGGTGGAATTGAAGATACCAACAGAGTTCCAGGGCACTGTTGCTGGTGACATAAACAAGTATTTGCCTTTCTGACTTGTTCCTTATACAGTGTCATAATTTAACATCTTTTTCTTTTGTTGAAAATGCCTTGGTGTCCAAATGTACTGTAGGAGGAAAGGAGTAATAGTTGGCAATGACCAGGATGGTGATGACTCCATAATTACTGCCCATGTAAGTATTTTCAAAATCTTGGTGCTATTTATAACCATGGATTTTGTTGAAAATTCTTTGGGCATGGTTATCTACCCAATGGAATTGTGATGGGCTTGTGTGGTTGGCTTTTCAGGTTCCTCTGAATAATATGTTCGGCCACTCGACAGCCCTTCGTTCGATGACACAGGGAAAAGGGGAATTCACAATGGAATACAAAGAGCATTTACCAGTTTCTCAGGATGTGCAGATGCAACTGGTAAATACTTATAAAGCTGGCAAAGCAGCTGGATAGATGGTACTAGAATGTTCCTATCAACATTCTTTACAGTCATCTTGTACCTAGTCTTTAAGGATTTTCTTACATATTTGACCTGTACCATATTGGTCATAATTATGATTACGCTGTTCGTTGGCAATCAATTTTGGAAGAGAATAAACTGTAATTTTGCCTTTTGGATGAGTCTATGTTAGTCCTTATTTTTTTCATAAAGGACTTTATTTACTAACCAGTAAGTATCGTTTATCAGAATTTATGTACTCTTGCGTTTTTTTAGCTTTGTTCTGTTCCAAACGTGCATTGGCATTTGACAATCTTTTCTATGAGATCATCCCAACATCACAGAATGTGCCAGAGTTGCAAAATCAATCTTAAATGCAAAGAAGTTTGCCATGGAATAATAGGAAAGAGTAAATGTTGGAAATTCAGGAATTTAAACCTGAAATTGCAATGGAGCCTATGAATTGCAATGCTTTCAAGTTAACAGTAAAAATTTAGTATTGGCTAATTTTTTAATTTAGTTTTTAACATTTTGATTAGATTTAGTTTAATAATTTTATCAGTTTATTAATTAATTAGTTAGTTTTTGTACATTTTATAAACTAAAATAAACGAATTAATTGTCACTTAATAGTTTCTTTGCTCAATTAAATTTTAAATTTTTTTATGAGAAGGGTACTTTATTTCAATCATTTTTATTTTTTAAAAAAATTTAATTCAATAAATATCCATATTGAATATAATTTGACCTTAAGTTTATATTAGTGAATTATTAATTTAAGTGATGAGAATTGAATTGTGAATTATTTAATTAATTTCTAGAATACGTGACTTTAAAAAAGACCTATGCAAAATTTTGAGATGGAGAAATCAAAATTAAGACAAACGATTAAAGCTTGCATAACTTAGAAGATCTAGTACCAACTTGCAATTTAGTTTTTTGGAACCTGGAACAAGCAAAATGGGCCACCAATACTCCAGAAAAATAAAAAAAATGTTCCTGTTTGCATGAACATTGTGTATCTGAAACTGAAAAGGTAAGAAGAATTGAGTTTTCTAGAGAAATTTCCATATTCAATGTATAGTTCTGATGATCACATAACATATTATTATTGTTGAATTTACTTTTGATGATATTATTGTGGAATTAACTAATATGCAAAAGATTAACTTCAATAGAAGTATAAAATGATAATATTAGTATGAAGTAAATTTGTCAATTGATGAGAGTTGCTAAGAACTTTGAGAGGCTAAAAGGAGCATTTGAGTACATTGGTGCATTGCATAAATCATATTGAGTCCTTATTCATTGGTGTGAGTATTATAGATAAATTTTTTTGTATGGTTGAGCAATGATTGGGACTGGAGAAATTTCTTGAAGTGTACTTTACAAGGTCGCCTATTGGTATTGAACAAGATTTGTAAAAGTTTGCCCTTCACCTATGACAAAGTAAGAGCTCCTCTTTACTAGTGGCAAAAAAGATGTATTGTGAGTTTCTCTTAACTCACTAATAGAAGAAAATAGTAAATTCTTCGAAATTTGAGGATAGACATAGGCTAATGGTTTTTTGACCAAAATTATTATAAATTAATTTTTCTCTCTTTCTTTAGTCTCTTCATTATGATTGTGTTTGATAAAATTTTCTATATTAATTTGCTATAATCATTCATTGAAATGGGTAATTCATTTATTAGTCTAAAAATAGGAAAAAAGTGAATAAACATAATTCACTTCCCTCTTATATGCTATCTAAGGAGTAACAATTAGTGTCAGAAAGCATCTCATTCATTACATATAGATTTCTAGCGAAATTTGATTAAAGTTTACTTTGGCAAAATTTGATTCACTTTTTAACTAAGAGAACCAATATATAGGTAGACCTCCTTTTTAAGGTGACAATTACATCTATTGGAAAACTTGGATGAAACACGCTCTTTTACCTAAAGGAATTGGTCTTTCGAGAATTGTAGAAAATGTTCTTTATGTCCCAGTGAAAAATAATTATTGTAGATAAAGTAAAGACTAAGATACCAAAGGATAGAAATGAGCAAATGGATAATGATAAAGAGACTTTGTATTAAACAGTAAAGTTGTGCATATTTTGTTTTGTCCTCTTGACAAGATGAATTCAATGAAGTACCTATGTATAAAACTACTCATGAGATATAACACACTTGGAATCACAGATGATGGCATTACTTGGGTAAAAAAAATGCAATGTGAACTTATTAATGCATCAACTTGAACTATTTCATAAGGAGCAAAAAAGTCCATTTATAATATATATAATTGTTTCCTTTATACTTTTAATGCTCTTAAAGGCCTCAGTAAAAGTTGTACTAATCTTAAATTGGTGAAAATATGCTTAAATCTTTACCATAATTTTTATAGGAAAAGATA
>JANITW010000009.1:4852644-4875455 GCA_027564335.1 Erythroxylum williamsii
ATTTTGTCATTATAATTAGGGTGCATAAATTAAAAATAATTATTTAAAATATATTTAAAATTTTCTATAAAACAAAATTTTAACAAGTTTTTATTTTTTAACATTTTTAACAAACCAACCACTATTAATAGTAATGGCAATCATTCCTTCATCTTAACCAACCATTATAATTATAATGATTATATCTATTCTCATTTTTTATTATATTCATTCATATTCTTATTCCCATTACTCTCTATGAACCAAGCACCCCTTTTAGTCTATATATTTTTTTTATCTTTTAAGAAGTGTCTATTAGACCGAAATTAGTGACTAATCCCCTACTGATACGTCCCTTACGGGCCTGCGGCTAGCCCAGGAGAAAACTTGAAACAACTCTCCATGGCATGCATATTATCTTTGTGTGATTGGTACAAAGTTGTTTAAGTTTTCAAAATATTTTTAAATTAAAAAAAACATAAAATTACAAGTACTCAGTTCACCGCAGATGCCTTCGCGCCTGTTTTGGAAATTGCAATCTGAAATCCCCAATGGCGCCAAATTAAGGCGCCAAAACATGTTCCCGCCGCGCCACCGAATCCCCAGTTTTCATTCCCGCAGTTTTTCATTTATATAAACACTTCATCTCTGGCGTTCAATTCACGTGACACAGCCACACGCACTCCTCGGCGTGGTTCAGTCTCGCAGGGAACCGTAACTAAATAATCATGGTAGTACCTTTGGGTCCCGGCAAGTTTTACGGCAGTGGCCTCCCTCGCCCCCGCATCTACACCGACGTCAAGTTTAACGTGGAGCGTATAGACCCTCCCGCGTCTGTGATGGAGCCTTTCCTCACCTGGGCTCGGGAGGCTCACTGGTCCATGGGAGGTCTGAGCTTTGAACGCCTCCGTCTACAGGGTCGGATCGAGGGCAACATCGACAGGCTCCGAAAGCAAAAGGACAAACAGGCCAAATTGGAAGGGTCTAGCGTTAGTCCCAATCCGGTGAAAGATCATGTACAGCCTCGTGCAAATGGGAAAAGTGATAAAGACAGGAAAAGGGTTGCCTCGATCTCTCCTCCTCCGGCTCCTAAGGTGGCAAAGAGACGGAAATTTGTTGAGGAAAGCGAGGAGGAAGAGACGATCGAGAGGGTGGATTCAAGGAAGCAACCTGCGAGGAAGTTGGTGGGGGATTTCGACAGAGTGGCGAAGGACAATGTAGCTAACGTTAATGGAAAGATGAGGACAAGAAAAATGGTAATGCAGGACGAGGACGAGGATCGTGATGTTATGACAGTGGTTGAAGAGGTTAGTAGAGGCAATTCTAAGGGAAAGAAATTAAAAAGCCGAGTAAAGGGTAATAACGGAGAGGAGATTGGGTCTAGCTCTGCTGCCAAAGTACTTAGGACTTCACCGAGATTTGCTAAGCGAAAGCAGAAGTTGGTTCTTTGATTAGCATTTGTACGCTGATCTGATTTTTCTTTGGGTTTTGATCAGTCAGGTAGAGTTAAAGTTTGTTTCTTTGCCCTTTTGCTTTTTTTTTCCCTTCATGTACTTATTGGAGTATTAGAATTTTAATTTTCCTTGTTCAATTGCCAAGGGCTTTATTCAGTTCATCTCTCCATTGAGCTTTTATCTGTGTGGTTCTGTAACTTTAGCATTACAGTCGAACCTATATTAATACATTTAGAATGCTACTCCATCTCTGTTGAATAGACTTTGAGAATATCATTTCCCAGAAAGGTTCCTTGTTTCTGCATCTCTACAATGATAGATCGTCTATAAATTGCACATCAAATCCTAAAATATGTATCGCAAAGTAGTAGCTCAAAGCACCTCGTTCACATGTGTCTCCCACCCAACTGGCACTTTTGATTCAAAATCAATTCCCTGCATCCGTTGCTTCAACAATCCCAACACCACAAGGCTAATCTTGCAAACAGCGCTTCATCCTTCTAGTAAAATGATTAAAATTTTACTGCCTTTCCAAGCACAGCTCTTTCAAGTTCCTATTTTGTTGGATCACTCCCTTAATTCTGGCCAATCTACATGATTGTTCAGTTAAAAGTTTGTATGTTGATGGTCTCTCCCATGGGACAATTCCAAAATCATCATTAAACTCCTCCATCCCTTCAACAAAGAACTGCCAGATCAAAGCACCTGCCCCAGATCGATTTCTCTTTGCAGATTTATAGATGATGTCTGCAATGATTTTGTAGAACTGGTCCCGCTGAGAGTAGTGGAAGTCCTTGTTAAGGTTAGACAATCCATATTCAGTGAATAAGACAGGTTTGTTCAGTTCATAGTGACCATCTTCAGTGTGAGAAAGCATCCACTTCGACACAAATGCCAATTTATCTTTAAATTCTCTATCGTGGATCCTACCAAAGAAAAAAGTGTATTAGATGTAGGCCAGATGCTCAGAAGCACTATTATAGACATAAAGAAGTGTATTATGTATCCGGTGGAGTGGTACAAAGACTAGGTTAATGATGCATCAGAAGAAGTCGCCATGAGATCTTAGATGCTCTTGTTTTTGCCAAAAACACTTAAAATGCCTATGGCCCCAGATGAAAAATTTTAACAAGTTCACAACTGAAGGGCTCGTATTATTTATGTTTTCATTTTGTCTCCTACAAAATTGTTCATTTTGAGTAACTCGTGACGCTTACCAATGATCAGGGTATATATGAACAGAGGCGAAGTCAACGTCTGAGATCTTGGAATTGCGAACAAAATCTGATCCAAAGGTTGAAGCCCAATTTTCTGGGTTAACAGTTAACCTTTTGGGGTTTTTAGGGCCATAAAATCCTTCGAGCCCCACAGTCAGCAGATGGTTCTTGTCGATTGATTTCACAAAAGCAGACATTTCCACTATCCAGTCCTGCGATTATAACCCACTAAGTTAATGCTTACAGATTTTGTAGATATCAATTAGATATTTCTATACATTTCTGATTGTGTATTATTGCTTAACAGCATTTGTAAAGACTCTTCTCCTTTCCTTTTCCTTCTTTGTTTGCTGATGAATTCTGATTAGGAAACATTGATATCCAAATTTGATACAGTAAAACAACAGGATGAGATAAGGACACTTGACCGTGATTTTAGGCAGAAAAGAATCGTCTGAGCAATTTGATCTTAGTGAGATGTTTGAACAATCTAAGCAAACTAACACATCTGATGTTTACCTCACAACATAAACATTCACTTGATGGCAGAACAAAAAAGTTAGTCTTAGCATGAAGAATTTCACATCAAATTTCTAGATTTCCTTGAATATTTAATAGAGGAATCTTATACATGTCTGATATGTAATTCGAAGTTTTGCATCAATGGGGTGAACTGTGAAGACCTAATAGTTCTCACTCAGTTGGCCTTGTAAAAGTGATATATCTCCAATAAACAAAACAATATGGAGTAGTAAGGTTTCTAACTTACTTGAAGAGTGTCTCCTGAAGGATCAGACATGCATCTGGGTTCATTTATCAACTCCCAAGCAAAGATTGTGGGATCATTCCTATATTCAAACCCCGTGATGGTGTTTCTTCTTGTCAGCATTGTCTGTTATAAGAACATAAATCAGAATTGACCATGTAATCTCTAGAAATAAATAATTGTTTGATAATATTTGTATGTCTACAGAATTTGTCACCCAGACACTCAGCATGATCCGATTTAGAGAACAGTGACCTTGGTTATTATTTTCCTATACAATGTATGTAAATTACACTAGAATACACAAAATGATCCAGAACTTGAGTATAATATACATGGAAGAGATTATATCCAGTAAAAAAGGTGACTGATTTTCTGATATTTTCAGCATTCCTATCAAACCATAATCTTCCTTTTTCAATTAAAAATAGTATATCAACTGCAGCATCTTTGTCCATGTAAGATACACAAAGACACCACGTACACTGCATTTCCAGAGTACTTCCTGTGTAGAAATAACTCATAGTCTCTAAGTTTTCAATTTGCAGAGCAGATCCATTTACTGGTTTTCTATCAAAGACAAAATCTCCTACACCTGGGTAATATAAGCCAATTGATTTAGCAAAACTCTAGTTGATAGAAATATTCTGAAAATCGTAAATCAAAATCAGCACTAGGCTCCAAGATAATTCCAGAAAATGAGAAAATATTATGAAGAAATGAAACCATACGAGTCTTGGTGCATTAACCATTGAAATATCACTACTAAGCAATCATGACTAAATCACAGAAATACAATAAAAAAACTTCTATAGAACATTGAAAGGTAAAACAAAGTAACAACTTAGGCACAAGAGCTATCACAAGTACTCAAAATCAAGTTTCTTGTGATACAAATGATTCATACATTTTACAACTTCATTCAAGTAGGTAAAAACTTGCCAACATTCCCATGCACTAGGGAGACAGTCGTCTCCTACTTATGACAATTTAGAAGTTGCATATGGTATCTATGCTCTTTCCTCAATTTTGAGAAGATGGATAAAAAATTAAAATCAATTTGTGAGCATTTGCTAATGGCATTCAAACGAACACAGCTTTTTTTCGGTGGAAGAGGGTAACAAAAAAAGATTGATTGCAAGCCACTAAAAGCTTGTTAATTCTTATCACATATTGTCTGCATATGGATAAAGAGTCCAGGAAGAAATGCCATACATTTGTGGTTCATGAGACATTAGAAGAAAGGAAATTCTCGATTCAAACAAAGCTACATGAGATACTCAGTCGTTTTGACTTTTGGTAGAGGATAAGTTCCATCCTTTCATAATTGAATAAGGAAGCTCCAGCAAAATGCAATTTGTCTGAGGAATATGGTTAAAAGAAGCTTGAAATGTGATTTGTTTAAAATGCCAAAAAGAAACGCACAGAAGGATAACACATACCTTAATATAATTCTTAAAGTATCGTTTGATGGATGGATCAAAGAAGAAGGAATCATTTGAAGAGCTTAAACCAATGCCCTCTTCCCATGCCCATTTCACATACTGAGTCTTCCCGCCATAAGCTTGTAAGTTGTTAACTAAACTCAGAAGTAGCCTAATTCCATGCTGTCTTGCTTCTGAAATAACATAATCCAAAGCCTAAAAAAAAAAAATACGAGTCATCAAACTGGCAGATGCTGAATAAGTATTTACAATTTATTCTCTTTAACAGTACAAGAAATAGAGAAAGCAGTATAATCATTGATATTATAGACAGACTGATTTTACCAAATCTCCATTGCCAGCATGGGAGAGGGAAACTTTAGAAGGCAAAGAAGAATCAGGTTTAAACGGTGAAGATCTTACTGTTGGAAGAGTTTTTGCTGTGAATGTCGTCTTAACCATCCTTAAAGTAGGGATGGATGATGAACTCAAGAAGCATTGTTTAAAGAGTATGGCAACAACGGAAAGCAAACATACAGTTGTTTGACATGCACACATAAATTCTCAAGGATGGATTATTTATCCATGAGGCGTTATAAGGATATTAGCATGAAATGAAAGCCCCTAGGGGGATGAATTTTACTTGACAAGTATCCTATGAATCATAAGTTTGAGGCTCCAAGTGAGAAATTGAAGGGGCCTTGTCAGTTTTTATTTGCATTCACCATAGTAGTGCAAAGGACACACATGTTGGTTGAGCATATAAATGCGTAAAATGCCTAATGGCTCCTCTGTTGTCAGGTAATTCGTCCTGAACCTCACTTAAATATGTTTCTTCGTCATCAATTTGGTTACTTTTCGTACAGCATCTCACCGACACTTTAAATAAAGTTAATCTTCTAATGTGAAATTAGACACGGTTCAGAGGCAAGTAACCTACCGACAAAAGTACCCGAAATGTCAAAAGATGTTTGAACAAAAATCAAATTCCAAATTTCCAAGCAAAAATTTTCAGAATTAGCAGAACAAATTGAAACGTCACATACCTTGAAAACACGCTCGTCGAATTGGCCGGGGGAGATCTGGAGGGCATTGTAGGTACCGTCGTTGAAAGCCCAAGTCCGACAAACAGTCATACCCATTTTTGCACCAGCTTGCAGCATTGCACCAACACGAGGCTTTCTGTCTCCATCCGCAGCATGGTCCATCAACCAAAACGAATTCCATCCATTAATGTAAAAAGCTCTACCATCCACCGTAAACTGAGTCCCATTTCTCTCAATAAAAGCTAACTCTGGCTCTTGATAATAAGTGATCCTCACATCACCAAACGACATGAAAATGAATGCCACACACGACGCAATACCAAGAACTGTGAACCATAGCCCATTGGCTGCCACCATTCTCCTTTTTAATAAGTTATGAAGGCCTAAAACTTTCAGAGCACTTTTAAAAAAAAATCACAAATTGAAGCGACTCCTAGATACCCTTTCGGCTCTTAATCACGAATATCTGACAATCAGGCATGGACAGAAGATATTATATCACCTTGAACACAGATTTGAGTATAAATGCCTGTGGCAGTCAGTGTTCAGAACACCTAGATCCCTGTCTAAGTACCAGAAAATGACTAGAAAGAGACCAAGAACAGCCTCGATCTCCAGCAAGACTCAAACAAGAAACACACCCAATATATAAGAAAAGAGAGATTTTCTCGGAGATTCTTGCCCTGCTTGTAATATTTGTATATACTTATAAGAGCAGATGGAGCAGCAGATTCTTGTGGAATGTTGAAACCAAAAAAAAAAGAAGTTCAGCCCAGCGAAAGCAATAAGATACCTAACTAAGAAAAAAAAAATTGAAGAATGTTAAAGACGAAGAAAGGAGTGAGTAAAAGCGTGGTGGGTGTGTGTGGTGGAATGTTGGTATCAGATCTAAAGACGCTGAATACTGCCCCTAAGATTTCTTCATTTATAATATTCAACAGAACAGGCTTCCCATCTCATTCAAACGACCATTTGTCAGATGGTGCCATGTCTGTCAATCTCCCTTAACTTCCCATGTTATGTTAGGTATTGTCAGACAAATCAAATATCAACCTGCTAACTCATCAAAGGCTTCCGCTATCTGCTCCAGTGTTGTTTAGCTTTTTAAGGTGTAGATATTGCTAAATGACTGCCAAATATAGTATGCTTCCTCGTTTAGGAAGTAATTAAGATGCTGAATCATAAGAAACAAAAGAAAAAAAGAGAGAGAGAGAGAGAAAGAACTGTTCCCACGTGACGTGAGGGTCCCATCCCAAATGTAAAGTCACGAGAGAGTTGTTTTTTCACGCTTTCACATACGCATCTCTTAGTAAAAAATTTATTGTTGACCTGTCGTTCTTTTACGCCTGTCGTTTCTACGTGTATTTGCAGAATGCAGAGACTGAAAAAAGTGAAAGAAAGGAGATGCATGTTTTACCCGCGAGTGTTGCGGTGGAGTGGCTGGGTTTCTTCTCTCTTAATCAAGGTCTCGGTTTTAAGTCTTAAAGAATGGATCTGTACTTGTGAAGGAGAGTTTTGCCACTTATTAGGGTCCAATTCGACTCGAATTTGGATTAGTCGATTGCTCACGTGATGTCAGATACCGGATGGTTTATACCAAAAAGAGATGCATGTTTTTACATGGTTCCCAAACATAATATACAGAAGAGGTAATGGCACAATATCAAATAAGTAGTGTTTTGTTGGTAAGATTGTGTCTAATTATTGCTGAAATTGAGACAAAGAGAAAAGTTAAAGAATCATTAAGTGATGATAAAGAACAAAGTAAGCAATCAAGTAGTCCAAGTAGAAACGAGACTATATATATTATGTTTTTCTTGCTAAAAGGCATAGTCTGACATAATTTCCTTCCCTAATCATGAATTTTAGTTTATATTTGCATTGCAACTAGAATGTATATCTCATATTTATTTTATATTAAAATAAATTATTTACAATTCCATGTTTTAGTACCTTCGATTGAAGAATAATAAAATGATTAAAATTATATTCTAGTTACTTATCTATATTTCTAAAGTATATATCTAAGTTTAAATTGTCTTTTCTTTCTGATTTTTCACCCATTTATTTTTATACTTGGCCTGTATCTTGTCTTATTATATTTAGATTATGTTAACTTAATATTTTATCTAATTTTACATT
Organism: Erythroxylum williamsii; assembly: GCA_027564335.1. Taxonomy (NCBI): domain Eukaryota; kingdom Viridiplantae; phylum Streptophyta; class Magnoliopsida; order Malpighiales; family Erythroxylaceae; genus Erythroxylum; species Erythroxylum williamsii. The sequence goes on from JANITW010000009.1 coordinate 4,860,673, forward strand.
TATGAGTCCTTAAATATTCCTTCGGCGTATTCGCTTATTCAAAAAGCATTTAAAATCTGATTAGGTATGAATATGAGCAGAAGCTCTTACACCTGAGCGCCTAAAGACAATAAGCCAAACCTTTTTTCAGTGTATTTTTTTAAACTTTTGAGCATTCTTTTTATTCAAAAGAGAAATGAAAATGAAGCACTGACAAGAAATTTATGCAACGGACATCTACCTATTTGGGCTGTTGGATATGGGCTCCCCTTTTCATTTATGGAGGTTAATGTTATGGTTGAGATTTGGAAATGTTGACAAGTCATGTGGGCGTCAAAACGAACCGGAACCAACAAGGTCTGTTAAACTTGAAACAATTCTTTCCACCCGTGATTCTCTAGACGTCTTGGGCCCAATTTCATTATGTTTTATAACGGTCATAGTTGTGGATTAAATTCTTGCTATAAATCAAAACCTAATGAGTAGCTTAATAAATTAAGGATCTTTCAATACATCAAATAAACATATGTGCTCTATAATAACCACCTCAATCTTTACTTTTACTAATTTGATCATCAAATAATAAATATCTAAAGATTTTTAATCTATTAAGAGAAAGTTTTGCTCTCTCACACGATTAGTTTTGTATGTCTATTAAGAGGTAGTACATAAGACATATTTAAACTACATCCCAACTCATCATATTAGACCTAATCTTAGATAAAAATGTTATATTTGATTAAACTGAAAACCAAAACATGTTACAAAAATTAACAATGATTACGATAGTTACTTTGCTCTTAACGAATCATCTTATTATTTGATCTTAATATTGTGTGAATGTCACTTGGCTTGATTTTGCATGTAATTCTTGCTTAGTTTTCATGAGGGTCACTTGACTTGCTCTTACATGAATGTTAATGAATTTGATGTAGCTTCAATCCTTATTTCTTATATAGCTGACAAGGTTTTAAGGTATCTTAGAATTTGGAAGAGCTTGTAGAGTTCCAATAGAATTTCAATACACTTCTTAACTTGAACTTCTTCTTTCAATCCTTGAACTTGGACTTTGTGAAAAAGTCATTTGACTTGATTTCATTCATTTTACTTATCTTTGTGAGGGGCAAGCTTTGGAGCAACTAGTAAGGCTATATCTTTGTGACCAAAAGATCACAAATTTGAGTCATAAAAATAGACTCTTTATAAAAGGCAAAAAGAAAGTTGCAAAAAATTGATGTCCCTCCCCTTAACTTCGCAAAGCCGGGAACCTTGTGCAATAGGTTGTTGTTGTTGTTGTTATACTTATCATTGTGAGAGTCATTTGAATGTTGATAAATTTATTATAGCTTTAGCCTTTCTCTTTTGTAGAATAATGTCAAGTGGAAGCACTTATAAAATCAAAACAAAGTTCTAAAACACTTTGATATTTTCTTAATTGATTATATATTTATTCCAAAACACTTAGTGATCAATGTTATGAAATTCTTAAGACGTTTACTTTAGTTCACATTTGATTTTATATACAATTCGGAAGCGAAAGAGCTAAAATGAGTCAAAAGCATAATATTTGAATTATCTTCTTGATATTTACACTCACTTGTCTTCATAGAACAAGAAAAAGAAGGATTGGTTGTGATTTTTACATAAAATACGATATTTTGAAAGTTTAAGAATACCAAAACTTTTAAATTTTCAAATTTTCATGAGAATAAAAGGAAACTTTTAGAATTAGAAAAGAACACATAACAACACTTCATTAGAGAGATTAATTAAATTAGCTTACAATGAGAAAGAAACAAATTTGAATAGAAAAGAAGGGATTTATACCAAGATTCAACCAAAGATCATCAAGATATTAAGATTTATAAGAATGAATTCTATTATTTGGTGTTCTTTTTTTATTGTTATTAACTATCTTAAGATCAATAAGAATGAATTCTTTCATTTTTGTGTTCTTTTTTATTGTTATTAGTTATGTTATTCTTATCATAAACTAAATTGCGATAGATTTAGATGGGATGAACTTAAAATTATTGTTTTGGACTAATTATATGATTTGATGAAAAATCTAAGTTATTTTGTGAATTATTCATGACTAGAACCTGTAACTGAATTGTGATTTGCCAACATTCTAATTCAATTTCATATTATATGAGGACTAAGAGATCATATGTATGAATAGATCATGGTATAAATAATAAGAGTCGTATAGAATCCAAAAGATAAAACCATAAAAATCTTATAGGTTAAAGTCAAATCTATTGAATGAATTTATAGAGCGAGTTATTGCAATATTACAAGTTTTGATTAGAAAGAGAATTTAATTACTCAACTTAAGTGTATGGACTATGCAATCTCGAGAAAGAATATGATTATAAATTTAGAATTTCTACCAGTCTAAGAAACAATGGTTAATCATTGAATCAAGATAAATTTATCTACAAACAAATTCTAAGAGAATTCTACATCTAGATCTTAACTATTATTTAGTTGTTCCATTCTTATTCATTCCTTTTGTTTGTTATTTTAGAATAGCTATTGGATAAATTATTTTAAAAAAATTGAATTTTACTTAATTTTGTAATAATAGTCTAAACCTTTAGAAATGCAATAAAATACTTCAACTTTTAATTTTTATAAAAATAACCCGCTATTAGCCCCATTGTTAATGATTTTGGCATGGCTTACTACTTCAATAGACCCATTGTACATATGGCTTATTAATGTCATATAAGATTAAATATTAAAAATTAGAAAAAGAAATATAAAACCTTAAAAGTTATCCACAATATTTTTTTCGTCTTCCTTTTAGAGATTTCTTGAATTATGTAAAAATACCAACTTTTCTACTCTTAGGTCTTCTTTTTTATATATTCTAGCACTTCTTTACAACCCCATCTCTTTAGAAGCAAAATTGCATATGTACATTTTATCATACAGTGTTTCTAATCTTTTATTTTCTTTAGGATTTTAATTTTGGCCCATGCTTACTTCCACAATTTAAGGTGCATCACATTTATAACTACATCTATTGATGGAATTCTTTTCTTTCTCATTACCTTACTTATAAGTCCTATTAGAATTGAATATCAAGGTGTGAAACCCACCATGTAACCATCACAGTTTTGATTATAATTTTACTTATATATTGTTTCTTGGAATATATTGCTAAACAGGCATTAGTGTCTATCGAATAATTTTGTCATTTGATGACATTTTTAAGTTTGCTATTTCTAGTTTCATTGGAATTATTACTATTACCTTAATAATTTTAGTTGCTTTATATGCATTTTCTAGTTTGGTTTTAAAGCATTTTTACATAACTCAAGAAATCCCTAAAAGGAAGATGAAGATGATTATAAATGTGTTTTAAGGTTTCTTATTTTTAATTTTTAAAAATTTTGATATTTAAACTGTAGGATTATTAATAGGCTACATGTCAATCACGAGCATAATAGATCTACTAATATGGTATGTTATATCAACATCAGTAAAAGTGGAATTAATGGTAGGATATTTTTACAACAAAAAAATAAAAGAGCATTTTATTACCACTTTTGAAAGTTCAAGCTAGTATTACAAAATTTAGTAAGGTTTGAAATTTTTATAATTTATCCTTATTTATTTTAGTTTCTTTACTATTTTTCTTTAAATAAATCATTTGTTTATTAGATGAGATAATAGAAATATGGTTTTTACTAGTATTCCTCATGGGATTGACCCTCATATTTACTAAGATATACTACAAGAATGATAGGTACACTTGACTAGTAATCTTTAGTATAGTTCAAAAATACACATATCAAGTTTTTGGTGTCGCCATAAATGACAAGGATATTAAAGATGCTTTATTTTTATTAATCTAATTATTCTTCTTTTCCATTATTTGTTTTAAAACTTCTTTTCTTGATCTTATGCTTGTTTCTTGAATTTAAGGATTTAAACACCTTAGTTCATAACCATAAGTATTCCTAGACTACAATATGTAATTAAGCTAGATTCATAGATTGAAATGACTTCGCTTTTAAAAATCAAGGGAAAAAACTTTAAAAAAACTCAAAGGCAACTATAAATTCTAAGGTTACTAATGTTAGACACAATGGCAGAACAGGGAGGACAAGGCACTATAGAGACTAATTGCTAGTATTTCATTAATTAAGACAAAGTCTAGCCTTTCTAAGCCAAGGTTGGAGACCAATATTTAAGATAAGACCTTATTTAATTTAGATGGTTTAACAATTTTTACAGCTTGATGGCTTGTTTGATAAGGATCCAAATAGCCTTTTAGACGCATTACCATCTAGGATGGCCTTGTTAAAAAGCTTTGAGCTAGGTACTGACCTCTAGCAAAAATAGTAAGATTTAAGGATGAAACATTCTCCTTTTAACAATTAGAGAATAAGACATTAGATGAACGTAGAAGAGATAGAAGGAGGTATTGAGAAAGTTGAATTCAAGGTTAAAGCCAATGAAGCTGGAACTACTAAGTAAAGATATTACCAATATGGGATTAGCAGCTTAACCGATATAAGTTATGAGTTACAACATTTATGATAAGATGCACCTTAATAATAAATGTTTTGTCTTTTATAATATACGATAGCCAACTGAGCAGGTTAATTTTATAGGGAACCAAACTTATAGTAGTCCTTATATTAACATTTAAAATCTAAAGGAGACAAAACATCCTAATTTTTCATATAATAATTAAAGAAAAAAGGACAAGGTCTTCACCCAAAATTTGGCAACAACAATAGCAATTAGGGAACCCAATTTTTAAAGAGCTTATGGAAATTTGCATTATAGTATTTAAGTATCACTTCTAGAGTATTGAAGTGTCCCTTTAAAATTAATAAGCCTCTATCCATAACTTAGAATGTCAAATTGGAAAGCTTGTTAAGCTTGTCTCTAAAAAGTATTAAAGTACTTTAAATAACAATACTAATCGAAATTCGAGGGAGAAAGTTATTACAGTGACTTTGAGGAGTGCAAACAAGCTAAACATTTAAGAGAAAGAGAAAGAAAAGAAGGGGAAGGTTATTATAGAAGAAAATAGGGATAAGGTGGAGAAAAAAAAGAGGAGGAGTCAAAGAATGAAATGGTCAAAGAATACTAACCAAAAATTTCAAACCCGAGTAGGTCTAAAAATGATAAAAAAGGAAGATAAATTTGCTATGTTTTTAAAGAATTTTTTAAAAATTACATCTTAACATTCCTTTTGTTAAAGCTTTTTCATAGATTCTAAAATATGTTAAATACTTAAAAGATATCCATTCTAACAAGAAGAGTTTTGAAGAGTTGTCAACTATTACTTTGAGTAAGGAATGCACCACTTTTTAGTGAAATAGTTACCCTAAAAAATGAAAGATCTAGGGTTACCATTTTTTGTAATATCATGTATTTATCAATTAGAAGGGAGTTTCAGAATTTAGGAGCTATTATTAATTTTATGCCACTTCGTATATTTAAAATATTAGGATTAAGTGAACCTAAAACCAATTACGATAAGCATTTAATTAGCATATATGTTAGTTAAGTATCCTAGACGCATTATAGAATATATCTTGCTTAAGGTTGCAAAATTCATCTTTGCTATTGATTTTATGGTTTTGAATATGGAAAATGAAGTAGAGGTTCCCTTGATCTTTGGATTACCTTCCTTAACTACGCTAAAGCTATATAGAATTACATGATAAGAAATTAATCTTTAGGCTTAGGATTAACAAGTAGTTTTTAAGACATTTAAAGCCACAAGACATTCCCTTGACAATGATGATACTTATTTCTTTATATATATGATTGATAATGAAGTTTTATCATGTTGTGTAAAAGATAATCATGTAAGTTCTACTGGAAACTTATATGAAGCAAGGAGAAGAAGGGTAGATAGATAGATAGCCCTATTCTAATGGAGCATATGGCATAGTTAATAATACAATGAGTAGGCAAAGAAACTTGAGTAGACTGGCAGAATAAAGAAGAGTATAATGAAGCCTTCATTTGAGGAGTCGTTATGGTGAAGTGCATAAGAAGGAATATAGCTAAAAGACCCATAAAGAAGGATTTGTTAGAAGGGAACCCAATAATTTAGGTGTTTCATTTTCAATTTAGTAGCTTGATAGATATTTAACATCAGTGTTAGGTTTTTTTTTATGATTTGATGTTTGTTACATTTTTTTAGTTAAGAATAACTTAAAATCATGGATTCAAAAGTGTTTTAATGATCTTTCACTGTTGGATCATAACAACACTATCATTCATACTTCTCAAACTATAAGTATAGAGCCTTTTATTCTCAAGAGAGTATGAATTACCCTAATTTTGCTATTTTCTATTTATTTTTAATTTTTTATATTTCTTGTATGTGATGATGATGATATGGTTAGGTCTTGTTTAATAACTTAGATCTTATTTGAATCTACATATAGATGTAATTGAAAGAACATGTATAAATTGACTTAGGCATATATATTAAGGATTAAGTGGGGATCTAGATATAAATCTATGTGACGCTTCTAATATTAACATTTTCTTTTATAAGGTTTCAAATAACTTAATGCATTTTAATAGTAGCTAATTATATAGATGCATAAGTTAAATATTCTAAAGATAGGTGCCTATACATTGATAGATTATAGATCATTACATTAGGAAACTTCATGATGTAAATGAATAGAATTGAAATAATTGACTTGAGGATGTCAGATGAAGTTAAGGGAAACTTTAATTTGGGTATTTATTCATATTTACCTTTTGCTTTGATTATTATTGGAATATTCTAACGACAATCTAAATAGTTGGCATTCTAATTTATTTTAATTAAATTATTTAAAACCACATGTATTATTAATTAGTCAATAATAAAAAGATTTTACTCAATACATATATCCACTACTCAAGAGATAGACCCTTACTACCACTTTATTAGTATAGAATCATATACCTACTTTCGTAAGCATTTATATTAGAACTATAAGGTTAGTAAAACTTAACATGGTAGTAATGAATGTTAAGTCGACAATTCCTTTACCAAGCTAGTCAAACATGCTAACTACTTGAGGAACTAACAACACTTTAATAGTTTGTATAATAACAATTACAATATAGGGTGGGATAATCATTCAAATTTGTGATATAATGATAAACCAGTTAAAAAGCTATACTTGCCTAGATATCAACATTAGTATCAAGAAAGTAAACCATCTTGAGTGTATCCGTTGGAAAAAAATGCAAAGGAATCATATATGTAATGAAAGGTGTCGTAGTGAAATCTACTAGATGCAAACATTATAAACACAATAAAAACCAGTTAAAAAGCCATACTCACCTAGGTATCATTGTTAGTAGCAAGAAAGTAAACCATCTTAAGTGCGTCCATTGAAAAAATGCAAAGGCATCATAGATGTAATGAAAGGTGCCCTAGTGAAATCTGCTAGATGCAAACATTATAAACACAATAAAAGAAGTTATAAGTTTTCATTTGAGACAAGTAATCAGTCAAATGTTATTATACATAAACTTGTCTTTAAAACTAATATTTTCTTGTACTTTACAAATATATTATAGGCAAAAATGATATCTTACGTTGAGTTACATGTGTTGCATAATAATGATTTATCTCAAATTGTGCCTTCTTAACAAAGTAAGTCAATGATGTAATAATAAATCAAAATGTAAGTCAATGATGTAACAATAAGCCAAAAAGAAATGAGGAACAAATGAAAAGATTTAGTTAGAAACAAATGTGAAGAATTAATGGACAACAAGGCTAAAAGAACTAGTAAGTAGTAAGTTCAAAGTTAGTAGGAAACAAAGGTAAGGAGCTAGGGGAAAACATTGTGATAAAATTATGTAAATATAAAGAAAAATCTTCAAAATAGTCACCTAAAGTTTTGAACCACCCATAAGTGAAATAACATTATAAGGTGCTTCTCCATAAAAGAGGACCAGAATTAAGGGAAAACCTTAAAGCCGCTAGAAAAGTCAAAGTTTAGATTCATGTGATTTGCATGATGATGATAGAGTTAGGTCTTGTTTAATAACTAGTAACAAAAAGGTGAAAATGAAACTACAACCTTAATTACCTAATTTTTGATTGTTTGGTGATTAGGAATGGATGAAATAGAGAATGATAGGCTTGGAATAAATTTTTAATAATCTTGAACTTTCATTAAGGAGGAATGTAGATGTAACCTAGATTAAATATCATGAAAAAGAGACAAACAATGGGTGAAATATTATTAGAACATTATCAAGATACTATCAAGAATATTATTATCAAAATTACATGTTACAGTCCTTTATATCCAATTTCTTTAATAATCTTTATTTTATTTCATTTATGCTATATCAAATAAAGCAATTTTTTGTAGTTTGTTAATTTTATTCTTATCATAAAAATTATTCACAATTATTTAAAAATTATTAATTTGTTAAATCATTGAAAATAATTTTGATTACTTATTTATAAAATGCAAAATATTTTGATTAACGAATTATAAAATAAATTATATAATAAATAAATATGAGTAAAATTTTCTCATTATCATTCATAGTCACATTCTTAGTTATTATATATTAAATATATATAATTAGAAATTTCATTTCCATTCACATTCTTGCTTTTTTTTCATTCTTTTCTTAACCATTCACATTCTTGCTTTTTTTCATTCTTTTTTTTTAAAATTTAATTCTTTCGTTACTGGGTACCAAACAAGACTTTAGAGTTATAAGTAGCAACAAGAATTTCACTACTTTTATTGTTACGGGTATTAAATATAACTTTTTGTGTGTGTCTTATATGGAATACATTTTAGAGATGGCATGTACTTTTACTAAGGTGAATGCTCCTTTTATGTGAATATAGAACTACTCCTTTCGATAGCTTCTTATGTGAAACTTTGAAATCATACCTTATCTGTTTCAATCGCATAAATTGAACCATCACAATAGTAACTTCTAATATAGTAAGAATGTCCACGATTTTTTTTAAATTTTCACAACGGGCCAATATATAGCCAAAATTTGAATCTGATATTAAAACATCTCATTTTGTACCATTTTTTTACCGGTATAATACGAGATCCATTACAATAGTCTCATATACATTAAAGAAATTAATCCTTTTTAATTTATATGTTGTATTATCATTATTAAGTACATTATCAAATTAAAATGAAGATTTGGAACCCAAAAACTTGTAATTTGGACTTAGTTTGAGTAATTTTAAAACTAAACTAAGCCAATAACTTAAGTAATTTGACTCTATCCTACTTTCAATTCGAGTTTTAGGCAGCAAAATGATATTAGAATTCAGGTATAGGCTAAGGCTTAACCCTACGTGACAAGTTGATTGAGTCGCAAAGCAGAAGAGTGATAAATTTAAGTAATTTAGTTCCACCTTACATTCAACTATACTATATATTTAATATTAGTATTACTTCTCATATTGTAATTTCAATTTAACAGAGAATTGTAATATCTTCTTTAAGGGAACGGCTGGCTTGAAGGACTGAAAACAAGATTGGTCTAGTGAGAGAAGTAGCGTGAGAGTTAGGAGATGTGGGCGTCATGAATTGTATAATTCAATCAGAGTTCAGTAGACCAATCATCAACTACTCCCTCGCTCGCTTCTGGTTGAAAGTCTAAATCCGGATGATTCAACAGATTCTACTATATATCAGTTTTTTCTCAATCAATCAATATGCACATTTTGTTACATAAGAATTATTACTCAACAATATGAAATTGAGATTATGTAAAACAATAACTGTTCTTTTAGAAAGACAGAGTGACAGCTCCATTTAGTTTCATCAATGGATCCTGCCTTCTAATCAGCAGGCAAAATCTCTCATGTATAGTAACTGTATATATGCTTTCTAATTCACCAACAACTAATATTAAACAGAATGTCTTCTTTTGAAAAAATAGATACAAAAAAAAAATCAAATAACTGCAATCCAAAAGTTTCAAGACAGATTGAAGACTACAAAAAGGGGGGAAAAAATAACTTTGAACAACATAACGAGCATGAAAGAGGGGTGTCAAAAAGTGAAGAATAGGCGCTTAGAAAAGCTAACGTTTCATTTTCTTGACTTTGTTCCAGCCTTTTTTGCAAGAGTCCCCAACGATCTTCACACCCTTCTTGAAGAAAACTTTGAGCTCCTTGGCTCTCGCCTTCACCTGTTGCTCAAAACCAGCCATGTCTACAGTCTGGAAAGGTAGGAATGTTGATACTGAAGAGAGAGAGAGACGTTTGGCAGTAGGTGGTTTGGTTCAGCAGAATTTTAGATGATCCTGGGATCTATTTATCTGTTGTCAGCTCGTTTGGTACTAACGTGAACCACGTGGGATCCAGCGCATACATTCTTTTGCGCCAGCACGTATTCACGATAAGCGTTGATCGCGGGATAAGAAACTAACGACCATCTTAAAAAATATCTTCTTCAAAAATTGTAGGATGAAAGTTACATTTTTTGTTAAGATTCCAATTTTTATTAAATTGGATTTTTTTAAAGGTAAATTAAGTATATTTTTAAAAATTTTTCTAATTAATAATTGGAGTAAAATATGCTGATTTACCTAAAATCCAAATTAAAGATACGACAGAACCAAATTACTTAAATCCACCACACATTCACTTATAAGACAGAGCCCTCCGTATCTTAGCAAAGTAATCATGAGTGAATCCTCTTGTTATAAGACTCGAACTCACGACATATGACTAAGCCTTAAACTCATACTTGAGCTCTAATATTATGGCTCGACCTAAAACCCGAGTTGAATGTAAGGTAGAACTAAATTACTAAAGTCTAGTGTATATATATATATAACTATATAACAGAAATGGAAACGGTGGTGGTTAACTTGGAACATATCACGTTCAAGGTTGGGTTGTAAAGTGTTAAAATAGGGTTAACCTGTAAAGGCAACATTAAATTAGTAAGCATAGCAGGAGATGTTGAATTTGAAGGGGGGGCATTATCATCATCCAGTGGACGACTTTTGAGGCATCCTCCAGCTTGCCTATCATACCTTTGACATTTGTCTTGTGAGTATCTATTAGGTGGGCCACTTCCACATGACGTTAGTGACCTTGCTGGAAGACTACCATATTATATTCACTACTGTAATTACTACAGAAAACAAAATGATTTAGGACTGGGTTCCACTTCCACAATCAAGATAGAAACGTTATGATCAGTGTTATGGCATTGTACAAGCAATGTATCGCCAGGGATGAACTCAAGTTTCCTGTCCAACAATAACAGCATCCCAAGACACTGCCTATTATAAATAATTGAATACAGTTCTCACCAGAAAAGTGTGCTCCGCTAAAAACTACTGAGCTAAGGAAGACTGATTGCTTCCAAGTCATTATGGAAGCAAGAGATCCCAGTAGAAAGCCTCTGTAAATCAACTCTTCCAGCAGTGGAGTGATAAAGCAGTAAACAAGGATGCAAGCAACTTTTGATATGTCACTCTTCATTAGAATCTCGTTCAGAATGGGATTATTAACATCCTACAAACGTCAATATTATATAAGACTGCTGCCACAAAATTGAAGTTATAATTCACCAAATTCCTCAAATTTCACATTCATAGGAATCACAAATAGGCTATCCAACAAACATCCAGTAAATCATAAAATACGATAACTAATGAGATAGCATAGATTGTCAACAGTAAATAGAAAGCAGAGAACACTGGCATGACACGAGTAACTTCAAACTGATTCATAAATTATGTAGTCAAATAATAACGTTCTGATCCCTGTTTTTCATTTCAGCACTTATTTTGAGTTCCTGTATTCTAAACAGTAGACATTTCACTCTTGAAAACCAATCAAATGAAGAACGATTGCTAGAGTCACCAGCAACCGTTCTTATGTTCAAACATGGAGTTTAGCAAATAATACAACAGATTCAGAACATTTGGACTGCTATGTGCCTGTGGAAAGTTAAAGCATTGGCATTTTTGGAACTTAGTGCAACCAAACTGAAGTAATTCATCGTTTATGTTTCCAGGAGAATAATCACTAAATGTATGAGATATAGCTTCTACTCGATTGATTCCGTCAGGGTTAAATTCCCTCTTAACCACAGACAACATCTAAAGATACTTGCAATATAATTTCAGAATAATATAATAAAATTCATATACCAAATAATAGAGAAAGCTATACTAGGAGGTACAAAAACAATCGGATCAAAATGACTGTAACAGGGTTATTTATGCAATTGCACAAGTTTTTACCAAGTTTTTACTCAGATCATAGAAATTCATAGGATAACTTGCTGCAATAGTGTTTTCAGTAGTTCCTGTTCTATGGAACTCTATCCATGCTATTCATTTTGGTATATATAGTAACTAGCATAAGTTCACAAAACACAAAGTGAACCTGTCAAAAATCATCAAAAGCACCAAAATTGATACAACCCCGCGGCAGGAGCAGCAGCTATGCATGGGGGCACGGAAAAGACTCGTTAGAATTGGTGGCGGCTGTTTTGCAAACTGAGGACAACGTGGAACAGCTGGCAGATAGAAGTGGAGAAGTGGATTATGGGGAGGGTTAGTGGAAGCTAATTTCAGTTGCTGGTTGGTAACAATATGGATTCATACTTTTTGGCATTTCTCATTTGATTTCTCATGTATACATGTTAGTGACCTTAGTAATGAAAGGAGGATATACTTTTCATCCCAAAAATCAGTGTTTGCTAGAGATCAGAAGTTTCTCTCTTTATCTCTCTGAGCCTTCACCCCATCTTTCACCATAGGTTGTAAAGGCTGTAGGACTCACAAACCAGAAGACTTCGAGGTTCCAGGGCTCGATTCTCTATCACTTCCCCAGTAACCCAATTCCAAACTTGATCCCATACCAATTTCGTATTAGAGCTAGGGGTTATAGAGGAGCCATGCAACCTACAACAACAATTGGGAGCATTCTTATGGCAATATCAAGTTGATCGATCCACTAATTTGGCTAGGCAGCAGGAACTTTCAGCCTAGATGGACGTACTCTCACACACTCTGAATGGATTGAAGGAAAATGGCCGAGATGCTACTGAGAGTAGTATTGCCGGAGCACAACAACTAGGACGTGGAGGAAATGACTTAGGTACAGGGAGGCTTTTTGTGCCTAAGTACTCCAAGCTTGACTTCCCTTGCTTCAACAGCACCACCAATGCCCTTGGTTGGCTCAATCATTGCGAGCACTTTTTCCATCACCAATGAACACTTGAAGAAGAAAAGGTTGACCTAACTTTCTACCACCTTGAAGATGATGCATAGATTTGGTTCCTCAAGTTAGAGCGAGGCCAACCCCACCTCTGTTGGGAGGAGTTCGAAGACTTATTTCACTTTTGGTTCGGGCCACCGAACGCATTAATAAACTCAAAGAATTAGCAAAAATCAAGGAGACCGACATGATGGAGGAGCACCAACACAAGTTTGAGTTATTAGTGGCTTGAGTGAGTTCTCATATCTTCGAACAACTAGAGATATTCGGTTTGATGGATTATATCGCAGTGGAAGTGGAGGGCAAGGGTCTGCATGACGTGCATGAAACAATGAGTCTTGCTCAACTCAATGAGAAAGGAGTCTAGCGACGACCTAAACCAAACCAAAATAGACATCTTCCCATCACCTCCAGCCTTCAAGTTGCTGCAACAAGACCCAACCCCGCCAACCTTCATCAAGTGGCTCTCAGGTATCAATCAACACGAATGGAAGGTTCTGAATAAAGCCATTGATAATCATGGTCTGGGGTGGTCTCTCCCAAGTTGATGCATTGTGGGAAGTAGAGGATGACATATAGCAACACTATTCAATATTTTCGCTTGTGGGCAAGCCTGGTTTGGAGGAAGGGTGTAGTGATACAACCCCCACCACACGAGCAGTAGCTAAACCCCTACTTATGTATCAGCACCGCCGCAGAACAAGTGAGGGGAAAGATTCATCAGAATTGAGGATTGCTATTTTGCAAACTGAGAACAACATAGGATAATTGGCATGGACAATTGGAGAAGTGGATTATAGGGAGGTTCAGTGGAAGCTAATTTCAATTGCTAGTTGGCAGCAATATGGAGTATGATCCATTATCCCTACTTTTCGGCATTTCTCATTTGGTATCTCATGCATATATGTTAATGACATTAGTAATGAAAGGAGGATATAATTTTCTTCCCAAAAATTAGTGTTTGCTAGTAATGAAAGGAGGATATAATTTTCTTCCCAAAAATTAGTGTTTGCTAAAATCGAAAGGTTCTTTTTTTAATCTCTCTGAGCCTTCACTCCACATTTCACCATTGGTCTTAAAAGCTGAAAGACTCACAAACTTGAAGACTCCAAGGTTCCAAGGCCTGATTTCTCTATGACACCGTCTGTAAACTGATCCCAAACTTGATTCCATACAATCCCCTAAACTAGTTACTTATCACTACATTTCCACAAATTGTTTTCTTGTCATAGTTAGGTAGCTCACATAAAACCAAGATAGAAAATCGAGGAATAGAAAATTCATAATTCTTACATCGGTCTAAGTTAAAGAACATCATAATAAACCAATCAAAAAATCAATAATGTCTTTCCATGAAAATGTATAAATACTATTTCCCCATCATTTTGCTTCCAAATATTATCAGGGATCAATCATATGGAGATTAGAAGACAATAACTTGCCAAAACATACACATTCAATGTCATGAACTTTCAATACAATCTAGAGTCATAAAATCATCAACTATGCACATCATAAATACAGAAGCAATTTATATGGGAATTAGATAACTAACCTTGGGTCCAAT
>JANITW010000009.1:4955731-4967734 GCA_027564335.1 Erythroxylum williamsii
TCTTTCCATTTAATCAAAATGCCATGACTTAAATTCAATGGCATGACAATCATTCTCACAATTCAATCATTCATATAAAAAAATTCCATGATTCAATTCAATGGCCTATCAATCATATCAAAAAGTCAATGCATAACATGACATGAACCCAACATAAAGCAATTTCCACATCATAGAAATTCAAACAATTCATTTAGCACATATTGCATACACAATACATTTTGCTCATTACACAAAGACCATAAATAAATTACCCACCTTGACAATCTTGGAAAATCCAAAATTAATTGCCTCCTTCCTCTTGCTCTTGGATAGGCTCTTGATTTCCTAAGCATAAACAAAATTCCATGAATTTCAACTCAATTGGAAAATCCCCAATTTTCCATAATCACCAATTTTCCATAATCACACAAAACTAACATTGACCTTAATTAAACTCCAATTTAACCTACCCATGGTTTGTATGGGTTAGAAATCACAACACCTAGCTTAGGAACCCAAAAATCCAAAGATCTCACCATCTTCTTCTTCTCCCACGAAATCTCTCTCTCTCTTTAGGGTTTCTCCATCCAACACAACACAACCTATTTCTTAACTAAAGCATGGAGAAGATGAAGAACATACCTTAAAAACCTTGATTTCTCCTCCTTCCCACAAAAATTTCCTTCCTTTCCCTTGCCTTTGTCAATTCTTCTTCTTCTTCTCTCCTCTCTTTCCCTTTCTCTCTCTTTCCTTTGGGCTTGCACGAAATTCTCCCTCTCCTCTTCTAAATTTTTGCCTTTTTAGTCTTCCTTAACTTCCAAAATTACCCTCCACTTACTATAACTTTCCAACTATGCCCTTGGTTGGTCTTTTAGGCTCTAGTCACCACTTAACCTACTTAGTTCAATTCTAACTAAGCCCACTCTTCTTTCTAATTTCAAATTCTTCATCCTTCCAATTCTAAATAAATAAATAAATAAAATTTTAAACCAATAAATAAACATAAATAACCAATTAAACAATTTATAAGAAATTCAGAAAAATTCAAGACCCAACAACCCTCCTCACCTAAAGGAATTTCGTCCCCGAAATTCTTACCTAAGTCATTGAAGAGGTGCGGGTACTTCTCCTTCATTGCTTCCAAAGGCTCCCATGTTGCCTCTTCTGTCGAATGGTTCCGCCATAGGACTTTAACTAATTCCACAATCTTATTTCTCAAAACTTTTTCCTTCGAATCTAGGATCTCTACTGGTTATTCCTCATATGTCAAATCCTCTCTTAGCTGAACCTCTGAGGGTTGAACTATGTGTGAAGGATCTGATCGGTACTTTCTCAACATCGACACATGAAAAACATTATTAATCTTAGACAATTCTGCTGACAAAGCTAACTTGTAAGCTAAAGGCCCGATCCTCTCAACGATCTCATAAGGGCCTATATACCTCAGACTTAGCTTACCTTTCTTACCAAATCTTAAAATCCCTTTCCATGGAGAAGCTCTAAGGAACACTCTATCCCTAACTTTAAATTCCATCTCTTTTCTATGTGCATCTGTGTAGCTCTTCATTCTATCTTGAGCCGCTTTAAGTCGTTGTTTCACCAACTTAATCTTGTCAACAGTGACTTGTACCAACTCAGGTCCTACAAGTCTCCTCTCACCTTCTTTATCCTAACAAATAGGAGTTCTACACCTCCTACCATAAAGAGCTTCATATGGTGCTCCAAAGTCCGAATCGTTCACTCCGATTGTCCATCAGTTTGCGGATGGAAAACTGTACTAAAATTTAACTTAGTTCCCAAAGCTTCCTGTAAGCTTTCCCAAAACCTGAAGGTAAATCTAGGATCTCTATCTGAGACTATCGAACTTGGAATTCCATGAAGTCTTATGATCTCATCCATGTATTTCTTGGCCAACACAGTCAACGAATCCGTCTGTTTAATTGGCAAGAAATGAGCAGACTTGGTTAGCCTATCCACAATCACCCATATTGCATCATGCTTCCTACTGGTTCTTGGCAATCCCATCAAGAAATCCATCGTAATCTTCTCCCATTTCCATTCCGGAATCGACAAAGGTTTAAGCTTGCCGGAAGGTGCTTGGTGCTCAGCCTTGACTTGCTGGCACACTAAGCATCTTTTAGCATATTCTGCAACTTTTTTCTTCATCCCTTTCCACCAAAAATGCTCCTTCAAATCTCTATACATTCTCGTACTTCCTGGGTGCATTGCATAAGGTGCATTATATGTCTCATCCAAAATTTCATCCTTCAACTCTTGCACATCAGGAATACACAGTCTGTTACCTACCACCATCAATCCATCTTCCTTTACCTTTACTTCAGAAGGTTTACCATTCTTTATCCCTTCTTTGAGCTTGCTCAAGTACTTGTCATGTTCCTGCAATTCCTTAATCTTCTCACTCAATATTGGCCTTACTCTAAAGTTAGCCAATATATAATCCGATTCAGCTTGTGTCAATGTCACTCCAGGTTTGGCTAATTCCTTCAGCAAAGGAAAATACACTGTCTGTACATATGCCATAGTCGATTTTCTACTCAGCGCATCTGCTGCTACATTAGCTTTTCCTGAGTGATAATTAATCATCAAATCATAGTCTTTAAGTAGCTCTAACCATCTTCTCTGCCTCAAATTCAACTCTTTCTGGCTCATCAGATACTTAAGACTCTTGTGGTCAGTAAACACCCTAGTGGTGACTCCATATAGGTAATGTCTCCAAATCTTCAATGCAAAAATTATGGCGGCCAGCTCCAAGTCATGCGTCAGATAATTCATCTCATAAGGTTTCAATTGTCTCGAGGCATAGGCAATCACCTTATCTCCTTGCATCAACACACAGCCTAATCCCTTCCTCGAAGCATCACTATACACTATGTATCCATCATTACCCGAAGGCAAAGTCAAAATTGGTGCACTCGTCAATCGATACTTAAGCTTCTCAAAGCTTTTCTGACATTCATCTGTCCACACAAATTTCTGATTCTTTCTCGTCAATTTGGTAAGTGGAGCTGCTATTATGGAAAAGCCCTCCACAAACCTCCTGTAATACCCAACTAAACCTAAGAAACTCCTCACTTTTGCTATATTCTTAGGTGCCTCCCACTTCACAAATTCTTCTATCTTCCTCAGATCCATATGTACTCCTTGGTCCGAAATCACATGTACAAGAAAAGCTTGCATTTATCGAATTTGGCATACAACTCATTCTTCCTCAAAGTCTCCAAGACAATCCTCAAATGTTCGTCATGCTCCTTATCACTCTTAGAATAAACCAATATATCATCAATAAAGACAATGATAAATTGGTCTAAAAAGGACTTGAAGACTCTATTCATTAAGTCCATGAAAGCTGCAGGTGCATTCGTTAACCCAAAAGGCATGACCAAGAACTCAAAGTGGCTATACTGTGTTCTAAAAGTAGTCTTTAACATATCAGACTTCTTTATCCTTAATTGGTGATAACCCGACCTCAAGTCTATCTTAGAAAAGATTCTTGCTCCTTGCAATTGATCAAACAAATCATTTATGCAGGAGAGCGGATATCTATTCTTGATAGTAACATGGTTGAGCTTCCGGTAGTCCACACACATCCTCAACGATCCATCTTTCTTCTTCACAAAAAGGATCAGAGCTCTCCATGGCGAAGAGCTCAGTCTAATATAACCCTTCTCTAACAAATCTTCCAATTGCTCCTTAAGCTCTTTCAATTCTGCCGGAGCCATTCTATAAGGCGAAATCGAGATTGGCATTGTGCCCGGAAGAAGGTCAATGGGAAATTCAATTTTCCTAAGTGGCGAAAGTCCTGATAATTCCTCTGGAAAGACATCTGGGAATTCCATGACCACAAGTATTTCTTCTAACTTCCCTCCATCTGCCTTTGTGTCTACCACATAGGCCAAAAATGCGTCACATCCTTTTCTCATCAGTTTTTCTGCTGTCAAAGCCGAAACCATTCTAGTCGGACTCACTTTTCTGTCCCCCACAAACACTACCTTTCTACCATTTCCAATTTCGAACTCCACAGTCTTGTGTTTGCAATCCAAGTTGGCATTGTATTTTTCCAAGGTGTCTATACCCAAATTTACATCTAATCCTCCCATCCTCAAAGGCATTAGATCCACCACTAATTGGTCCTCTCTAATAAGTATCTCACAGTCTCTATAGACTTGACTAATAATAATACATTGGTCGATTGGGATACTCACCAGCAAAGGAGTAGCCAATGGGCTTAATTCTCTACCATGCACAGTTCTACTCAATGACACAAATGAATGAGTAGAACCCGAATCAATTAAAACAATAACATCTTCACCAAATAATTTAATCATACTAGTTACTACTTCTGGAGCTATCTCTGCATCATCTCTTGTTATCGCAAAAACTCTAGCTGGAGCTTGTCCCCTCAGTCTCCCTGGAGGGTTCACTTTTCTAGCCACATCAGAACTTCTATTGCCCAGTTCCGTCACTGTCCTGTGTCCCACTGTCTCAGCCCTCCTTGAAGTTTGCATCTTACTTCTCTCATATCTTGGATTCTGAGGGCACTCTCTTGCCATGTGTCCTTTCTCCCCACAATTGAAGCATGCTCCAGTCAGTCGATAACATTCCCCTTTGTGGAAGCTTCCGCAGTGCTCACATTTGGGAATTGGTGACTTATCCCCATCTCCCCTCCTGCTGCCTCCAGTCGTTGAGGCTTGATGTGAGACAGTTCTCATCTGTCGGGGCCTACTCACTCCACTGCTTTTCTCCTTCGACTATGCAGGGAAAGTCCTAGCACTCCTCTCTGACATATGAGCACCGCCTCCTCTCTTAGACTTTTCTCTGCCTTTCCCCTTTTTGTTGATAGCACTCTTTATATTTTCGATGTTTTCCACCCTCAGCTTCCACCAGCTGTTGAAAATCACAAAAGTTCTGCACCACCACTTTTTCCTTGATGGCTAGGTGCAGTCCTGACTCAAACCGACGAAACTTAGCCGCTTCACTCAGCATCAACTCTACTGCATACCGGGATAACTGTGTAAATCAACGCTCATACTCACTAACTGTCATCTCCCTCTAAGGGAGACTCATAAATTCCTTCTGCTTCTGCTGAATGTACACCTCAGACAGATACTTCTTCTTATAAGCAGCGAGGAAGTCCTCCCATGTCAACACTGGCGGCTTCAACTGACTCTCCGGGACACTCTCCCACCAATGCAGAGCATCCCCTTGTAACAGACTTGCAGCATATTCAACCTTCTCGTCATCTTCGCAATCCATCTGATCCAGTATCCTCTCTGTCTTTCTCAATCATGTCTCAGCTTCCTCGGGATCAGTGGTCCCATAGAAATCCACTGTCTCGTACTTCCTTAACTTGTCGAACTACTTCCCCTTCTTAACTAGGGCCGAAGCAGAAAATTGCGGTATCTGTCCCATAACTTGGACAAACGCCTGAGGGAAGGCTTGGAACAACCTAGGATCTAAGGTAGGCGTTTGTTCCTGCGAAACAGGCGACTCCTGAGTATGTGATCGAAAGGGCTCACTTCCATGCCCTATAAAAGCCTCAACATCCCCTGGGGCTCTAGACTCATCCGTGCCCTCCTCTCTGGGTGGAGGGTTAGGTGCAACTGATCCTTACATAAATCTTTGTGTCTTTTTACGAGGTGGCATTTCACTTCTTCAATAGAAACACTAACGATTAGTTCACATTTAATCTGAATCCTATTTCCTACATGTATGCATGATATGCATGTCACTTAGTGCAAATAATAAATTCAAAATGCAAGCAATTTATCTCATAACACAATAATGCATAACACAACATATTCTAAGCCTAGGACTCTTTAAAACCTAAGCTCTGATACCACAAGATGTTGGGCCTCGTTCTCGAAGCCTAACCAAGGTGTTGGACCTCGTTCCCAGAGCCCAACTATCCGATTCAGAGTCAAAAAGCGTAAGCGGGTTTCCTTGTAGGGTTATTTCAACAATCACTTGCTTGAATCAATCTTTTTGAATTCAAAACCAAAAGCTACCAATTTTTGTGGGCAGGTAACCAAACATGTTAGGAATCCAAAGCTTTAAGAATCACTTAATTTGGAAGTTGAACGAAGAAGTTATGGCCAAAAAACCCAGTATGTTTATGTCTTTACCCAAACTGTACATGTCTTGGTGCGATTGTTATAACTTTTTTTTACAAATATCGAATTGATTTCGTTTTTAGACAGTTGGAAAGAAGACATCGATATTTAATATTTCCATTAAGACCTCTAAGCCAAATTCAGCCTATAAGGTGGTCAAAATCGCAATTTACTGTAGTAGACTCGTGGATGTCCATTAAACAGACATGTATGTCCGTTTAACGGAAATACACTGGTTGAAAAGCCATTTTTCTTCCGAGAACATCCGTTAAACGGACATCCATGTCACTAGATTGAGGGTCTTTTTTCACCCGAGGAGATCCGTTAAACGGACATGGGTGACCCAAAACTCCTTCCAAAGCCCCTCTAATTCTTCCAACATCCATTCTAACACCATATACACTCATAATCCCCCCAAATTGAACCCCTTCAAGTGTAGTAATGCTCCTCAAACATTCAATTACCAAATTGAAAGCATTAAACTCCCAAAACTCAACTCAAATAACTCATAAAATATACAAACTCTCAACATTTACTATAGTTGTCATGTTCTTACCTCCCATATAGACCATCACTTACAATACTCATATCTCTCAACTCCGATACCCAAATTTTACAAACTTTATACCAATGAAAAGCTAATAGGATAAACTACAACTTTCAAGAAGACCACTTTGACTAAAATAGCCTAAATCAACCCAGTTTTCTCCCTAAAGGCAATACACAATTTTCACCCTTATGAAAACTTGAAATATGAATTGTACACTACAAAATAAACAAGCACATACACAAGGAAACTTCTCAAGTCCTTAATTCATTTCCAATTCAAATGAAATTCATACATAGCTTTAATTACATATCGACATTTCATCAAAGTTTCAACACAAGTTACAAAATACAGTCGATGCTCAATGTTCAATATGCTACGAAAGTTATCCAAAAGTCTAACTACTAACTTAGTACAAAAGCTAACTCTCTCGAAATTGTCCAAATGCCTTACAAGGATTCACTGATCTTCTCGATCTGCACCTGAGGAGTGGGAAAAATATTGGGTTGAGCTACACAGCTCAGTGGCTAAGATATTTATAGCCATTAGCGATGAGCTACACAATCAACCATATATATAACATTCATATAGGCATACATATCGTAATGAAATTTCAACATTTACAATTCAATTCACATTCCACAATTCAAAACATCACCATATGTGACATATTGGATGTAATTCAATTCAAAGCATAACACTCAAATGTCAACATAACTTGGCACATTAAAATGCAAATGCACACACAATTGGCTCGAGGGTTCCGTCAAACAAAGCGAAAAAATCGAAATTTACACCGTGAACGAAACGAGTCCATTTTTAGAAGCTCGTGGGCCACAAGCGGGCAGCTGGGAGAAGACTTTACGTCGACGTGCACGTGACTACGAAACGGTTCCTCTCTCGCCCAAACACAATCAAATCTCACGCTCAATTCAATCAAAAGTTCATACTCTCATACTTTTTCTTCTTTCCATTTAATCAAAATGCCATGATACAAGGCATAGCATAGTCATGCTCACAATTCAATTCTTATCAAATGTCATACATCTTTCTATGCATAACATAACATAAAATACATTATAATGCATTTTCCACATCATAGCAAATTCACAATTTGAAAATTCAAACATACACACACACAAGGTATTTTGCCCATTACACAACAACTATAAATAAATTACCCACCTTGTTTCACTTGAAAATCCAAACTCAATTGTACCCTTCCTCTTGCTCTTGGGTAGCTTGTTCTTGATTTTCCTAAAACAACCCAATTTTCCATTCAATTCCAATTTAATAAAACCCTAAAACTTCAAAAATCACAACCAAAGAAATAAACAAAAATCAATCTCAAACCTAATCTACCCATAGTCCATCTAGGTTAGAAAAACTCAAACCTAATCTACCCATAGTCCATCTAGGTTAGAAAAACCAAAACCTAGTTTAGAAACCCTAAAAATCAAATGGGTTTCCTTAAACGATCCTCTTTCTCCATTCATTCCCAACATAAAACACATCTTTCTATTTCCTTTTTCAAACCAAACAAGAACAAAATAGCATAGCTCTTACCTTAACAAGATTTTTCCTTTTCTTTTCTTCTTCTTTCCTTCTTCTTTCACGATTTTCTCCTTTCTCCCTTCTCTCCCACGATTTCTCTCTTCTCCTCTCTCTTTCTCATGTTTTTTTTCCTCTTTGGCTACTCCCGAAATTTTCTTCTATTCAAGACCATTTATTTAGTCTTTCTTCCAATTTTGCCCCTCATTAAGCTTGTCCTTCCCATTATGCCCTCCTTTTGTCTTTACAACTAACATCTTATACTTCTAACTTCTTAACTAATGATCATGGAACAATTGAAGGAATTTGCTACCACTTCCTTCTAGAAAAATGTTCCTCATTGTCTTAATTTTCTAATGACACCAAAATCACTCAATTTGGTTTAAAAATCTAAAAGTTATATCTCAAACATTTCCAAACTATTCTTAAGCTAAAATAATATTTTGTGCTCAACTTTCATCCAAAAATTGAAACTCTTTGAGTCTGAATTAGAACTTGATTTCATTAGATAATTTGTAGTCCTATTTCTTTAGTTTAATCCAAATTAAAAATCATCTCATTTGGATAATTAGAAAAAAAATTTATGGCTAAAACACCAAAGCATACTCAGTGAACATGTTTCAACTACATTTTACAGCTTTTAACTTCCAACATTTCACATATAAGAGTTGTAACTTCCAAGAAAAGTTTGGGGTCCAACACTCACGATTGTGCTTAAGCATGATTGTGACATTGAATGCTTACAGAAGTACACTGATGTGAACATCTTTCACTCTTTTGGCTATAACTTCTTCTTTCTACTTCCAAATGACATGGGACTTAAACCATTGGACTTGTAACACATTGATCTTCATCTTTACCAAAAATTATAACAATCTGAAATCATTTGGAAGAGATTTATTGATTGAATTAGAACAAAAATGATGAACAATTCTGGAACTTCATGACTGGAGTATTATCACTGACCATGCTTCAGTGTTTTGACAATAACTTGATCTGTAGCGATCCAAATGAGATGATTCTTGATTTATATTAAATTATAGACATAGGGCTACAATTTTTATGAAAATATTATTTGAATTCTGTCTCTAGAATTCCAGATTCTTGAATTACATATGAGTATAGGATACTGTTTTAGTCTATGAACAATCTGAATTAATTGGAGTATATCATTTGGAATATTGAACCAAATTGAATGATCTTAGTTTCATTAGAAACTTAAGAGATGGGAGAGAAATTTTCTAGAAGAGAGTATGAACAAATTATATCATTTTCACTTTCTGATTGAATGTGAATAGTAGACCCGAAAGAGTGTCTTGGAAAAATATGAAAGTAAGCCAATGAGAAATGAATTGTGATTTTAATCGTTTTAGTGAGGTATAAACCTAAGAATGAATTATACTTAGATGAGTATTGATGTGAGATTGATTTTGTGAAAATACTAATGGATAAATACCCAAGATTGTCATTGGGCATGCATTGTACATTACACCTATGCATATGTGTAAAACTGAATGTTTATGTGATTGTGCAATTATTAATGTGTGTGCAACGTGCGTATTGCATAATTGTGATGTGCAGGTTAAACGCTTGCATTCAAACGTTTCCAGATCATGGAAGTTAATGCTAATTTGGACCGTATTGTGAGTAGACCTAAATGGTCTTACTTTATTATTTATTTGTTTACATGAAGTATTGAATGATTATGAATGTGATTTGATTGTTGAATTCCAGACAATGAAGGTCCGATGATTGTTATATATGAATGGGATATTGAAGTACTACTTGTATATGAATTTGATTGAAATAAGTGTACATAAATTGATTGTTAAATGCCGGACCATGATCTAATGATAAATGTGTTCTAAATGTGCATTTGCATATGAATGGAAATGTGAATTCTCAACTTTAATGTTGAATGCCGGATTAAGGTTCGATGATATGCGAATGTAATTGAATGAGAATATGCAAATGTGATTGATGCATTCCATTTCATGAATGCATGAAAGATAAAGGCAGTTGTGATTAGAGTAGCCAACGTGAAAAGAGCTTTAAGTTCAGTTATGCGCATCAGAGCCTCAGGCTTAATGTTGGGCCCGGGTCCCGGATCCCTATTCCTGAGGTGGCCCCTCGAGCTGTGCCGGGTAGGGGCGCGCTCCTAAACTGCGGACCCGATCCCAACATCCATACATATCGATACAAACACATACACATACATACCATCTATGAATTAAACACCCCATAAACCAAGGGCTTCATGCCATTACAAATCGAAGAAAGTATACAAGCAGTCCCAAATAACATAATACCGAAATAAGTCTAAATCCAAAATACATGAAAAAGTTTGAATTCAATAATACATGAAAATGCTCCATGATGATATGCTCGGAGGGCCAACCAAAATACTAACTTAATACAAAGCTCCTAACTAGCTTGAAGTTTCTGATGCCTTGCAAGATCAACGATCGTCTCGTTCTGCACCTGAGGAGTGAAAAGTAATGGGTTGAGCTACAGCTCAGTGGCTAATATAATTATAGCCATTGGTAACTAGCACAAATTCAAGCATATGTATGTATATATATTATATATTTACCTGCATCAATTCTATCACTCACATGTTAATCAAGTAATATACGCATTCAACATAATTAATTCAACTTACAAAACATGTCACAAATATGCTTTATAACGAACAGTCCAAGTATGCAATGCACATCACACGGCTCGAGGGTTCCATGGAAACAAAAGGAAGAAATCGAAGTTTACACCCTGAACAAAATAAGTCAATTCGGAGCTCATATGCCACAAGCGGGCAGCCGGGAGAAGGCTCTTGTCAACGTGCACGTGACGAACGAATTGTTTCCACTCTCGCCCAAACAAAAGCACATAATCATGCCCAGAATCATTTTATCAAATGATATGTTTTCATACTTTTCATTTATTCAAAATGCCATGACCGAAGTCAAGGCATAAAATGTTCAGAATCTTATACGAAATCAAAATCATTCAAATCTTACAACAAATCATTTTTACACATACATAACATATAACATATATGCACACATAGGCAAGAATTTGCCTAATCACACATTAACTATAAGTACATTACCTACCGAATATCGCTTGAGTATCCGACTCACTGCTATCCTTTCTCTTACGATTGGATCAGGTCAGCTTGGTTTCCTAAACAAACCAAGTTTCCATTCAATCAATATCTAAAAGAAAATATTCAAAAAGCTAGGAAATTAAAAGTACTAACACTAAAAGTCTACACTCGACTTCCACCTAAAATTCCGAACCCTTAGAGGCAATTTCCAAACTTCTCTTCTTCATACAACTTGTAGCCTTCTATTTCTAGTTCATAACAAATCCAAAATCACCTCATTTAGACATCTATAGCAAAAGATATGTCCAAAATACCAAAATTCATCTTTGCTAAAAACAGGAGGCTCGCCGCGGCGAACGCCCCTGCTCGCCGCGGTGTGCACGCAAGTGTGCGCCACGGCGTGCACCATTTTCTCGCACGTCGCTACGTGCTCTTTCTCGCACATCATGGCGTGCTCCTCCTCACACATTGCGGTGAATATAAATTTGCACATCGCGACGTTGCACGCCTTCCTCGCTTGTCGCGGCGTGTCCATACGCACGTCGCGACGTGCGGGTCTGGAGAACGTCTCCAAACCTGATTTTCCAGCATTTTCTAACTTCAATCCTTCCCTTAATCACATGCAACACATCTAAACCTTGATTCAAGTCCTATACTACATTTCTAACCCATTAACAACTTAAAAA
>JANITW010000009.1:4967834-4978392 GCA_027564335.1 Erythroxylum williamsii
ACCACCCCTCCTTGACATGCCTTAAGCTCTCCCACCTAAGTGGTCTTCCTATTTTGCCCCCAAACATTTTTACCCTTTAATTTTCACTGAAACCACAATTATCCACTAATCCTCTCAATTTAATCAAACCAAGGCATAAACACATAATTATTACAATTCATGCTTAATAACATCATAAAAAAAAATTCGAGGTCCAACACTTAAAGTTTAATAAGCTCGGTATCCCTAACGAATATGAGACAGTTATCAGTGAGGCCGATATGGGATAATTATCAATGAGTTTGGTATCCACAATAGATGCGGGATAGTTTAGGCATTCGATTAAAACAAAATAACAAATAAAAAGTGGGTCTCATGTACACTACATATGCATGATATGAATAATTATAATGTGTTGAATTTAAAATGTGAACTGATTGATTAAGTGTATGTGATCCAATGTGATTATTAAATAAATGATATGAATTATATGTTATGTGATTGGGTGAGCTATTGAGGATGGTCACTCACTAAGTTCGTAAAACTTACTAAAAATTTGTAAATATTTTTCAGACTCGGAAGAGTACCTCGTTAGACAAACGAGAGTATACTTACTGCATGCAACTAAGGGATAGAGGTTAGGAACAGTTTGCTTCTGCATTTATACTTTTTTATTTATGTATTCTGCAACTTTTGTAAAATGTGTATTTGAATATGTTTTTGCATGTAATAGCTTTCCATATTGGAAAGGTTTGTAAATGAAAATGAATTGGAGTGTAGTATTAACAAATGTGATTTTTATGTTATGAAAGAAAAGATTAGGCCCGATTTTGATTACTAATTTTCGCGTACGCGTCTGAAATTTTTTAAAAAAAAACTTTTATATTGAGTTTTGAATGTTTGATCGTTTTAGCATGCCAACCTTGTGGGATTCGCACTCGGACATCACTTAGGATGTTGAGTACGTGTCTGGCGAGAGTGAGGTGCTACAAATATTGCATAGGATGCACTCTCTTTGGACACGAAGGAAAGTTGGAAACTTTAATCTGCTTGTAATATTGGTTTATAAATGTTATATTTTGTCATGTTTTAATTCTTATGAACTTCCATCAATGTTGTAATTAAGTTTAAGCTTAATAGCTCAAAACTCTTTGTAATGTTGTATTAGCTTCGCCTATAGTTAATACAATTTATTCATTTTTAAAAAAAGTCATATTAGAAAATTAAATTAAATTTTTAAAAATATTATCTAGATTAGATAATACATTAATTAGACTTAATTCAAGTTTAATATACAATTAACAACATTTTGGTTTAGTTTACCAAATCAAACTGCCATGGTTTAAATCTTTAGCCTTGACTTAATTGTCACCCAAGCCAACACGATTGAGCTTACTTGTACCCTAACATAAATGCATCTATCTGACGTGATTGTGAGGTCTCAATCTAATTGTCAAATTAAAAAAGTTGTTGCAAGAGTTAAAAAGACACATAGAAAGTGAAATTACAAGCCCTTCCTTCAATTGTTGCGAAGATGAACATTGAAGGCTGTGTCGTATTTATAAAATCTAAACGACGTAAGACATAAAAGAAAAACTGTAAAATTGACGTAACATAACGTTGGTCATACCTTCTACAGAATGTTAGAGATAAAGACTGTACGCACGCTGCAAAGAAGAGGAATGTTTATCCTTCCTCCTCTTTTTTCCTCTCGTTCTTTAATATATGCTTTCCTTCCTCCTCTCCTCTGCTTCTTCTCTTTCTTTATCTATCCTGATTTCCTTCCCCTTCTCCCACAGTTTGCCCCCAGCTTCTGATTCTTCGATAAACTTCACAATCAAAACCCCTGATTTCTGGTACTGTCTCTTTCTCACTCCCCCTTTCCTCTGAAACTAAGTAGAATTTTGTTGATTGTACTTCTTCCGTTGTTTTGGTTTTCTGTCATTATACAGACTCGTTTATCCATGTCTTGAAGTCGGATTACGACCTGGGTTTTAAATTAGAACGCAGAATTACATGACTGTCTTGATCTTTAAAGGTTTGGGCTGTCAATATTCAATTGAAGATTCTCCAGACTTTGATTAGTTATTTCTTATCTTGTTTCTCTTCCCGACATATCAGGAGGGATGGTCTTGCTGGGCTCCAAGTTTCTTTTTATGACAGCCATTATACTTGTATGATATATTTTCCTGCTACGTGTCTTTCACCCGTCTTTCTTCTTCGTTCGAGGACATGAGGGATATCGACTTGTTTTTGGAGAAGGAGAGGCATTTCATGTTATAAAAGCTGATGAATTTTGATACCAAGTCCAGGTTCATCTTTTTTTGGTCTTTTACCGGAAAGTTGGTTAATCCATTGAGTCCGTTTTGTCCAAGTTGTCGGCGGGTTAGGAAGTGAATTTTGTCTTCGAGTGGCTTTCAGTTAACTAAAGTTGTCTTTAGGTCGGGTCTCTATTCCGTGACATAGGTAGTCTGATAGTAAGTTGCGCCTATAATGCCATGAGAGGAGATGGAATGCTGAGAATCATGCCTTTTTACATTGATTCATAGAACACGACACTTGATTACATTGCCATAAGCTTTTACCTTCTTGTTATAATCTCTTTTCTTTTGATAATAATATTAAGTTACCAAATAGAAAAGTTGTCGCCTTTTGGTTAAACGTTCTTATAATACAGGTTCGCTAAAGCTTGTGGTATTTTTAGCACAAGTCGTGCCTTAGGCAGCTGATAGATATGGACTATATATCTCATGAGCATGATCTTGATGGTTTTTATTGGAGAGTTGCACAAATTTGACCAAAAGCCAACGACACTTTCTTTTCCACAAGAGGGTGGCTGGTCTGGTCTGGTCTGCTAGAACAGTGTTTGCTTTAACCTAAGCCAATGCTAATACGTAAAAGAAATGTCAATCTGGAAGTTAATTTATTATATTTCAAACATGATCTCGAGCTTTTCTTTTTATTATGATTATCCTGCTTTCATGGCATGCGTTGTTGGATACCTTGAACCAAAACAATCATTTACAAATAATGCAACTTGTAATTTGTCGTTGGTATCCCCTTATCCATTGGTGAATGGTGATGCACCTTGGCTATGCTATTTATAGCCGAGCCAAGTTGCACTCTTTCAGTTGTCTTTTATGCTTAAAACTTTAACTAGGTTGTTAGTTAAAATGAAACAATCTGGTTTGGCATATGGTTTCAGGTCTATAAATACGGCCTCTGGAGCAGGACGCACGACGGCTATACAGCAATATATAGAAACTACACTTCATGAGCATGAGCTAGAAGATAAAGTTTCACCAGAGATGTGGAACTCGTCGTCTCAGTCACTTGGACATTCTAATAAAAGTTCCTCCAATGGTTTCGACTGCAACATTTGCTTGGACTGGGTTCAGGACCCAGTAGTCACACTCTGTGGTCATCTCTATTGTTGGTCCTGCATCTACAAATGGCTTCATTTCCACACTTCCTCTTCCACCCAAAATCTAGATAATTACAAGCGACAGCAACAATGCCCCGTGTGCAAAGCAGAGATTTCTCAAGCATCCCTAGTTCCAATATTTGGCCGCGGCCAAGCCACAAAACCCTCCAAAAACACAACTCCTGATCTGGGTCTAGTCATTCCAAGAAGACCTCTTGGTCCTGTGTCTCAACTCAATGTTCCAAGATTACCTTCTTCCGGTACTATCAGTCCGCACTTAACACGCCAAACTCGA
This sequence comes from Erythroxylum williamsii, assembly GCA_027564335.1. Lineage (NCBI taxonomy): Eukaryota > Viridiplantae > Streptophyta > Magnoliopsida > Malpighiales > Erythroxylaceae > Erythroxylum > Erythroxylum williamsii. The sequence goes on from JANITW010000009.1 coordinate 4,971,533, forward strand.
CATTACCACTCGTCGGCCGGCAGTTATCGTGGTTCGTCAGAAGTGGGGTCAGACATGCTCAGTCCATCGATAGGGATGTTACGTGAAATGCTATATTCAAGGGTATTCGGTAACTCTGCGACCAATCTATACGTGTCTACGAATTCGTCTCCTCTAGCCCAAGAAACTTCAAGAACAAGAAGGCTTTTACAGCAGGCAGAGAGGTCTCTCAACAGAATAAGCTTTTTTCTGTTTTGTTGCGCGTTTCTGTGTTTACTACTCTTTTGAAATCATATTGTGTTTAGATGTTTATATTCAAAAACGAAAGATTAACCCTTGTAGATCGGTCGTTCTTACGACATGATCAGTTGGATCAGGTGTATAAAGATGTACGTCGCATATATTACATATCCTTCGCGAATAAAACTCAATTATGAGAAAGGAAAAGAAAAGAATGAAAGAAATCCTCTCGTTTCCCGTACTTCTTTCCTTTGCTTATCCTTCCAAATTACACTATTCGATAATAAGCTGCTTACTCTTTCTTTGATGAGGACAAGCAATGCAAATGCTTGGCATATTATCGAGAATAGTTTCTATCATTTAGGGACAAGAAAATGTAAAACCCCCTTTGAAAACAACAAGAGTCTTAGGTTCTGTTTGGCTGTTGGCTGATCAGTTATTTTTTAGCTGATTGATTTTATTAAGAGCTATTTAATTTGTTTGATTGTTGGTTGGTTGAGTTGGCTGATTTAACTCAACCAACTAAAAATTAGAAGCTCCTTATAAGTAACGTTTAAGACAATCAGTTGATTACCCTTTCCAATAATGCCAAGTTCGCCCTTAAGTTTTGCCCAACCTCATTACCGTCTTACTCTCGTTTTCTCTAGATTCTTCTTCCTTTCCTTGGCTCTTATCTTACATCTCTCACAGCTCTCACCTCTTAACTAGATCAGTTGTCGGTTTCGAATATGTGTAACTTGCATGAGAAACCAAAGATTGATCTGTGTAGCTCTCACGGTTTCCTCTTTTCTTGTTTCCATTTTTGATTGTATTTTACATGTTTCTTTCTTTTTGTTTGGATGTCACGACGGTGTCAATCACACTAGCCTCTTCTTTCTGACGGTATCCCATGACAGCGATTAACGACGGTGACTTAACCAGGGTTTGTTTTCCAGTTCGTGATCAGAAAAATATCCTTAATCCTCTTCTCTTTCCTTCCCTTCTCTCTATTTGAACATGTAATTATATGTTTATTGTGCTGGCATACTTGGTTTTTGAAAATTCATTAACTTAACTTGGTTATTGATTCAAGAGTTTTTGTTGGATGAAAGTTAACTACTTGATTAAAAGTCCAAGACTAAAAGAGATTGGGAGTGGCTTCGTGTTTTTCTTTTAAAGCTTGTTTATTTTGAACTCTGAAGCTTATGAAAAACTAACTTAGTTCTTAAAATTGTGTCATTACGTATTAAAGCTATTTGGGGTAATAGATGGGCTTGATATACAACTGGTGGAATGAGTTGGAGATTGTTCTGAAATTGTGTCCTAGGAGTGCAGATGGTTTGGTGCCAAAATTGTTGTTTGAATAGCAATTTCCATATGTTCGTAACCTTCTATGTTTCCTTTCTTTTCAACAGTTTTGACTATTACTTTTCTTCTTCGCTTCAATTGTCATTTTGTGTATTTGTTATTCTTTACATTGCTTAGATACCTAGAGAATACTTGGTGTATCTGAAATTTGAGTACCTTCAGTAGAGACATTACAAATATAGGTAGATCAGTTGTTATACCCTTTAGTTTGATTCTTTTGCTAGGTAAGCTTTATTCTTTGTTTTAGTTTTGTTGGCCTTGTGATCTGTCTTTGATGAGATTGTTGGGCCACGAAGGTTTTGAAATTAAGGTCAAAAGAGAAGATTTCTTCAGAAGGTTATATAGTTTGAAAGCTATGCATATTTTTGGAATGAATGCAACCTTACATGCTACAGAGGTGCTCTAATTTTCAAACACATTGCTCAGGTTAAACAATTATTAGGTTTTCCATGCAAAGTACTTGGTTTCCTTTGGTATGTTATTCTTGTACCACCTTGTTACTTGTTTCTTTACGTAAATGGAGAATAATTCATAAAATGTGTTCTTTTGATTAGATTTTCCAAAATTTATTGCCTTTGAGGAAGTGAGAGTGGATCTCTTTGACCAAAAGGGATTCTTAATCATTAGCTTTTATATTCTTTTTACTAAGAAAACTTTATACATAGTCCTAATTGCTTTTATCCCTAACCCACCTTAGATTTTAGGCTTGCACACATCCACCCACTTGACTTTGACCTCATTATTGTTAGTTTAATACATTATGTCCTTATCATTATCTAACAACATGTGACTTATTTATAGGCTAGGAAACCCCTTTGTAGAGAAACAGGTGGAAATAAACCACTAATCATCGACCCAAGGTGATAGTAAGCATGAAAGGTGTGTCGAGTTAATGATGTTAACCAAATCCTAAATGGGAGGCAACCCATGAAATAGTTTAGGTTTTATTTTTAAATTTCTACTTCATTTTGTTTCTATTTTGATGTTAAAATAGGGTTTTATTAAGTTTTGATGTGTTTTAGATTAGAACATTAAGCACCCTAATGATATTGTGCATAATTATTATGTTAGGGTATGCGTGTTAAGGGTTCATAACTTTAAGTGTAATATTTCTTGAGTTTGTTCATCTATTTTTCATGTTGCACACATTTATAAAGAGTTACACGCTCTTTGGACACACTTATGTAGACTTACACAGTTAGACAGATGTGCGTATATTGGACTATATAGGTTCGCGAAAGATTGCAAGTTAGTCACCTACATAGTAATGTAGCAGATTGTGTAAGTCTTCAATAGCCCTTAAATTTGCCCTAATCCCTTATTTTTCTCCCTTTTTCTTTTTTCTCTTACTCCCCTACTGTAACCCTCTCAATCACCTAGCCAAATTTTTACATTTTTCTTGCAAGTTAGCAATAACTAAGTAAATATTCTTGTTGATTTCACTTGTTTATGCATGAATAATTGGGTGTTTTAGAATTTTTAGCCCCAAACACTAGATCTAGGATTTTGAAATTCTATAAAATTTTGTGAGAATTGTGGATAATTGTGGTTTAATAATCGAATGTCATCCATACCATATGAATTATTGCTTTAATTTGATTAATTCCATGAAATTTCAATTTGAATTGTGAAATGGTGCAATTTTTGCTCACTCATTCTTAATTTGTGATGTTTTTATGTGAAATTAGGGTTAGTTAGTTGTTTTATGGTTAATTAACGTTATTTCTTGTTTAATTTCATTTCAATTTTAGTCTTTAGGTAAATTCAACGTTTAATTCTGCTAATTTTGCATTATTGTTAAAGTATATTTGTTAATTTCCAATTTTAAAGCTAATTTCATAATTTTGTAATTAGGTTAGTTTCATTTGTTAATTACAAAAATTTTAATTTTAATTTTGTAATTAATTAGGATGTTAGTTCTAATTATTTTATTTTATTTTATTTTAATTATTTATTTATTTGTGTTAATTTATATTTTATTTTTATGTGTTTTAATTCTATTGTTTGTTCGTTTTCATGTTTCATAATTAGTGAGCGTAAGAAATAAGTGTGGGAAAAGGGTATGTTTGTAATTTATATGCATATTTCTCACATTTATTTAAATTTTCAGATACAATGACAAGATCTCGATGAGAAAAGTAGGTCCCAAGGAAGCGATAACTAGGAGAGGGGTCCTCTAGAGACCTAAGAGGAGCTCGCTCAATTCATCCACCCGATCGATCTCTGATGCTACTCTTCAATGCAATGACACATGAGCAGTATAAGAGGCTCAAATAGAAGACATTCGTGAAAGGTTACAACTTTGATTAAGAGGCACTTAGGCAAGTCAGTTTGGTCCAATGCTCTTGGGACCTTATAGAAGTTGAATCTTAGTCTCAATTCTTTGAAATCATTGAGCCCTCATAATGGGAGTTAACACTTGAGATGCTCTCCACATTCTTTGTGGAGAAAGGAAGACACGCATGGGATCGATCGAATGCCATATAGATACAGTTGCTAGTCTGAATGAGTTATTTAGAATTCTCTATCACGATGGGGTTATACAACGTAGAGTTTGTAGGGATGTAAGTTTAATTAGACTTGTAGATAAACTTCCCATATGTGATGTCTTCTCAACAATTCTAGTGAATAATCAGTGATGACAGGGATTATGACCCGAGTAGATCCAAGGCATCGTCGCTGCAACACCCAGCGCTTAAAAATATACATGGAACTCTGAGCCACACATTGAGTATACAGTGAGATAGCTATGGCATTGTGGGGAACTTGGATATGTTTTATCTTTGGAGTATGAGTGATAAGATACCAATCTACTTGGGGCATACATTAGCCCAGTTTATCAAGTGTTAGAGCAAAGAAAGGATAACCAACACTATCTATATGGGACCTGATGTAACTACACTTGCATAAAGGACAAGGTCTTTGATAGATTATCTTCGATGTGACTGATGGGTAATATGGTAGCTTTAAACCTCCAGGTGTTGAAGCATATGCATGTAGTATGAATATGATGGGGGACTACAGGCAATATATATAGACTAATTGGAGTTCTTGACGAGCCAACAACACTGGGAAGAGCTAGAGAAGAGCCAACCATAGTGGAGCAAGCATCGCAGCCGTAGTCATAACCATCCCAAATGAGAGGAGCAGCACACGAGGAGGAGAGTAAAGAGGCACCCAAAGTGAGGACAACATATTGAGGGAGTGGTGGTTAAGACAACTCATGGGTACTCAATGCACTATCTGAGTACAGTAGGTGGAGATGGTGGAACGAATAGGCCAAGTAGGGGCTTCTATTAGATGGATGGGGGATTTAATGTTGCTCATAGCAAGTTATTATGGAATAACTTTTCAACCTCTATTATCTGGAGCAGTTATGTCATCATCAACTTCTCCACATTTCAAGGATCAACAACCTGAGAACTCTCCATCGATGGATAGGCCAGAGTCACAACAAAGATGGAGATGCTTAATTTTGGTTTTCTCTCTATTTGTATATTTTTCTTGTTTTCTTTCTATTGTTATTTATTTTGTCTAAACATTAATTCAATGTATTTTCATTCATTTTATTTCCATATTTCTTAGTTATTTTTTGTTATTTTATTTTATTTTATCTTTTTAATCCCTTTCATTTATATTTTATAATGATTATTGTCTTTAGTATTAGATGGATCCCTTAATGAAATCATAATGTTGAAATTCTTACTACTTAGGGAAGTACTGAATCCTTACACTTTCTCTTCCTTTTTATTCATATGTTCTTATATTGTGTAAATTGGGAAAAATGTACAATTTTAAGTGTATGGAAGGAGATTATAAATGTTTGTTATTAAATTTTATTAACTGATATCTTGAATTAGTGAAATATGTCCATAAATACTTGAATCATTATTGATTATTGAATTGAGTTAGTATGAAAAAGGATGAAAGTTAAAATAAACTTGCTTTTATAAGTTATGTGTTTAGAATCATTAAGATAGTTAATTTGAGTGAAAAATGCAAATTATTTATGCACATAAGACCTTTGTGTGAGCTTTCGAGTCTAAGAGTAAATTCATCAATATTTAGGCTCTTTTATTCTTTCATTTGAGTTATCATACATATTTGAATAATTGTAAAACTTACTTTTATTATACATATTGAGACCATAGTTATTAAATTAGAAATATGAATGTGATAAATGCACTTAGATTTAACAATTGTTTAACCTTTTTTTATAATTACTCTACCATATTTTATCCCTCGAGAGTAACCAATTGTGAGCCTTAGCCTTTTTCATTGACTATAACCCTAATATTAGCTTTACCTTATTTTTCTTTGAAGACTTTTTATTAATTTGAACCCTGAAGATTATTTACAATTACATGATTGCTTGAAATTTGATTTTTGAAAAGATCCAATACTTCTTTAATTATGGTGCATGATGAAAGCTCAAAGATTATTTTTAAAAAATTGATTATGGTACCAATGGATTCTTGTTATGACAAACCTATATTGTGAAGACTAAGTTTCTTGTAATCTTATATGTGGTGGAGATATGATAATATTGCAAGCTTACGGTTAAGAGGTCCAATATGTATTGATTTCCAAATTCTTATACTTTTCACTTTAAACACTTGAGTGCATTGAGTGAAATCTTAGTGAGGGTGTAAAAAATTGCACTTTTGATTTCAAAAAGATTATTGATTTGATTATGATTGATATTGACTTATGAAGGTTAGTTTTAGGATAACTTGATTCTACTCGTATGTTAATTTGATTAATATGAGATGATGATTTGGAGTATGGATAGATAGGTTGAAGTTAATAAGGGATGGATGTTTTAGATTATGATTTGCTTGAGCACAAGCAAAATCTTAAGTGTGGAAATGTTTGATAAATGCTTATTTTATTATATCTATATACCCATATTTAATTTGATTTGCTTGATATTAAATAATTTTGTACTATTTTTAGTGCTTAATTCGCTTCAAGTGCATTTATAGGCGATAATTGACTTCTTAGACTAAAAGTAGATGAATTCGGATGAAATAATAGCATGTAACGAAGATTTGAAGCAACTTGAAAATACATAACTGTGTATAATGACTATATAAGTCTCTATAAATGTGTGAAGATTTGAAGAATTTTATTTATGGTCATGTGTAATTACACGCCCATGTATATTAATATACATGGCAGTGTATGTGAAATCACAAGGATCAATAATCTTCTTGTTCTGCACCTGAGAAGAAATAGTAGGTTGAGCTATTAAGCTCGATGGCTAATATATTTATAGCCATTGGCAACAAGCC
>JANITW010000009.1:5005522-5018226 GCA_027564335.1 Erythroxylum williamsii
GAAGAAGAAAGGAAAAAGAAGATAGAAGTGGGAGGGAGATGTCGGGTGAGTTTATATTTAAAAAGAATTTACCGACGAAATTACTGACGGAGATTTTCGTAGGTAAATTCAAAAAAAATTTATATCGTCAATAATTCCCGCCTTTTTACCGACGGAAAGAAAATTTTCGTTGCTAAATTCATTTACCAACGGAATTTACCTACGGAATTTTCCGTAGGTAAACTCAAAATTTTTTATTCCGCCAAAAATTCCTTCCATTTTTAGCGACAGAACATATACAGTCGCTAAATTTCGTCGCTAATTTTCCCGCGACAAATTTCCTCCAAATTTAGCGACAAGTATTAGTACCATCGCTAAATTACTCAATTGTAGCAACGGAAATATGCTTTCTGTCGCTAATTTTTCAACGGTATATTTTTCGTCGAAAATTTATTACCGACGGCTATATTGTTCTGTCGCTAATGTCCATTGCAAATTTTGCCGGAATAAATTTCCTCCAAATTTAGCGACGAATATTAGTACCATTGCTAAATCACTCAATTTTAGCGATATTTCTGTCGCTAATTGCCGACGAAAATTTTTCTGTTGTTAAGTTTCCGTCGCTAATCTATATTTTTCTTGTAGTGAAGGTTGTCAACCTTTTTCTTGTATGTGTTGCTAACATATAAATAAACCTACAATTTAAAAATATGAACGAATATTGATTATGAACATAATTAGAAAATAAATCATAATAATATTACAGAATATAATTTACCCAAGTAGTTGATTGCATAGAGTCTAGTTGATGTCAATATAGTATGTCATCACTGGTATACAACCTTTGTTTTGGTTATCAACTATCCACATGTTCAATGTGATGGCAATCTTTCCTTAAATACTTGACAACATTTTTGATATTCTTTCTTTTGATCCTTATATATCTTAAAAATATCTTTCTTTAAGGTAGTATGAGTTGGGATCTTAAAGGTTAGCTGGAATGAGGAAAGTAACATCCTAAATATTTTGCCATCAATAATAGAAAGTAGATGCTCATCACCATTAACTGTATTAGTTATCAAAAACCATGATCTATTGCTACCATAAGCTGTAGAAGTTATTTCATTTTTCTCCCTCATTAGGTTATGGGTAAAAAATAACCTTTAGATATGATCTTCTTTCTATTACACAACTCCATATGTCTCTTTAAATGATAGGCTTCATATTTTAAACTCTTGACCAACATCTTGTGACAATATTTACAATCTACCTTCTCTACTCCAGCCATTGATCCAGTCTCGTTAAAGTGATTCCAAACATCTCTTCTTTATGAACCTGGTCCTTCAATATGAATTGTTTCTTCACTTGGTACCAAATTAAAAGTCTATACTAATATACTCTTCAGTTCCAAAGTAGAACTCTCCATTGAAGGAATATGCTCATCCATTTGAAACAATCAACATAAACGAATATATAAGTTATACGTGGACATTTACTTGCATATATATATTTTGATAAATATTTAACAATCAAAATGATGATGATGATAATCATGATTGTAATGTACATCACTTTTGAAGCATGTTTGAATTAAGTTTCTTATAATGATGGTGATTATGATGTATATTATTTTTAAAGCATGATTGAATCAAGTTTCTTATTATAGTTGTTAATGGACCATAAAGTCTCTAACACTCTACCATTGTTTCTTATATGAAATCAAAATCCTCCAAGCTTTATCGTGTAGACGAGGAATATACCATTATAATAAAGATGGTGAGAAAAAAAAAAGAAAGTTAAATGACACACAATGAGCATCTATATGTAACATTTTTATATGTGCATTTCTTTTGCTTAGTTATTGCAATTTCCAAGCCTAAAATGCCATAGATCAAAGTAAGCTTCATCATCAGTAATAACAGGTGACATATTATCAATGCCTAATAAAAAGATCTTATATAAACCATATATGTGTTCACCATAGCCAATCATCTTTGATGATTTTATGTCTTGAATTAGACATTGAGTTAAAGATATTATAATAACATAGTTTGACGTAGATGTGTCAAAATTTGTTACATGTAGTACTTTAGTGTGAATGATATCACATTTTAATCTAATTTCACTAATATGAAAATGATATTACCTTTTAATCTAATTTCACCATGTATTTATTAGCGTTGCTTTATGACATGTATAATTAAGCTACAACATGAACATATTTATTTATTATATTCATGATAAGCAAATCTTGGCTTTATGCCAAAATGCTTATAATCTTCAAGCTATATTAATTATTAAAGCAAGTGCACAAGCACACTTAGACATAAACAATCAAGTTATAAGCCAAAAATCTACTAGCATGTGATGTTATTGTTTCACAAATCCAAGTTGATGAAGTGATGAGGCCCTTCATTTTCCAAGCTCAATGGGTATAGTCCCTTGAATGTTGTTTTTTCTAAAGTTCACTACATCAAGAGGGCCACAAATGAGGTGCAGAAAAAAAATATACTACTATAAGAAAGGAATGCATCACTTTTCTTGTGAAAAATGAGACACTTAAACATCAGGCAAGTGACCTCTCTGCAACCAATTCACATTCAGTTAAAAGATCACTAACCTTGCTCATACTAACTTGAAAATAAGAAGAGAGAACCATCTAGAGTAATAGATATTGTGACTTGTAAGTGCTATAAATTCCCAAGTTCAGGTTATAAATTGCAAATCCTCGTTCCCATCTTTTCACAACTTGAAAACATAGATTGAGCTCAAAGTATAAACAAGAAAATACTTTTTAAAGAACCAAATTCCTATCTTCAATTGATCTGGTAAAGTTGAAAAATGTTAACGAGACATAAAGGATAGGCGAATTCAGGTGAGGCGAGGAGTAAAGTTTTAACTTGGAGAATATCCTTTATTTTTTGATTGGCCTTATAAAAGAAGTTGTCCACCGTTTACGAAATGCCACACTTGCAAGTGGATAACACTTGTCCGATGTGCTTAACGCAGGATGAATCTAAGAATCACCTCCTCTTCGAATGTCATTTCGACATAACTATTTGGGACTTTTTTACATAGTGTAAAGCGACGTTGTTTAATGCATCTGAACACAACAAAATAACTTCGTTTAGGCTATGTATCTATGTCCATATCTTTCTATATATGTGTGTGTATATATACTTTCTTTTCAAATTAATTCCAAAATATTTTCACGAGTGCGCACAATATGGTGTCAACATCATACGAAAAGTTGTAGTCAGTGCATTGATTCATCTTAATGGCTAGAAAAAGGTTGAATCATTTTGGTCAAAGCCATAGGAACCACTATAAATGACAGACACAAGTATATGCATATAAAGTAAAATTCGTAAGCATAATATGAGTGAGAAAGCAGGTCGGCATGAATGATGCCGACAATGCACAACATGGCAATAAGCAATAGGCAGACACGCTCGGGATGGCTGCTATAGTGCTATGCTTATCCGAGACCATACAAATATAATTGACCAAGACGTAAAGAAATGAAGGAAATGATATTGTTGGATAGGCTAGAAAAAAATGCATGGTCTATATCTTTGACTTGCCTAAGCAGGTCCCTGTAATATATTACATAGGAAAAATTCCTTATATGTATACAACGCTTTATAATCTTTTTGACTCAAATTAATTTAATTTACATAATATTTATAAACTGATATTATTAAAAATAGTGTCTTTATTACGTAAGGATAAGATTGTATACTATTAGACTTCTCATATCTTGCGTTCAACTAAGTATCGAGGATGACTTAAAAGTTGGTATTACAGTACTCAAAATAGAGAATGATATTTTTGGTCCTTTTATTATATTTAATTTTTTAAAATCAAATGATTATACTAATCATTTTGGTATTTAAGAATTTATTATTGGACAGTAAACAATTAGAAAGTTAGTCTTCCATATACTTCTTCAGGCTCCAAGAAGAATGGCAGCTATCTCTTTTCGTCATCTTGGAAATGGAGGTGAATAGTGCATAAAACAGCTGTTGTCTTTTTTATTCCACATAAAACCGAAGATGAATAATGAATAAAGAACACGCTCTCCTTTGCAAAACCGACCAGGATTATGGGTCAGCGCCCTTTTTTCTCTCGTTTCTTCCCTCCTCTTCCAACAGCCGACACTTTCCTCCTTTCTATTCAAAAAGCTACGTTGCTCTCCTCACAAAAGGTGAAACAACTAGGTTTTAAGGAAAAAATGGGCAGGTGTCTGTGATCCTCCAGCCCTTCCACGTTTTCATTGTCTAACCTTTTAGCAGCCCTCACACACTCACGATTTACACTCCAGCCGACCACACACCCCTTCCTTATAATAAAAACTAGGTTTGTTGAGGAATGGGACAGGTGTCTTCATCTTGCATTATCCCATTGCCCTCCTCCTTACCATCACACGCCATCCTTCATATAATAAAGATAGGTTAAATATGAGAGTGGGACAGCTGGGTCACGTGAGATGCATTCCATTCTAGCTGCCTCTTTTCTCTCTTGGTCCACATTTCCAGCCCCACTTCTCGTCACAAAACATGTTCTTTTCATGTTCAATAGCTAGTTTAAATAAAGAATGGCATCAAGGTCTGTTTGTGCTCCTTTGAGTATACACCGGTGTAGGCTTAAATTGACTATAGCTCAGCTTGTGGGCCACGCCTCTTAATTTACAAATGGGAATCGAATCGTCCTCTAATGACACCTTAGTATTATTCACCTCCATGGTCCACATAAACTCTAGATTTAGCTCCCAATAGACTGGTTCTCTGAAGTCGAAAAACTTTAGCCATCCATTGAATGATAAAATCTCTTGTACATATCAACCTCTATCAAGCTATCCCAATCTGTGAACCTTGGTGCCTCTAACTGTTACGTCTTAAAGGTCTAGCGGTGCTGCTGTTGTGCCTTTATAGCAAATGGTTCTCTTGTGGCACCGTTGGAAAAGCTAAATGTGACGGTAGTGGTGGTGGTGCGCCTATAGTTATGGCTGCTATTCTATAATGTGTGTTTTTTTGGAGCAATCACTCATAAAGTGTAGTAGAAGTATCAAATCCAGCTTCTCTTTTGTAGGGACGATACGACGAGTCTCCTAGGTAGTCTTGACGGGTCTCCTACTCTTACCCTAATTGTAATCTATGAAAAAAGATATGAATAATCACTTTTAAAAGACAATAATTGACACAAAAGTATAAATAAATGTAAAACAAGAAGTAAAGACATGAAAGATGATAATGTAACATCAAATGACGTATTAATATAACCTATAATATTCCCACGTTCAGGTTTCTATTATTCATGCATGACATGGGTTCATGTTGATTGAACTAAATGCGAGGGATGAAACAGAAAAGGCAGGAATTAGAAACGGGGCTTATATAGTGGCGTGTAGGTCTCGTAATGGAAGGTGGTATATTTTATTTCTTTCTGGCTCTTTGAGCACGATGCTGTATTATACTTACCTGAGGATGTGTTTTAGAACATATATAGGGATTTTAATTGTTACATGAGACAAAAGGAAGAGGAATTAAATACAATTTTGTGTGTAGATATTAAAGTACTTTTTTTGTGTATTTTGGAACAATTGTATGATATCTTCTAATTTTACTAAATAAAAATTAATATGTATTTTAATTTTCTTAGAAATATTCTAAATATTTATTAATAAATATATAAATTTATATTTTAAATAAACTTTAGTAAGTAACCATATAAATAAATATATAACATTAGTAAATACTTTTTAATACATAGAAGACTGGAACTATAGCAACAGCTCTAGATGTTGCATATGTAAGACATTATTGCAACATTTTTTTTAATTTTGTTGTCTTTTCTTATACGTAGCAGCAAATTAATATTATTTGGATTTTTATTATTATAAAGGTAATACTTTAAAAATTGTTGCTTTAAATTATCTTTTAGCAGCACATTTTAAACTATTGAAAACTTCTCTTTGCCTAAAGTACTTTTTGCTGTCGTGAATACACAAACAATTCAATCATATTTAAAAAGATAAGTAAAATAAAGACAAACTTAAAATAAAAGGAAACAACGCAACCTAAACCAAAATCGTAAACTAAAACTTGGAGAAAATCAAGATTAAGAATTAGGACTTGTCATTATCTCTATTTGTTCCCCTTTAGTTAATTGATTCAATTTATGCTTGGCCTAAGATTTTCTAAAATTTTAGCTACTCTCTCTCAAGGCGCAAATATCAACATTTGATGCTATTGTTGGTTCCTCTTTGATTGCTTCTTATTGGGGCTCTGGGGTGCTTGACAGGTGGATGGTCGAGACGTGGCTAAGTTATTGCCCTTCTTATTCTTAATAGCAATATACGCCTGAGAATTTCGGAACCCTATATAATGGAGCTCTAAAATTTTAGTGCATCTTAAATACGATACATCAAACACATCAGGGTTAACAGTGCACACACTATCCACATTAAGATTGTAAAACGAAGCCAAAGTAGTAACAATGTAAACTATACCAAAATATGAGCTTGTCTTATTAATGTAACTCATCATAGACCTAAAAATATGATATAGGGTATTTACTTTAACTTTGTGATCTATGCACCAAAGAAAGAAAAGTTATTTAGCCAAACATTTATTGCTTTCAATTTTATTAAAAACAATTAAGTACATAAATTTGTGAAGCAGTAAGTGCTCAATGCTACGAATTAAAGTGTTAGGTAGAATTAAAAGTGTTAGATAGAATTAAAAGAGTTTTCACCTGTAATGTTTTTCCAATAATAATCCCCAAAAAAATTCATCATGGTCATCTAAAACTTTCATGTTAGACAAGTTAAAAAGCGCACGAATGATAGTATAATCAAGCTTATAAGCATGACTACTTATTCTAAACCAGAATGTGTGTATTTTAGGAATATAGCACACAGTGGTGAAAAATTCTACTATCATCATTGGGTATATCGATACATCACAACGAATTATACGACCCCAACCAATATTTGCAGCTAATCATTCAATGTTATGCCTCAAACCTAAAGTTTCTAACAATTCAAAATCAAAGTATCTAGGAGGCAATAATTCTCTATCTTTAAGGTCCCAAAATCTCATATCTTCTTCTTCCAAAAAAATTGGTAATAGGGTGCGAAAATTGGCCACCAGATCAATTTTACTTTCTTCAGAGACTTGAAGGTGCAATTGATCGATTGGTTTCTGGGCGGCAGGCTTCTTTCTAGCCATTGAAGAAGAAAATTATGCAAAAATAGGCAAAAGAGAGGTAAGCCCATTTTAGAGAGAGAAAGAAATAAAAACTCATCAAATCCTTGTATTCTTGAATGGGTAATGTGAAATAAGTGTAAAAGAAGTGATTAATGATGGAAAAATACCAAGGTTTGGGAGAAAGATGAAAGATTTTTGAAGTTAGGGTTAGTGAGAGTCGAGTGTAGAGAGAGAGAGTCAGAAAGTGAAGAAAGAAAAAGAGTTTTTAAAATCTTCTGTCGAAAGATCCCACAATCGTGGAAATCCCTATGATTTCCATGATTGTGGGTTAAGGCTCCATAAGGTTACTAGAAAATCTTCCCATGCTCGTCAGAAATAGGCCCATTCCCACATTTATAGGAAACATCCCAATTCCCACGAATGTGGATTATCCAACTTTTCCAACTTCTTAGCCTTCTTCTAAGCTTAGCATGTAGTCCCAACATTCAATCAACCTACCAACACGTCAAAATTAACTAACCAATAAGAAATTTTAAAAGGAAACAAGTTAAAACTCAAACAAAATTCAAACCAAATATAATCAAAACCAAACAAATCAAACAAATAGGTCAGCAAAAAAAAGCTAAACATGCTAAATTAAGTTCATTAGCTTGACCATTTCACATGTATTCATGAAGGAGTAGAAGAATGTGAGTATGTCCTCCATAGTATGGCTTGCATTTATGTTCATTGACCTTGAATGCTTCACCTTTGTCATTTTACAACTCCAAAGCTCCATAGGGAAACACTTGAATAACTTGAGGGGTCCACTCTCTCTTGACTTGAGCTTTCAAGGAAATAATCGAAGTCATAAATTAAACAAAAGCACCAACTCCCTACTCTTGAACTCCTTCTTGATGTGAGAATCATGCCACTTCTTTGTCCTTTCCTTGTACAACTTGGCATTTTCATAAGCATCAAATCTCAACCCTTCTAATTCAGTAAGTTGTAACAATCTCTTCTCACCTGCTAGCTTCCAATCCATGTTTAACTTCCTAATGACCCAGTAGGTGCAATGATCCAACTCCAAAGGTAAATGGCATGCCTTGCCATATACAATTCTACATGGAGTAGTTCCTATAGGTGTCTTAACAAATATTGTGTAAGCCAAAAAGATGTCATCTAGCTTCAACACCCAATCCTTTCTTGAGCTACTCATTACCTTCTCCGAAATCTTCTTCAACTCTTTGTTCACCACCTCCACTTGGCCACTGGTTTGGGGGTGGTAAGGAGTTACCACTTTATGATGAACATTATATATTTTCAAAAGAGCCTCAAATGATTTATTGCAAAAATGGCTCCCTCCATCACTTATAACCGCTTTGGGCACTGTAAAGATCCTTTTGATAAACTTTTGAACTACGTTGCCATCATTAGAGAGTCTTCAATGATACATAAAGTAATGAGATTCTTAGGATAAGATCTAATATCACTTGTACTAGATATGACTTAGTCAGTCTAGTGGGAGTTGACACTTTGACCATACTTTAAACCAAGTGGGGTATAGATGGTGAAAGGACGAATTATATGGGAACATTACATATGGAAGGGTTTGTTTTCAAACTACTAAATTTTTCGGTCAATTGGGGATCATGATATGTTATTAGATACCACTCTTGACTTACTTGAATTAAGTGTTAATTCAAGTGACCAACATAATGGGGAACCTAATGGGTCACACATATAGGAGATCCAAAGGATGAATAAAATGTTCTTGAATGGTGATTCAAGATATGAGAGAGTATTTTGGGATTGTATAATGATGTGGTCATGGTAGAAAACATTGCATAGAATAGATTAGAAACAAATGTTGTTGGTTGCCAATTTGGTCACTAACTTCCTACAATTTCCATCAATGCATGCTATTAATAGTTATTATCTTCCCTTAACTTCCATTAATGCATGCTATTGATGACCATTAACTTCCCATAACTTCCTATTAATGATGGGGTTATGGGAGGCCAAAGAGGGCAAAAAATAATCATCATTTTTGTGCATCTTGTGTTAAACACAAAAAGAAAAAATGAAAGGTTCTTTCTTACACACACACTCTTTTTATCTCTAACTCTCATAAGAATTCATGTCTTTGCTAGTACAAAGAAAGAATTCATGTCATCTCCTAGTGAGGTTTCATCCTTCTATCTTTGTGTGGATTTTCATTAGAGATAGTCTACGTTGATAGTTGTGGTTTATAACAACCTAACGCGAAGAAGATTAAATAACGAAGGAGATCATCAAAAAGGTATGTAAATATATTACATTTCATGTTTTTGTTTTCTATATCTATATGCATGAGTAGATCTGGTTTTTTGACGTTCTATTTCATTTTCTACTATATATATTTGATATATATTATGTATGATATGCATAATCAGAACATTACCTTTTATCCCTTTTAGAAGCTATAAATGGTCGAAATTATCCTAAAGGCACCTATAAGGAGCTCACTAATTTGGTATAAAATGTTGGTTAATAACGAGATTTGCTATTTAGAAAGAATTTAGATAGAGTGATGGTAAATCACCATTGACTTAATTAATTCTCATATTCTTACACTCATTTTAGTGACAATATTTGTTCTAATCGCTCTCAAATAGACATATGAGGTTCTTGCCTCCAAAATCTCAAGAGCTCCATTCAAATTTTTCATTAGGTTAGCACAAAGAGCATACTTTCCACAGATGGTACTCACTAATTGGAGAAAAAAAAAGTGAAAGGATATAAGGGTTTCCAACTTATAAAGAAACTCAATTAGGATTTTGCTAAAGAACAGACTATACGTGTAACAGAAGCCAAGAACAATATGAGATGTGCCCAAGAAAGCTATTATAAGCATCCCCATAAGAGTGTTATGAGAATGTTAAAGATTCACAGGATGAAGGAGTTTCATGAGCTCTTATCCCTGAACAATTCAATACTAAAGAAGAAATCAATAATTAATTAGTTAAGGGATGGAGATGTAACATAAAATTCTTCCACTCTTCGATCCTAGGAAGAAGAAACACAAATAAAATCACTGAGCTCCAATAAATATCGGAACCTCCATACTTATCAGAATATGATGTAGGAAGTAGCTTTGGATTTTTTCACTATTTTGATGGGATCTGGAGATAACAACGTCCTTAGGGAAATCAACATCAATTGTATCTTTGAGAAAGTAATCTGTCAAAAGATGAGGGAAGCCATAGTGCTACCTTTTACATACAAGAGATTAAAGAAGTCTTTTCAATTTGCACCCCTTTTAAAGTACTTAAACCTTATAGATATTCTGCATGTTTCTTTTAGAGCACTTGGGATATCAATGGTAACCTTCTAATTAAAATTGTGCAGAAATTCTTTACTTCATGGAATATGCTAAAGGAAATGAAAACATCTTATATATGCCTCATCCCAAAAAAAAAAAATCCCTTATCAATGTTGGATTATAAGCCTTTATCTTATTATAAAATAGTCTATAAGGTAATTTCTAGGCTTCTTGCAAATAAATTGAATTTGGCTTTGAAAGACGCCATTAATCTAGCTCAAAGTGCTTTCATATATGGGAGATCAATAGAAGACAACATATTGCCTATATAGGAACTAATAAAAATGACAACTCAAGAAGATCTATTAAAAGTTGTACATTCAAAATTGATTTCTTCAAAGCCCTTCACACCATCATATTGATTTTTTTGAATCTTGCTTACTAGCACTTAGATTCCCAACTCAGTTTGTGAAATGGATAATGGAATGTATCATAGAACTACTTTGATCATTCTATTAAATGGAACACCTACTTATATCTTTAGAAATAACAGGTTAATACAATAAGGGCTCAACTCTCCCTTTACTGATTTATATGGCTTATGGAAGCTCTATCCAGGATGTACAACTATCTTATCTCTTACAATGGGAGGTTTCAACGCCATCAAAAATTTAGAGAGCTAGGTATCACTAACTTTGGTTTTTGCTGATGATCTAATGTTGTTATGTGGAGATGAAATCCAATCCACTGAAACAATCTTGGGTATTTTGGAGTTTTTCGTAGCATGTTCTAGTTTGAAGGCCAATGTTAGTAGAAGAAATATGTTCATTTCTTCTTATGTAAGGAATCAATCAGTGTTGAGTAGATAAATGGCTTCAAAATCCAAAATCCACCATTCAAATATCTTAATATCCTTATTACTATTGCTAAACCAAAATACATTGACTGCATTACACTAACTGAATCATACAAAGTAAGAAATGTTTAGCAAAATAGAATTTTATCCTTTCTTGCTAGGCTAACTCATATCAATTTTGCTCTAAAAAGTATAAATATGCAATGGAGTGCACATTTAGTACTTCATAAGAAAATCATCAAGGAGATTGAAAGGAGTGTCAAAGCTTTCTTATAGTCTAGTAAGCAGAAACTTCAAAAGGGGCAAACGTTAAATGAGATGATATATCTATTCCAAAGAAGAATGAGGGTTAGGACTTTTTCCCATTTCACTTATGTAGAAAGTCCTTTTTAATTAAAAGGGTTTAGAGGTTACACATTGACAAGGTAACTTGATGAATCAAATGGATTAATAAGTTCTATTTAAAAGACTAGAATATTTGGCAATTGGAAATAAATGGTGAATACTCTTAGTATTTCACACATATGTTGAAATTGAGAAATTCCTTATACCCTTAGATCAAGCACAAATTGGGGAATGGTGAAACCTCTTGGTTCTGACATAACAATTGGAATGATCACAGCCCATTAATCATAAGAAATGATCTCTTACACTTAAGGATTAGAATTCCTTTAGATGTAAGAGTTTCCTTACTTATACAACATGGAGATTAGTGTTGCAATTTTAGAGGCTCCTCTTCATTGATAAATTGTTTGGCTCAACTCCATCATTTGCACAAGGAAGACAATATCATTTGGCTAGCTAATAGTAATGGTTCTATACTATGAAGTAATATAGAAACAAACCATGAACCCCAAAGAGTCCTTGATCAGTTGGCTAGTTATAAAGAATATGATCAAAACTAAGGATAGATGGTTTGGTACTCCTATATGTTTCTTGTGCAAAGAAGAGGAGGAAGATATAAACCATCTTTTCTTTCAATGTAATTACTCGAAAGTCATTTAAAGTAGGGTGTTGCAACTTCTTGTGGAAATTTGTTAAACATATGAATGGAATTGGGTCTTGGCATGGGTTATCAAAAAGGTTAAGGAATTTAAGAAAAACAAAGGACTTTTCAAAACTACATTCATATCTACAATCTACTCAATATGGAGAGAAAGAAATAGCATAATCTACAAAGGGGAAGCCATTAAACAACATGAATTAGCTTATTATACTTTAAAATGGATTAGAGAAATCATGATAACAAGGAATGCACGAACAATCTTCTTTTAGCCATAAAACTCATATGAAACTTTTTAAAACTTTGTAACTGCTAAGTGTGAATTGCATCGTATTTTAGGGCATAATTTGACGCAAGTATTTAATTGTTAAT
>JANITW010000009.1:5069966-5083491 GCA_027564335.1 Erythroxylum williamsii
TCCATTGAGACAATATTCTCAGTAAACAACATGCACCAAGGCACATCCCCTTAAATATTTTTGGTAAGCTCATCCATCACTGCTGCAAATAAAAAAGGGCTCAATAAGGAGCCTCAGTGTAACCCAATATCGATAGAAATTTTTTTTGTTTCTCCTCTTGTCATCCTTACTCTAGTCTTAACCCCCTTATAAATATCTCTAATAACTTGTATGTAAGTCAAACAAACTCCTTTAACCTCTAACTACCTCTATATGATTTCTCTAGGTACCATGTCATATGCTTTCTTCAAATCAATAAAAACCAAATGTAAATTACTTTGGCTTATCTTGTAATATTCTAGTAATCTTCGTAAAAGATATAAAGATTTTGTTGAGGACTTTTTTGGCATGAAGCCAAACTAGTTCTTCAAGATAAAAGTATCCTTTCTCACTCTGTTCTCAATCCTTCTTCCACAACTTCATGGTGTGACTAAGTAGTTTGATGCCTTTATAGTTATTACAATTTTGGATGTCCCATTTATTCTTATATAGAGGAATTAACATACTAATTCTCCACTTATCTAACATTTTGGAAAACTTAAAGATCACATTAAAAACCTCGCTAGCTAAGCAAGACCCTCTTTGCCTAAGCTCTTCCACACCTCAATAGGTATCTCACTAGGCCTTACTGTCTTTCTACTCTTTATCTCTCTCAAAACTTTTTTAATTTCTTTCCTTATAATCTACCTGTAATGAGTCAAGTTATGAAACCTCCCGCACGTGCTAAGATCACCTAAAGAGATGTTGTCTTCTATGCCTTTATTAAAAAGGCTATAAAAGTACCTCTATCATCTTCTCTTAGTGTCATTTTTAGCCACAACTACCCATCCTACTTCATCCTAGAAGTTATCATACAAGGATCATTTTTTTTCTAGCATTCATTTATCATCATCTTAACACATATTATATTCAATTCAAGTATCGAACATTTCATATTATAACATGAAATCCAGTTTGGCATTCCCTTACCTATTTAACTTTAAAAAATAAGCCAAAATAGCCTTCCAAATAACCAACACAAGTCTAAAATCCAAGTGAAACTAGGATGTTCTTAACATCAAAAGACAGCAACATAGAAGCTAGCATGTGGTACTTTCTTGATGCAATATCTTGCAAGAATTCTAAGTGAAATTGAAGAAAAAATTCAGAGCTAAGAGAGAGTGGATGGTTTAGGTGGAGATTCTTCAATGAAGTCTACAAAAACTTCCTGTAATTTTAACACATAAGTTGCTAGGTGTCCTAATCTTAGAGGAGCACATGTCACCAATGCATGTATCACATTTGTCCTATCTTTAAGCTACCAAAGGTCACACATCTATTAGGCCATTTGTCACTTAATCAATGCCACCAAATTTCATTCAATTATACTGCCATTTGTCCCTTATTTACTTATGCCAAATGTACTAAATGTATAAGCTAAGTCATCTAATTTTCATGTACCAAGTTGTCTTGCCACTTGACATTTTCCTTGTCCAAGTGTACGCTTTAATACATCAATTTTCTAACGGGTATCAATTAATTCCAAACCACTAAGTATGATCCATTAAACCAAAATTCAAGATCAAACCAAAATTCAAAACATATACAACTTTGTCACAACTTAACACCTATCATATATGCCTTCATAAACATGTAACATTTCAATTAGGGTATAATTTGGGGCCTTACAGGAACTGTTAAAATATTTTGGATTAAGTTTTTGTTAAGGGAGCATGTTTTAATCTTTGAACAAACTTGAGAGAAGTTTTCAAAAGCTTGTTTTAAGAGGTTTAGTCTACCTATATTAGAGATTTGAAATCTCATATATTTTGTATATATATATTGATAGACTAGTGCGATATATTACTTGATCAATGTCTAGTAATGATAAAATTGACTCAACTAAAGTCAATGAGTTAAATTTGAGTTGACTGAACTTTCATTCTAACTTAGGCTTAGGAGTTAACAAGAAGCTCAATTTGAAGCGATAGGAGATATTAGCTAGAGCTCAAATATAGAGGAAGACCCATCGAGTTTCCTTAATCAGAGAAGGTATAAGTGAGGACGAACATGAAGATGAAGAAACTAAGCTCAAATCAGAAATCCCTTACCTCCTTAATCGTCTGGAGATAGACTTTCGAGCCCTAATTATGAAACTTTTGGAGGAACTTTAGTTAGGGGAATTTAGTTTAACTTGTTTTAGGAAGATTTGAGATGTTTCTTAAGGTTGTATGTTACACGGGGTCATTCTCTAGCTTACATTGTCGTTTGGTCTTTGTTTTCATTATCCGTGTAGTTGGATAAGTGTCGTACTGAACACCTACTCCTTTTTTATTCAATTTAATTTTTCAAAAAAAGAAACTCAATTTGAATGCCTAAACTAATAACAAAACAATCTTGTTTTTATTTGTCTAAGTAGAGGTAAATGGCAGGTTTTCCTTATTCTATCATATTAAGCCTACTAGTATCCTTGAAAGAAAGAAATTTTATATACTATGATTTTATAAAGGAACATTAGTTATACATTGGTCAATTAGTATCATACATTACACGACCAGTGTCACATATTGGTCAACTGATACCACTTTTGCTAGTTAACATAATGACTAATTTGTGTCTCTTAATGAGTATATTTAGTTGATTTAACTGTAAATAGTCTACAATTGAGTTATATGAAGGATCTTTGGTACCTAATGGAGTCTTAAGAAACTTTTGAGAGAATTTCATCATATTCATATATGTACGTATGGTAAGAGTCATTAATACATTGTATTATCAAGAATAGAGTTCTTGAGTTATATTTGAGTGATTGATACATACATGGAGAGAAAATTTGATTTTGTTATGTTATTTTAATATGCGACAAAAAAAGATTTACAAATTGAAATTTTGATTTTTGTTATGGTTATTTTCATTTGCAACGAAAAAAGATGTGTAAATGATCCATTTTCATGCTAGGGAAAGAAATTTTGCACTAATGGTTCCTCTTTATAGATTGAAGGAAGAAAAATAGTGAAATTTTTAAGTAGAACTTTGATAATAAATGTAGGTTAAAGATTGTTTGACTAAAGTATTATAAATTAATTTTCTTTCTCTTTCTCTTTCTTTTATTAGTGTTATGGTTATTTTGTGTAAGCATGATATGGACATTTAGTGTATTGTATAATTAAGAAAAGAGTTATTAAGTTATATTTGAGTAGTTGATATATCAATTAAAACGAATTTTGATTTGTTTATGATTCCTTTTATTTGTGACAAAGAAAATTTATAAATGGTTCATCTTCACCCTAAGAAAAGAAGATTACATATGGATAGTCTATACTTGATTTTCGTACATGGAATCCATTTCTTCTTTATAGATTGAAGGAAGAAAAATGTTAAATTTGTCAAGTGAAACTTTAAGAGAGGATGTCGGTTAAAGATTGCTTGACCAAAATATTATAAAAATAAATTTTATCTCTCTTTCTCTCTCTTTTTGTTTAATAAATATTGTTGTTATGATTGTTTTGTGATTGTTATTAATAACATTATCATAATCATTTATAAAAATAATAAACTCATTTATCATAATTTTAA
The DNA here is from genome assembly GCA_027564335.1 of Erythroxylum williamsii. Lineage (NCBI taxonomy): Eukaryota > Viridiplantae > Streptophyta > Magnoliopsida > Malpighiales > Erythroxylaceae > Erythroxylum > Erythroxylum williamsii. The sequence goes on from JANITW010000009.1 coordinate 5,073,561, forward strand.
ATAAATAAAAAATAAACGCACATAATTCATCTTTTCTTTTATATATCATCTAATGACAATAAATTAATAAACATACATAATTCATCATCTCTGTTATATATTATCTAATGACAATAAATTCATTGCAAAAGCAATAAAAATGTAAGAAAATGTAAAAAAAACACAATAGATATATAATAGTTGTTGTTTTACTATTTGATTAGGTGAAAATGTTAGTCTTTTTGTAATAAATATTTTAGGTTAATTTGAATTTTTAGGTATATTGGGAAGATTGAACTCATCATGTTCTTATGAAAAACAAGAACATTAAAAAAAAACTTAATTTTAGTGATTCCATTGTTTTCCATAGAAAGAGCTCAGTTATTCTTGCATTTGACGTGCTACCGATGTTTCTCGTATCTAACAATACAAATTGTGAGTTAAGATATGCTTATCTGGTGATCTCGTTAAAAACTCTGATTTCTAGCTTTTCAAATAGAGTAGATTGTACTGCTCAAGCTAAAACTTAAGCAGACTCAATCTTTTCTCATTGATATGAATTAATGATTAGCCTATTCTAATATTTTATTCCGATCTCACTCATGATAGTAGAGGTTAAGAGTGTGCTAGATACTGACCTAAATGGAGGCTCAATGACTGCTCTTAAATTAAAGGTGGGCAGTGCTTTCAAGCTTACCAGGACATAGTTCAAAGAATTTATCTTCAAATCCTCCAATTATGTCTTTAGTTTTTAACCTCTCTATAGCTACAAGCCTAAGTAGTGAAAGAAGCTTTGGATTTTGAGGACCCTTTCCAAACTATATTATATTAAGGAATAAGAGGGCTTGAGAGCTTTAATACATGTAGAATTTGAAAAGTCTTTATTCCGACATAGCAGTCATAAAGGTACTATTAAGTTGAGCATATAGCTAAGGAAAAAATTTCCATACTCTTTTAATGCCCCTCCCTTGAAAAAGCCAAGAATTAAGAACAGCCAGCATGGTGGGAACAATTGAATTGAATAGAAACTGTCATGATTTGAACCTGGCCATGGTAAGTTGCGTGTAATTTCCTGTTGCTGTCAAAATTGATTTAAACTACAAAAAACTATGTAGAGTGTAGACAGAGAGTGAAAGAGGGAAGGATTGGATCTACTGAGTAAAAAAAAATCAATTCAACGCGCTTGCCGCCGAGTCTGTCTCCCCAGCCCTCTCTTTGAGAATCAATCACCTTTACCTTGGCTTTGCTTCTTGGTGTTGTAGTGTTGTACGCAATAGAATACTCAGAATAATAATGTTCATCTCTTTCTTTCTCTGATCATACCCAACAGAACAGAAAAAATAAACAAACGAAATAAGCAAAGAAGGAGACAGAGACCACGCCCATGCCATGTCCACCCTACGGCACCGTCCTCCTCCTTCGGCCCAACCGCTGTCCGACCAACGCTCCCGAGTAGAAGAAGAGGCTTACAACATAATCCCTGTGCACAACCTCCTAGCCGACCACCCGTCTCTCCGATACCCAGAAGTCCGTGCTGCCGCTGCCGCTCTTCGTACCGTCGGAAACCTCCGGAAACCGCCATTCGGCCAATGGCATCCCTCCATGGACCTCCTGGACTGGTTGGCCCTCTTCTTCGGGTTCCAAGACGACAACGTTCGGAACCAGCGGGAGCACATCGTTCTCCACCTGGCCAACGCCCAGATGCGCCTCACTCCTCCCCCTGACAACATCGACACCCTCGACCCCACCGTCCTCCGCCGTTTCCGCCGCAAACTTCTGAAGAACTACACCAACTGGTGCTCTTATCTCAACAAGAAATCCAACATCTGGATCTCTGACCGCTCCAATCCCGATCTGAGGCGCGAGCTCTTGTACATTTCTCTTTATCTGTTGATCTGGGGAGAATCTGCGAATCTTCGTTTTATGCCGGAGTGCATCTGCTTCATTTTCCACAACATGGCCATGGAGTTGAACAAGATACTTGAAGATTACATTGACGAGAACACTGGCCAGCCTGTGATGCCTTCGATTTCTGGAAAGAACCAGTTCTTGGACCGCGTTGTGAAGCCCATTTACGAGACCGTGAAAAAGGAGATGGAGAGTAGTAAGAACGGAACTGCACCCCACAGTGCGTGGAGAAACTATGATGATTTGAACGAGTACTTTTGGAGCAAGCGGTGTTTTGATAAATTGAAGTGGCCTATTGATGTGGGGAGTAACTTCTTTGTGATTTCAACTAGGAAGAAGCACGTCGGCAAGACGGGGTTTGTCGAACAGAGGTCGTTTTGGAATTTGTTTAGGAGTTTTGATCGGTTGTGGATTATGTTGATACTGTTTTTGCAGGCTGCGATCATTGTTGCTTGGGAAGGGAATGAGTATCCCTGGCAAGCATTGAAGAACAGGGAAGTTCAAGTTCGGGTTTTGACGGTGTTCTTTACTTGGAGTGGATTGAGGGTGTTGCAGTTTTCGCTTGATGCGGGGATGCAGTACAGTTTGGTTTCGAGGGAGACCATGTCCCTTGGGGTTAGAATGGTGTTGAAAATTGTGGTCGCTGTGGGATGGATCATTGTATTTGGGGTTTTCTATGGCAGGATTTGGAGTCAAAAGAACAGTGATAGGAGATGGTCTGCTGCTGTTGATAGGAGGGTAGTGAATTTTCTGGAGGTGGCTGGAGTGTTTGCATTGCCCGAACTACTGGCTGTTGTCCTGTTCATAATTCCGTGGGTCAGGAATTTTCTTGAGAACACAAATTGGAGGATCTTTTATGTGTTGTCATGGTGGTTTCAGAGCAGGAGTTTCGTTGGTCGTGCTTTGAGAGAGGGGCTTGTTGATAATATCAAGTATTCTATGTTTTGGGTTTTGGTATTAGTTACCAAATTTGCTTTCAGTTACTTCCTGCAGATTAAACCGATGATTAAACCTTCAAAGCAGTTGCTGAAACTTGAGAATGTTACTTACGAGTGGCACCAGTTTTTCAAACATAGCAACAGATTTGCTGTCGGATTGTTGTGGCTTCCTGTGGTATTGATTTATCTGATGGACTTGCAGATTTGGTACTCGATCTATTCATCTTTTGTGGGAGCAGCAGTAGGATTGTTTGCTCATTTGGGTGAGATTCGAAACCTTGAGCAATTGAGGTTGAGATATCAATTCTTTGCAGGTGCAATTCAGTTTAATCTGATGCCTGAAGAGCAGCTGCTAAATGCGAGGGGGACACTGAATAAGTTTAAAGATGCCATCCACAGGTTAAAGCTTAGGTATGGGCTTGGCCGGCCTTATAAGAAGCTGGAGTCTAACCAGGTTGAGGCTAACAAATTTTCTTTAGTCTGGAATGAGATCATAACGACCTTCAGGGAAGAGGACATTATATCTGATAGGGAGCTGGAATTGTTGGAATTGCCCCAAAATAGTTGGAAAGTGCAGGTTATTCGATGGCCTTGTTTTCTCCTCTGCAATGAGCTACTACTTGCCCTTAGCCAGGCTAAGGAGTTGGTAGATGCTCCTGATAAGTGGCTTTGGTACAAGATATGTAAGAATGAGTACAGACGTTGTGCTGTCATAGAAGTTTATGATAGTGTAAAGCACTTGTTACTTGAGATCATCAAGGTCAACACTGAAGAGCATTCAATTGTGACCGTCTTGTTCCAAGAAATAGATCATGCCGTAGAGATTGAGAAATTTACTAAAACCTTCAAGACGAATGCACTGCCCAATTTCCATGTTAAGTTGATAAAACTCGTTGAGTTGCTAAATAAACCTGAGAAGGATTTGAACCAGGTGGTGAATATTCTACAGGCTTTGTATGAGATTGCTGCTAGAGATTTCTTCAAGGAAAAGCGGACCATCAACGAGTTAAGGGAGGATGGTTTGGCTCCACGTGATCCTGCTGCAATGGCAGGGCATCTTTTTGAAAATGCAATTCAATTGCCTGATCCCAGCAATGAGATTTTCTATAGGCAAGTACGGCGATTGCACACAATTCTTACCTCCAGGGATGCAATGCATAACATCCCAGTAAATCTTGAGGCCAGACGTAGAATTGCTTTTTTTAGCAACTCCCTTTTTATGAACATGCCACATGCTCCTCAAGTGGAGAAAATGATGGCTTTCAGTGTCCTAACCCCTTACTACAATGAAGAAGTTTTGTACAGCAGGGAGCAACTTCGCACTGAGAATGAGGATGGGATTTCCATACTGTACTATCTGCAAACAATTTATGATGACGAGTGGAAAAACTTCTTGGAGAGGATGCGGCGTGAAGGGATGTGTAAAGATGATGAGTTATGGAAAACAAAGTTGAGAGAACTTAGGCTTTGGGCATCTTATAGGGGCCAAACACTTGCACGCACTGTAAGGGGGATGATGTATTACTATCGTGCTCTTAAGATGCTGGCTTTCCTTGATTCAGCTTCGGAAATGGATATTAGGAATGGTTCACGAGAACTTGGTTCAATGAGGAGGGATGGTGGGCTGGATGATTTCAGCTCTGAGAGATCTCCTTCTTCCTTAAGTAGAACTGGCAGTACCCTGAACTTGTTGTTTAAAGGCCACGAGTTTGGGACTGCTCTGATGAAATTCACTTATGTGGTTGCATGCCAGATTTATGGAACTCAAAAGGCTAAAAGGGATCCCCGTGCTGATGACATTTTTACCTTGATGAAAGAGAATGAGGCCCTTCGGGTCGCCTATGTTGATGAGGTAAACACCGGGAGGGATGAGATAGAATATTATTCTGTTCTTGTGAAGTATGATCAGCAGCTGGAAAAGGAAGTGGAGATTTACAGGGTCAAGCTGCCAGGTCCCTTGAAGCTTGGAGAGGGAAAACCAGAGAATCAAAATCATGCTCTTATCTTCACTCGTGGTGATGCAGTGCAGACTATTGATATGAACCAGGACAACTATTTTGAGGAGGCACTCAAGATGCGAAATCTTTTGGAAGAATACAGGCACTACTATGGCATTCGAAAGCCAACTATTTTGGGAGTCAGAGAACACATCTTTACTGGTTCAGTCTCATCACTTGCGTGGTTTATGTCAGCACAGGAAACTAGTTTTGTGACGCTCGGACAGCGGGTTCTGGCCAACCCTTTGAAAGTTCGTATGCATTATGGTCATCCAGATGTCTTTGACAGGTTTTGGTTCTTAACTCGGGGTGGCATCAGTAAGGCTTCTAGGGTGATTAACATCAGTGAGGATATTTTTGCTGGTTTTAATTGCACTTTGCGAGGGGGCAATGTTACTCACCATGAGTACATTCAAGTTGGCAAGGGAAGGGATGTTGGGCTTAATCAAGTATCCATGTTTGAAGCCAAGGTTGCCAGTGGAAATGGTGAGCAAGTTCTTAGCAGAGACGTCTATCGGTTGGGGCATAGGCTGGATTTCTTTAGAATGCTGTCATTCTTTTATACCACTGTGGGATTTTTTTTCAACACAATGATGGTCGTTCTCACTGTGTATGCATTTCTATGGGGGCGCCTCTATCTTGCTCTAAGTGGTGTTGAGGCCTCTGCTTTGTCAAACAGCAGCAGCAACAATAAAGCTCTTGGTGCAATTTTAAATCAACAATTCATCATCCAACTAGGTCTTTTCACAGCCCTTCCAATGATTGTGGAGAATTCTCTAGAGCATGGATTTCTCCATGCTGTCTGGGATTTCTTGACAATGCAGCTTCAGCTCTCATCTGTTTTCTACACATTTTCCATGGGAACTCGTACTCATTTCTTTGGGAGAACTATTCTTCATGGTGGTGCAAAGTATCGGGCAACTGGGAGGGGCTTTGTTGTGGAGCACAAGAGTTTTGCTGAAAATTATAGACTTTATGCTCGTAGTCATTTTATCAAGGCTATTGAGCTTGGGTTGATACTGACAGTTTATGCATCATACAGCGAGGTAGCCAAGGACACATTTGTTTATATAGCTATGACAATTTCTAGTTGGTTCCTTGTTGTGGCATGGATAATGTCACCATTTGTTTTCAATCCATCTGGCTTTGATTGGTTGAAGACAGTCTACGACTTTGATGATTTTATGAACTGGATTTGGTATAAAGGTGGTGTATTTTCAACAGCTGAACAGAGCTGGGAAAGATGGTGGTATGAGGAACAGGATCATCTGAAGACAACTGGGCTATGGGGAAAGCTAATGGAGATAGTTTTGGACCTACGGTACTTCTTCTTCCAGTACGGGATTGTTTACCAGCTGGGAATCTCTGCTGGAAGTACTAGTATTGCTGTCTACTTACTATCTTGGATCTGTGTTTTTGTCACCCTTTTCCTTTATGTGTTGATAGCCTACGCTCGAGACAAGTATGCTGCAAAAGACCACATCTATTATCGACTGGTCCAGTTTCTAATTATCATACTTGCAATACTTCTGATTATTTCCCTACTTGAATTCACAGCATTCGAGTTTACAGATGTTTTTACCAGTTTGTTGGCTTTTGTTCCTACTGGGTGGGGACTGATATTGATTGCCCAAGTATTGCGCCCATTTCTGCAATCCACTATACTATGGGAGATAGTTGTTTCCGTTGCCCGGCTCTATGATATAATGTTTGGAGTGATAGTTATGGCCCCTGTGGCATTTTTGTCATGGATGCCAGGATTCCAATCAATGCAAACCAGGATTCTGTTTAATGAAGCATTCAGTAGAGGCCTCAGGATTTCCCAGATTGTTACGGGGAAAAAGTCTATTGAATTGTGATTTTAGGTACTTCACTTTCCTTTGTTTTCTATTTGTGATGTTTCTTTTATTACAGAAAAAGAACTTGCTCTTAGTGTCTATGGTTTCTGTTGGGCTCTTATTAAGCTTAAGCTTAACTGACAAAACATTGAGGCTTGGCCTTTGACTGAAGATGATGGTTCAGGTTTTTTCCTTTTCTTTTTGCCTAAAGGGGTGAACAAATCCCTCTGTAACTTTTATTGACATTATTGTATTATAAGTTAGATCTTGCAGTCCTGATATTTGCAGGATGCGTAACGGTTTTGACTTGTTTACACTAGATTGCCATCTTTAATTTTAAGCTGTTTTCAGGAATTTTCTTGATATCTTAAAATTTGGATTTTAGTTGACTGCATCACTGGCTGCTCTACCTGTTCATTTATGTTTGCACCATATGCCTCTTAAGGGAAACTTTGAGTATTTGTTGCTGCGTTGTGTTTTTTATATTGCGGTGCTTATAAGTTTAGCTAGATTATCGATTTGCACTTCAATGGCCTAGAGTAATAAGATTTAGTAGCTTTTAACTACCTAACTAACCATGTCCAGTAGATGCCTAAGTTGATATATTTACTTAAAATGTTTCTTATAGAGGAAGCCGAAATTTTTATGATATCCAGTTTAATAAATTGCCTGTAGTTGGCAACTTTTTGTTATTACGGAATGAAAAATTGAATTGCTTTCTTTGTAAACTTTTCTAGATTACCATACAAGATGTCTAACTGCTGGGAGGCAAGTGGACTGCCATATAATCGAATATTTGACGAACTGTTGGTTAGTCTTGGATAGCGTACAGTTTCTTCTTCTAAATGCAGCGTATTCTACTTTCCTCTATTGTCAGAGAAAAAAATGAACATGAAAACCAATAACTTTGTCATCAACCCTTGTTATTCCATTTTGCATCAGTAGCAATTTGTCTTAGTGGGAAGTGGGCAAATTCTTCCATATGATAATTTACGTTCTTGCATCTGAAGTTAATGAAACTGATTTGCAGTATTTTGATTGAACTTGTCAGTGAATTGCAAATGGACTATTATTAGCACCAAATGTACTGACGATGGGACCTGATTATCTTCTACAGGTACCGATTCAGGATGAAGAGCTGGAAATGATGCGTTGACCCCCAAGATCTGTCTTCATTTTGTTCGAGAAAGAACCTGGCCTATGCTTGTCGCAGGAGGAAGATAAAAATTCTATCATGTCCATGTCCCTTCTTTGTTTTTTGTTCTGTTGTAATTAGTCTAATTTGTCATACGTCCATTGATGTTCTTTCGCTTTCTAAATTCACGTTTCTGATAGTACAGTTATTTATAGCGTCTATACAGAGAGTTAGCTTTAGTGTGTAGCTTGCTGAGATAGTTGAAAAGAGTATACGTTATTTTTTGAGGTATGCCAGCAATTTGTTTTCCAGTATAATTTTCCTTCAATTGATTTATTCAAAGTGTGATTTGTGTATCAATATTTTACGAAAGGTTTAAATAATAATATTCATTACACCTAAATAGAGTGTAAAAATGGTAACATAGATAGTAATATAGACTTGCTTAAACTCTTAGTTACAGCTTCAACTAATGTTTAAATAAATTATTTTAAAGAGCACGTTAACCTTTGGTGGATCCAAGTTATCTAATTGTGATATCACAAAAGTTAAATTTAAGATCCATATATTAGAATGTAAATATGATAAATTAATAAAATATCAACTTTTAAACTTTTTTATTAATTACTTTCAACAAATTATAAGACGAGGAATTTATCATTTTTAATGTTATTCCACAATAAAATAAAATAAAATATTTATAAAAGACTTAATTTACTTTCATGTGAAGCTTATTAATACATTATTAATTATCAATAAAATATAATAAACCAGTATACTGTTATTATTAAAATATGACAAAATACATATCGTTAATTGTTAATAAAATAGATAAAATAATATATGTTTAAATATTAACAAAATTAATTAACATAATATATTTAAATTATATGTATAACGAGATATAAATGTAACAAGTCAATAAAATCAATCAATTAGTATTTTTGTTATGACCCATGTTTGTGGTTTATTTCAACAGTATGAATATTGGTCCGTACCGATTGAAAAACGGAACCGCATTCATGTTTTTGGTACTGACCTTAAATACCGATTAGTACCATGAGTTTTTGTTCAGTACTAGTCGGTATCCAAAATATCGATACCGTAAGTTTTAAAAAATATAAGGACTATTTTGCAAATATTAAATTTTTTTACCTAAAACCTTGTGCGTGCCTAAGCCTCTCAACCCTTATGTTTTTTTAAAAATTTTTTTCACTCTCTCTCACCAACAGTCACTCACCTCTGCTCTCTCTCTCTCTCTCGTTCTCTTCTCCCTCTCTGGCGGTGCTGCTCCCTTTCCGGTGGTGCTGCTTCTTCTCTGACAACTATCATCTTCCTCTCTAATCCCTGCCAGCATCATACCATTTTCAGCCCTCATTAGCTTCTCTACGCGAAGTCCTGAACACGTCACCGTCTTTAACCCTCCTCTACGTGTAATGACTGCTCACCCTAGATCTAAACCCGACTTGTCACCCAACCCAAAAACTCAACGTTGTGAATTGGTTTTTGGGTGTGTTTTTTGACTTTTCGATTTTCTGCTTTATTGCATTTTTTATTATGAATCGGTTGGAACTTAGAAGTTGAAAGTTGGAATTAAATTTTGAATTGGATTTGTGATTTACATGGGTTGGATATTGGACTTGAATGATTAATGGTTTTGTTTTGATTAATTTCTAGTTTGTTTTTGTCGATTGGTTTAATCGATTAAGAGAAATTTATGTTAAGTTTTTTAATTTAAATTGAAAATTAAAACCGAAAATGCAAAATTGCAAACTTGCAAAGACTTAAATAATTAATAGACACATTCTTAAAATATGCGAAATGATATTTCATTTTTAGTATTTAGGTATTAGCTTTAGATAAATAATTAATTGAGTATAAAAGAAATGCTATTGTAAATTAATAATAATTCGATTGTAGTTAATGATAATATTTGGTTATTGGCTTTGGGTAAATAATTAATTTAGTATAAAATATGTTGAATTATTTGGTAATATATATGTGTAGGCTATTATAAATATTTATAATAGATAATGTAGTACTGATGTAAATGTGTCCAAAAGGAAACTTTTTTCAAATTGTGAACATGTTGTAAGCTGAACTCCAACCACTTATGCTTAGATTTATTAGTGTCAA